>JACATO010000682.1:0-528701 GCA_018389105.1 Nautilus pompilius
ACCGCGGTTCTTCCAGCGATCGGGGGAGAGGGTGGGAGGGCAACTTCACATTCTAGGAGAGTAGAAATCACAGGTTTGTCCGAATAGTGGGTCTGCTGCGATTAATTATACGACCCCAGTAGATCCCGAATAAAGATGATGCTTCGGTTCGCCGCGTCACTCGTTAAAGATAAAATGGCGTGCCGGCTTTGGTGACTGTCAAGGACAACACCAGTGTTTTGTATTTAACAACAACAAAAAACAGCCATACCCCCCCCCCCCGGGCTACCAGGAGAGCGAGAACTATGTAAACCGAAGAGGAGGAAGGAGAGGATGGGGTCCTTGTCTGTCAGGGATCGAATCTTTTTTTTTTCTTCCCCACACGCCGATCTCCTTCCTGTAAAATGACAACAAGATGGCGTCCAGGTCGCCGGCGACCTGGCAACCGCTAGCGCTGCCGCCCTAGCGAGAGTGTTTCCCAGGTAATTAAACCTTCTCAGAGTACAGAAAAAAGAAATGCGGTATTTCCTGAACTCAAGCCGTTGTCTTGAACTCGCAGCTATTCGTTTCGAATATGAAACGGAAGCCCGGTGTCGTGAACTCGCCCGACGCCATTGATAAAAAAATATGGCGGCGTGTTTTCGTGCAACCCACAGTTTAATGTACTGGTTGTTATCGGTGTAGTCCAATATAAATTGCACTCACACACATGTCTCTAATCGGCAGACTAATATTTCTATTGAAACTCGCAAATTCTCACTCCAAATCCTAAATGTGCTGCGCTAATATATATGCCAGTTAATTAAGCACCTGTCTATAACTATCTTTGGCTGGTAGAGGCTCAGTCATTAATATGTTTTCCAAATATAATAAATAAAGTTATGGGGTTTTATTAATGAGCCTGAAATCCCCGTAAACCTAACTATGGCGACGTGTCGTTGGAGTTTTCTTTTTATTTTATTTTTTGTTGCTTTATACGTGAATGGAGCTGCTGCTGTCGGTAAAATATGAATTATTTCCCATGTTTCAAAATGGCAGAAAAGTCGTAATAAATCGTAGCAGAAGTCTAAATCAACGACACCGACAGATTCTCTAATTTCGCTGAGTGCTTTTCCCTCCTGATTTCTATTCTGTCTCTTTCGTTCTTCTCCCTCTTCTCCTTCTTTAAGCCGTAGTTTCCAGAGGTGGTTAGTAACCGCCAGAGTTTCCGGAACCGGACGTTCTGATGGATTATGGATAAAAAAAACCCCCCGTAGAACCGATCAGACTTCTTCTTCTTCTCTCCTCCCCCCCTTTTTTTTTTTTTTTAATCGTAGGAAGAAACGACTCGTTTACTTTCGATTTGTGTCATCAGTTTAATTTCCGCCTCCAACTGATAACGTCGCCTCTTGCTAAGCCCTTTTCGCCATTCGCCGAGAATTTACGATCTTCGTTCGCCGCCCTGCCTCTTCTGCACGGGAGAGAGAGCTGGCATCGTGACAGACAACATACGAGCCAGCCAGACACTGAGTGCTTTACCGAACATTTAAAGCGGAAAAAAAAAAAATTGTTCAGCGGTTGTTTGTGTTTGTTGTTGTTTTTCCTTCTTTGCTCTAGTGGATTTTAATTTGATTAAGCCTTGGGCAGCTTGTAAAGCCAACAGCCATAAAGAGCTGTTGCTCGAGCAGTATGGGCTTATAAATCACGTTGTGCCATACACGCCACGGCAGTAGCCTAGAAGCGTCACGTGCGACCAATAAACTCGCGAGTCATGCGTGACACAGACACTAAGCAATACGCGTGACGAAGCCCCCTCCCCCTCCCGGTATGCGATAAGCTTTCAGCTTACCCATCAAGTGGACAGGGGGTTAGGGTTTCTTATCGCGCGTGGCGTAGACATTTTGCAATAAGCTTAAGATCAGGTATGTCTTAACGGTAGGCCATGATCTTATTGACCCTGCATGAGGTGTACAGCTTGTGCATTGTTAATGGCGTACAGTTTTATTATTGTTTTAAAAATTCTTTACGCAGGAAAAGCTTCTAACCATAAACTCAATGAAATAATCTATTTTCAACTTATAATAATTCCCCCTTCTTTTTTTTTCTTCTTTTAAAGTTAGTTTTGTGTCTTGTTATTATTCAGTGTTTATCAATCGAGGAAAACAATTTCAGGTGTCTAGAAATTCTATTTTTTTTTTTTTTTCTTCTTCCTTAAGAAAATCTGCGGTTTCGGAGTAGCTTCCGGGTCCGAGCGACAGCTGTTCTCAAGATGACGGCTCGGCTACTGGTGTCTGTAAAGCTAGGATTATTTTAAGATTACTTAGGATTATCGTGGCGTGTTTTAGCTGAAGCGTGCCAGAGCTAGGAACTTCAATTCGATTCCTTATGGTTTCAGTTTGCCGGTTTTTTTTTGCTTTATTGAGAGAGAGAGATCAAGAGAGAGAGAGAGAGAGAGAGAGAGAGAGAGAGAGAGAGAGAGAGAGAGAGAGAGAGAAGAGAGATGGGTGAATGAGAGAGAGAGAAAGAGAGAGAGAGAGAGAGAGAGAGAGAGAGAGAGAGATGGTGAGTGAGTGAGTGAGAGAGAGAGAGAGAGAGAGAGCGATGGTGACTGAGCGAAGCGAGAGCGAGAAAGAGAGAGAGCGAGATGGTGAATGCAGAGAGAGAAAGAGAGAGCGAGAAGATGGTGAAATGAGAGAGAGAGATGGTGAATGAGCGAGAGTGAGAGATGGTAATGAGAGAGAGAGAGAGAGAGAGAGAGATGGTGATGCGCTGGTGCATGCGAGCCGAGAGAGACGAGACAGAGAGAGACAAGCGAGAGCGCGAGCGCGAGGAGAGCACGCGCGCGAGAGACCCCGCGCCAGAGCGAGAGCGCGAGAGAGAGCGAGAGAGCGCGCTGGTGCATGATCGAGACGCGCACGAGAGCGAGAGGGTGCCTGCGCGCGCGAGAGCGCGCGAGCTCGGTGAAATGCGAGCGCGCGCGCGCTGGTGATGAGCGCGCGCGCGGCGCGCGCGCTGGTGCCCTGCGCGCGCGCTCGCTGGTGCATGCGCGCGGCGCGATGGTGAATGCGAGCGCGCGCGCGCGCGCGCTGGTGCACTGCGCGCGCGCGCGCGCTGGTGCCTGCGCGCGCGCCACGGCGCGCGCGCGCGCTGGTGCCCTGCGCGCGACGCGCGCTGGTGCCTGCGCGAGCGCTCGCTGGTGCCGCGCGCGCGAGCGCGATGGTGCTGCGAGCGCGCGGAGCGCGCTGGTGCCTGCGCTGTGCTGCGCGCGCGCGCGCGCGAGCGCGCGCGCGCGCGCGCGCGCGCGCGCGACGCGCCTGCGCGCGCGCGCTGGCGCGCGCGCGAGCGCGCGCCTAGGTGCCTGCGAGCCGCGCGCGCGCGCGCGCGCGCGCTGGAGCCTGAGAGCGCGGCGCGCGCGCGCGCGCGAGCTGGTTTCCTGAGCTGGTGCCTGCGCGCGCGAGCGCGACGCGCGCCGCAGCGAGAGAGAGCGAGAGAGCGGCGCGCTGGTGCCCTGGCGCGAGAGCGCACGCGAGCGCGAGAGAGCGAGAGAGAGCAGAGGGGGGAGCAGCGTAGTAATTTGTATACAGGTTATATGCCAATTCAGGTTGGCTGGCTATATGTACCAAATTCCTCTAAATCCAAAGCATCGGGTTTCCGTGCAGTTTACAGTTCAGATTAACTATATGAACAGGCGCTACCACTCAGGAAAATATACGAAACGATCGTCTTCTTGCTCTTAAACGTCTTACTGTATGATACACTATTACCATCTTTGATTTATGGCTCTCTGGTGGAATAATAATAATTCTAAAAAGTCAGTGAATGATTTTGGGATCGTTCCCGGTCAAGTAAGAAATAGCAACAACAGCAGGTTTTTTTTTTTTTAAATTTCACGGGTTCGAAACGTGGGGAAGAGCACCGATTATTAATTACGATGATAGCTTTACTTCCTAAGTTGTTTTTATTTTTTTTAAGTGCACAGAAAAATCATCTGTTAACTCGGTGGGAGGGGGAGATAACTATGTCGTGTTTACAGCTTTTCAGGGTTTTAGCTGTAAGGGTAAAGCGACCACTGCATTATTCCGACTGGAGAATCCTATACTATGCTGGTCGAATAGTAGATTCCCATTCCGGAATACTATTGTTTAACGTTTGGAACTGGACCTGAGATGTAATTGCGAAGAAATTTATAAACCGCACACTGGCGAAGTTATCTCGTCGAGGCGATAAATAGCATCGCGGAAGACATTTTGCCGAACCTTCTTAGATGCGTTTATCCGGATTCTTTCGTTTCCACGCGCTTTGGGCTCGACACGATCTTCGGGCGGGCCCTTGAATAACCGTATCTTCTTTTATCGACGTTTCGGCGGAGGGATATTTCTTACGGGTGGTCTTCTTCCCATGATGCACGTCCCGAAGGTGGCGGCAGCGTCGACCGAGAGAAGCGCGATAATGTGGCGAGATTGACAACGGTACGGTCCGGAGGTCCTGTCGAGCACAGCAAATATGACAATCGGGAGCAAAAAACCGCGGATATGAAATTTCACGAAGGTTATCCTCTTCTTCCTTATTAATTAATGAGTTTGTGTGTGTGTGTGTGATTCTGTTACTACAGTCTAGATCGCTCCGTGGCAATAACGCCAGCATGTTCCGCTTGAATGAACGTTACCTATTTTTCATTTTTTTTGTTTGTTTGTCTGAAAACCAATCTTAAATGTCTTCGGGATATTTCTAGTTAAAGTACACGCCAAATAAGAATGGTCCCTCGGTCCAGCAGAATAAAATTTTTGGTTTCACAGAATAAAAGTACAGTCTTAGCTCAAGATTCACTGAAACTGGTGAATAAATTTTAAAAGAAAAGGTGGGGAGGTTTAGCTTCGAAGTGGAAATGCGAAGAGAGAACCATAGTATTGAATATCAGCTTAGGTTTAAGTAGATTGTCAGTTATTCGAATTTCCTATCCGTCCCCAGCGGTTTTATCAGGTTATATGACTCACCGTCTTCATTCCATTCGCGGTGCGGTGTTAACGAGAATCCGGAATTAATGTAGCGATTCCCCCTTTCCCTCGCCTATCATCGGGGATTGGGAGCCATGCATAATTTCAGATGATTTGAATAAACAAAATCTTCTTCGCGGGGTCATAAAACGAAAGTTTATTTGAAAAATCGAAAATAAAGCACAAGCGAAAATCTGGTTGATTCCGCATGAAAACGCCATAGGTCTTCACGAATGCAGATTTTAAGCTGGGTTGTCGGGCTCTCGCTTTCTCGTGACTTTCTGTCTGTGCGTCTTTCCGGTAATTGTAGAAACTCTGGCCATGTCAACAGCCGCTACCCGTTTGTCCTGTTTATGGTCGGCGACGACATCGGTGATTGTCAGGGGGGGGGGCTCGTGATAACCTCGTCTCATCCCACGCCGCACCGGGCTGTGACGCCGTCACGAATGACTAATTACGCTATTCGAGGCCTCTCGACCTGCGTCACGACGAACCCAGTCGGGCGTTTCCGGTATTTTCTAATCGAAACTTCTGGGTAAGATATTAAAGCGACGACGGAATTCAGGATGGTAACCGTAGTAATCCATTAAAATAGTTGTACTTAGCACCTTAATCCCCTCCCTTTTTTATTATCAGGCTGTTTTGACGCTCGAGTTCTTTACTACCGACTTTGATGTCCATTGATATCAATGGGATTGTGAATCACAAAAGGAGAGACTGGTTTTAGAGAAAAGGAAAAATTAATTAATTACACTTTTCCAAGAAAATATCCTATGTAAATCGATGAGAGTTGATACACATGTTGGGGTAAAAGTTTGAATTTATGATTAATATTTAATGCCAAGAATGGTTCATTGTATTATCTGACTCGAGTGTGGGCACAATGTATGCATAATTCCACTGTTAAATATGCACAGTCTGGTGGAAACCATACTCCTAGAAAGTGGTTTGCGGTAGAAATAAGAGATATAAAAAAGTATAATAATAATGGCAAGTCGGTGCGGATTTTAGCAAACACATGACCCACTTAATGTTAATTTGGGCCTTTTGTAGAAGGATAAGATCGTTAATAATAATAATTAATAAGCAATTCTTTTCTTGTAGCACGTTACCAAATTACATCTAGGAAGTTATTTGTGTGATGGGCTTTCGGTGTGCAGACATAGCGCTAGAAGACAGGAAATAATAACGGCCGTAGCTAGGAAGAGACATTGGTGGTGGTGTTGTGTTTGCAATAAATGGTCTCCCGCAAATCGGCATCTCAGGTTTGGGTATTTATTTAAGAATAATGAGAAAAAATATCACGGAGACGCGGCATGATCTTGTGAAAGTGAAATATGCGCGGCTTTCACACTCGAAGCAGATTTTGGAAAATCGTCGGCTGAGTTGCGAACTCCGGTGTCGGTAAAGCCTTACATTGGCAGCGCGACCGTCGGGATAGGGAAGGGAGCAGGCTAATACGAACCCAGCCTCGTGCTTGTTTCTTCACTATGCAAACATTTTTAAAAAAAAAAAAAAATAATAACCTGATCTACTGAGCTCTGCGTTTCAATTATCGTTCTGGGCCCGCTGAGAGTGCAATGGAATTTTCCGCGCTTAGTCTGATGTGGAAAAGAGATGGGTCGTCAAACAACGATCAAGGACTTCCAGCAAGCTGCTGGACGAGCTTCTGATACCGGAAGCTCGCCTGGTGACCTGCCTCCATGCATGCAGCAACAAGGTGACAGCAGAGCATCGTCGGATATCTCACCGGATTACTTCGGTGTGGAGAAGCCAGAGCAGCCGTGGCTTCAGTCAGAAACGAAAATTCCTATTTGCAAAGAATAAATAGGGGTTTTTTTGTTGTTTGTTTTTAAACATTAATTTCTTGTATTTGGTATTCTAAACTTTCCTGACTCAGTATTCTGCTACGGCTGACAAATGCCACTGGCCCCGCCCACCTCGTTGGAGGTTTCTGAGGACATCTGAACCCCAAATCCTTTGTATGCTGTGTGTGGTTTCACTAACTGGAGAGTGGCTTGTGAAGCGGATAATGGCCGCGTGCAACGCGGGGAATTCAAAATGTGCACGAAGTAAACACCGGAACGCCCAAGATGTTCTGACTGTCAGTTATGATGCAATCAAAAAATTAGCATACATTCGCGGTGTAAGCGGTCAACGAAACTGGGTTACGGAAGAGAGAGAGAGAGGTCGTCTGTTGAGTAGTGGTACTGGTATTAAAGAGTATTATGGTGGGGTCAGGAGATAGTATTAATAAATTTAAAATAATTTAGGCAGGTTCCACTCGAAAAGTTTGTTTCCTGTCGGTACCGTTCTGTGCTTTAGTGGGAAACGTATGAAATAAATAAGTAAAACAGTGGCTCTAGAACCTATACCAGTAGGATACGGTCCACTGTCTTGCACAACTGTGACGCGAAGAGTTGTTTGTGACCTTCTTCACAGGAGAGTTATGGCATCTTCTATTAAGGCTTGGCAGGCATCAAAAGATAGTAAGATAGATCGGACTCCAACCGAATTCAGTTAGGCTAAAGCGCATCTAACAGCAAAACTTTAACAAGTTTGTTCGGAGCGTGTTCTCCCAGAATGATCAGACCAACGTCTGATTCATCCTAAAGTTAATTCCAATGATTTTAGCAGAGTACTGATGCATCTGAAGCGTGAAAGAACGGAAGGAAAGTCGGTAATTTTTATGGAAAAGGGGGAGCTGTTGTCCTCAGATCAACTCGACCCGCGTTAGTACCTTGCGAAAACTAGGGGACAACGAGCGGCGAGAAAGGGAACTGGATTAAATATAAATAAAATATGACAAATCAAATAAGTAGATTTTTTTTTAAATTGATTACGAATATTATTGTTTGTATATTTATGCATATACAAGCTCAAAACTTTGTTAAACTTTTCTCCCTATTACAATAATGCATGAATTTTAATCTAAGCTTTGGGGGGGGTTGTATTCTCCGAATTAATCAAAAACCTGTCCGGAAACCCATTGAGCCGCAGCTGAGCTTAGAGAATAGAATTGCAGGATAAGTAAAAACGGTCCGATAATAAACAATCGTCTAGTAGGTTTAAGACGTCATATATATTGTTACTGTGTGAAAACTACCGCTAGAGGACGCTCTTAACTTCGCTGTAGACTGATACACATGAGTGGGTTATCGCTCCGCATATCAGTAAACCGCCGTACGTGGTCTTAGCTTGAAATCCGGGATTTTAAATATCTTTGTTTCGTTCTATGCACAGATCTTTTATAGGAAATCATTCTTAACAAAACTTCTAACTCCTAACATACAAAACCTTTTTCACTGAAGGCTTCATTAATATCTTTAGACGTTTTATTTAATTATTTTTTAATTTTTTTTTTTAAATATCTCAGCGCAATTATCGAAATTTTCTCCGGTGATAATTCGATTCCACTTTAAAAACCATTTCCTTGTTTGGCCCTGAACTTCACGGTTATTGATTGGTTTTCCGCAGGATAGAAACATAGAGACCCAGGTATCAGAATGATTACAGACACGTGGGCTGTGGTAGTTCTCGTCGAAATGACTGTGCGGTTATTCGGTTTAGCTTAATGAAGGATTGTTGGATTACAAAGTATTTTCGTTAAACAGGAAACATAATAAAAAATTCTTTTATATTATTTTTAAGTCTGAAGTTTCCGAAGATTTATTTACTTTTTTGCTAACTTTTGTTTATCAAATAACCTAACACCCCCCACATTGAAAAATTATAGATACGGGTTCTTCAGTAACCGATTTCCAGAAATTATGGACTTTTCTCTTGTTTCAGATTTGAGATTTTCAGGCAACTCGACCCTTGTTTCGATCTTTAGGCTCGTGGTCAAATTTAAATAGTTTGGGGGTGCCTATTAATGAATACTTTCACAGTTTGTTCTTTAACGCAAGCACCTGCTCCCTTCCACCACCGCTGCTCGGGCTCAGCCTATTTCTCAAATCAGAACATCGACGAAGGGATCTCGTGTAAGTCGTGAGACTGATATAAACTCGATTAACCCAAGCGGCGTGTTAATGGAGCTTTCTCGCAAGGGGGGGGGGCGGCCTAAACATGACAGCAGACAAAATCGGCAAAAAAAAGGGTTTTTTTTTTTTCATGAAGTACGTAGCTCCTACTGACCCCGATACAGGCCTGTACACGTCTTCGGATCGACCAGGTCAGACGATCCAAGGGATGTTGCGTCTTTCTGCGGCCAGGACCATTTTTAACCGACCAAGAGACCGTGGGCGGACTCGGACGGCCACAAGCACGCCCCTCCCCACATATACTAGAATGTTCCAAACGCGTTCATTCGGGCTTAAGTCATGTGAGTGGGACTGTGCGCTGACGTTTTGCACGGCGATGACCGCCATTTTCTTCCTCCACGATCTTACCCTGTATCTAATACCACTCGTGGGTATTTCCCCTATTAACGACAAGATCGGCCCTTTAACCGAGTCGAATGCCAGCCTATATCATCTGGCTGCTTGTCTCTAAATCGATTATGCTCAGTAACGGCACGGTTAGCGAATCCCCACCAGATTGTGTCCAGGCTTCACTATGGCGCCGACGGTTTGGCGAGACGGTGTGTCGTCCACCGCATGCGTAGCTGTCGTTGGCGTCGGTCCAACTAAAGAGATCAGCGGCAGTGATGTTCCGGACCGCATACCACCAGCGTGGAGCTTGTTTGGAACCGTCTGCGTGAAATCTGGCTGGAAGAGGAGGAGTTATTTTCGAGAGATCGTGTTGTTCAGAGATGCCGTGTGTGACACGATAGCGATCTTCAAGAAGAGTTGTGTCCCTTGGGCGACCTGAACGAGGCCGGTCTGGCGGAACCTTGTTAGTACCCCGGAAACGCCGCCTCGACGAGCACCGTGTCGAGAGGCGGCGGCGACCAACGTTAACTCTTCTCGAGCTGCCCCAGCGCTCTCGGACATTTCGTCTTGTGTTAAATGGTTGATTCTGCATGAAAATGCCATAGGTCTTCGCGAATGCAGATTTTAAGCTGGATTGTTAGGCTCTCGTTGGCTCGCGACTGACTGTCTGTCTGTGCGTCTTTCCGGTAATTGTAGAAATAGATATTAGCCGCCATCTTTGGAAAACCTAAAAAAAAAAAAAAAAATTTTTATAATAATCTTTATTTTTCTTGAATCGATTCAGAAACCCCCCTTTTTTCTTTTTAATTGCACTCTTATTATCTGTTTCTTTCCTTTAAAAACAACAACAACAACAACAACCCGTTCTGCTCGTTTGTTTGGCTTGACATTCATTAAATTCCACTCGCCGAAGGCAGCTCGCACCAGATGGCGCTCTGAAAGATCAAATTAAATGCACAGCCGCACGGTGTCAACTGTTTCAGCTGCAGGCCAGAAATGCCGGGTTATTAATTTTGTTTCTCTCTCGGATACGAACAAAACCCTGCGTGAAGTTTTTCTTTTTCGTTCCTCTGATTATATCACAAATAGCCGCCATCTTCTCGGCGCCGAACTACGCACATCTTTGCTGCCTCCGACATAACTGAAACCCACCCCCCCCGGGGGTGGGAGGGCTAGATAAAAATATATTTTTTTGGTTTTTTTACGACCCTTTAATCCTGCCAACGTCGAGCGGTACATACCCCCTTCGATGTTGGTGTGTTTTTTTTTGCTGGAGGTGGCGGCGTGTGTGTTGGGGGTGAGGGGGAGAGAATTTCCCAGTTTTATCTATTTAGATCCAGAGTTACAGTTCTTTTCGAAGTAAGCGTTAGCGAGATGGCTGTCTGGAACTCTCCAAAGACACCGCAGACACCGATTTCCTTCCTCTCCATCGCTAAAGTACAGACAGTTTCAGCCTTGAAAATTTGTTTTCAATTGATTCATCGGCAGGGATGCCAAAGTTCTGTTAATCTATCCTGTAACCATCCATGATCATTGGTTAAAAGGAAATTTGAATAAATTTAACCCCTTTCGATACTCGTCGCACGCGTGCGCGTGACATTATAACTCTCTGGAAATAGTTCAGCGTGCGTCATATTCGTGTAAGATGACGTAGTGCGCGACGGTTGATTGATTGAGTTCTGAAGACTCGTGTCTGTATCACCCTCCGGAAGAGCTCAAAACCAGTCCTGAGTATCGATCTGTGATTACATAATTATTTCTTTGCATTTAGTGGTTTTTTATTAATAATTTGTCTTATCGTCGAAACCGAATTATAAATAGTCGCGTTCGCCTGTTTCCCGAGAATTACAAAGCAAGAAATTAATTCGATCTTTAGCCTTAACTTTTAAGGGGATTGTGCCGCGCGATGGCCGTTTGTTCTGCGTTCTAAGTGATTGCAGACATTTGGATCTGAGAGCTTAAGTGAAACGAGTACATCGACTTTTGGTTTGTACGAAAACACTGAAACAACCCGACTCGTATGTGTGTGTGTGTGTGTGTGGTGTGTGTGTGTGTGTGATTTCTAAGGACAATACTTTCGGTCGGCTGGCTGGCTCAGTATGGTCTCGGATGGTGGGTCGGGGAACAGTAACTTGATCGTTCGTTCCGGGGTAAAGCCAATGTCTCTCAGCCAGTGAAAAGCAAAAAGGATTTATGTGGTTTTGGGGGGGGTGTAATGGCATAATATCAGAACTCTGAGGCTAACCACAGCAGAAGGCAGAATTAAAAACAGACTAACTCCCTACTACACAACCGGATTAGAAACGGAAGTTTGGAATATTGGGGACATCAGAGGCTCTGTCGGTTGGCCGGAACTTCTCCCCTTCCTCCCCCACAGTCCGAATTGCCCGGTTTCCTTCGCAGTGTTCGTGTAGTGGCGCAGAGTGGAACTCTTCATCTTTAGACGTGGGAAATCCACGTGACCGGTAGATTTAAAAAAACACAAAAACAAAAAAAAAAACCCAGGCCAGACTGTTTTGCCAAACCGAGCCGCTTCCCACGGGAATCAGACTGGGAGGGTGGGGCGGACTCGACAGTAGCGGTCTACCACCGTGCTGCTAACTTTGAAATTACGCTGGCATTGTTATTATTATTTTTAAAGAACTGATTTACTAGTGGAGTGTACCCGAGCCATCGTCCAGTACATGATTCCGACTAAGGATGCGCTAGCTGGAGAAATCTCAGTACCCCACACCACCCCAGGCGAAGATCTTCGTTTCGAGCAATTAATCAGTCCCATCAGCTGCAGGGCATCGAACCGGGGGCCAGGCCGGCGGCTCTACTGGGTCTGGGGTTGGTTTGTTTACGAGAGAGAGAGAGAGTAGGCGCGCGTGTTCCACATTCCTCGGAATTCCGACATTAATCCAAAGATACCGGCCTTGGCACCAAGAAGATTAACGGAGAAAGCTCATCCGGAAGCCTCTACAACTTTTATATTTATTAAAAATATATATATACGCACATCACTGGTGGACGGCCATCGTCCCCTTTCAGCTGTTGACCCCTCGGCACCTATGCCTTAAGGTATCTTGACCTAAACCCGGAGTTCATTGGTCAGCGACCGAGTCCTCCCGGGACAATTGCGGAAGTATGTCACGTGCTCACGGCCGAGTAAAGCCCCGCTGCCGCAGTAATGCTCTAGAATAGATGTCTGCTAATCGGTTCCAAGACGCCGATCTGACGCTTCAGTACCCACCAGAGCAACTGGTACCCGCCACTAAAGGCTATGATGTCTTTATCGACCATTAAATTCCGTCATGAAGTCACTAAATGCACTCGATTGTCCATTTGTCCCGCAAACTAACTTCAATGTGTGTTATCCTCGAGTTCCCACACTTTATGTGTCACAGAGTTCCTACACTGTCTCAATAAGTTTACGACTAACTAACCATAGGATTTCATAAACTTTAAAGCTGTTACCTAGTTTCAGTTTGTTTGGCCACATGTAGTAATTCGAGAATTTCCGTAACATACAGCAACCCCCCCAACTTGGTTTTCAAAGGGATTTCTCATGGCTAATTAAAAAAAAAAAATTAGGGATAAAAATTTGCGTTCTTCACACTTTTAAGAGAAGAACCGAAAGATACCGGTGCCCTGGTTCGTCTCGCTTGAGCTGCAGCTTCCAGTTAGTTGGCTTATGGCCGGGATGGACTTGACTGCAAGCGTCACGCTGCACCATGGATAAGAATGTCACTGCTGTATAAGACCGAACGACTGCCTCTTCTGGCGTTTTCTTCGCTTTTAAGGAAACAACGACAGCCAAAGTCGTCGAGATTACGGTAGGGGTCGAGCGGTTTATCCGGAAGGGACACCGTCGAGTGCAGCAGCTCGATTAACGGCCTGTGCGATTTGTTGCCGATGATCGATAGTTGTAGGGAAGACGCTAACTCGTGTCTGTGCGAAGCAGGGGGAGGGAGAGACGGCTATGTTATAGATTTATAGATCGGCGATTCGGGAGTGTTCTCTCCGTCGCCTCGCGGAAGGCTGTCTACATCTAACATTACACTGACCAAGCAGCCGGCCGATACCTACGCTGTCTGCCCCTGTCCCTATCTGATGGCGGGATTCACGGTTCGCACCCGCCCCGAACGTAGAGAAATAATCGGTGTTCAGATGGCCACTTTATTCCAAGATCTGAAATTTAAAGTTCTCTTTTGTTTTTAATCCGCGATAAAATTAATGATTATCACACATTTGTCGAGAGCATGGAAACGCTGATGTAAAGCAACTTGAAAGTACTACTCCCAGACATCGTTCAGCGGCCCGCTCTTGAAGGCCATCGGGAGGATCAATACCCGTATGTTGATGGCTGCTAGGTTGTTGGGAGGTATCCGTTCCCAAAAGCTCTCTCTCCAAATATAAATACTCTTCTTTTTCTTTTTTTTGTTATTTGGATAAATTTTTTTATTGCCTCAAGTTGAAATTAAATAGAAACTTTAACCTCGAACATTCTACTCACTGGATTCTGGTTGCGGTCGCGCATGCGCTATCTCTGCTCCCTCCCTCCATTCCACCTCCCACAGGTCACGAACAAAGTCGCTTAGCTCCTGAAATTTATGAAGTCATAGGGACCAAAATTCGCCCCGACCGACCATTAGTTGGTGCTGACCGGATTTGGTATGATTCCGGTCATCTGGACTTCGCAAAATAATGTTCTATAACATTGTCTCACTATCAGACAACGAGAAGAGCTGGGGCTTCTGTTGTTGTTGTTGTTGTTGTTCTTTTAAACAGAAATGTTAAAACTCGTATTAATAAGTTCTCCATGTTTAGGTTCACTTTGTCGTCTGCTTTGTACCATCAAGCACGTGTATGGAAAAAAGATAACCCGCTTCTCCATTTCTGTCTCTTTGTTTAACCGAAAACTGAGCGGTTTTTTGTTGTTTGAACGTTAAATGTAAGGAAAAGCAATGGACATAAATTCCTCCTCTGCTTGAATCTTTGCCTCTGTATACAGGTAGTTGTCATCACCGGGACTGGAGAACTGATGCCAGGTCGCCCGATACTGATAACAACCCTGGTCGGCCGCCACGTCAGACTAGGATATTAACGCAGCGGTCGATAGGAGGAAGAGGAGGCCATATTTAGTTAGCACGATTCCCTCTCCTTTGTTGTCGATTTTTCAGACGCGCCTGGATGATTAACGGGACCTTCACAGACCGGTATATGTTCTTGGCAAATGTAAAAAGAAAAGAAAAATTAAAGATGGACTACGGAAAGCATTTTGGCAAGAAATATTTTCAATTTTGCTGGTTTTAAGGCTAATTCGCCGAGTTATGCAAACGGCCAGACTGGGACCCGGACCCCTTCGGGTTATTCCAGCGGCGCGATCGGCGACGATGTAATAAAACTTGCGTCGGTCGGTAGGGAGAAGTGTGTGTGTGTGTGTAGGTGGGAGAGGGGGTATAAAGTGCAGAACCTTTTTCTTCCAAATCTAATGCAGATGGCCTTTTCATCACTTCTCCGGTATCTCCTACATTGAGGCCTTCAACAGTGGCGCCACTTATAGAGAAAATATTGTGGCGAGACCGCGGAATGGCTTCGACGGCCATTAGCTCTTCTCTCACGGAATACTTCCGTTCAAAAACTTCCATCTCTCTCTCTCTGTAATGACGTCACATCTCTCTCTGTACTGACGTCACATCTCTCTGTAATGACGGCATATAATCTCTCTGCGCTGCTGACGCCATGTCTCTCTCTCTGTAATGACGTCACATCTCTCTCTGTAATGACGTCATATAATCTCTCTGCGCTGCTAACGTCATGTCTCTCTCTGTAATGACGTCACATCTCTCTGTACTGACGTCACATATCTCTCTGTAATGACGTCATAATCTCTCTGCGCTTCTGACGTCATGTCTCTCTCTGTAATGACGTCACATCTCTCTCTGTAATGACGTCACATCTCTCTTTGTAATGACGTCATATAATCTCTCTGCGCTGCTGACCTCATGTCTCTCTCTCTGTAATGACGTCATAATTCTCTCCCCCTCCAAATCTCTGAATGTCGCCCAGACTTTCCGAAGCAAAAGCAGTTTCACAGTTTATTGGTTAACCTTACCTAACCCTAAACCTATCCCTAATCCTAACCCCCAAATCCAGCCATTTAGTACAAGCGTTTTTCTAGTTAACTGTATTCAGCCGTCTTGGACCTTTGCTATAGTTTCGCTACCACCCCGGTCCCCTCCTCCTCCCCAACCCCGCACAGCAAAGGGATGTATTTTCGTGTCTTCACATATTTGATTTTACTAAAATTCAGGTTTGATCTTTACCTGACCGACTATGCCTGCACAGCTTTTCAATGTTTTAAAACTTTACATTTGTCCTCCTCCTCCTCTCCCTCTTTTTCGCCCTCCTCCCATCCCCAAAAGGCAATTAATTTTTCTACTCGAATTTGAGAAACCAGACAGAACAAACGTGTCCGCGACGCTGTTGACACGCAGCGAATTAACCCTGCCCGTGGAAGGAGGGAGGGAGAGGTGGTCCGCTTGTTATGCCAAGATGTTCAGCATCCAGGCTGTCATATAGAAATCTGTTCATGGGCGCCTTCACCCACCTCAACAGCTGGATGGATGAACGTTAAAAACAACACAAAAACCTTTATGCGGGTTAGCTAATAGGATCAACAGAAGAACTGTTAAGTAAAAATACTTTTATTATGTGTGTGTGTGTGTTTAAAATTGAAATCATATAAAGTTTTAAAGAAGACGTGTGTTCATGAATAACTAAGAGTATGGGTGGCCATCTTGTACAGAATCAATTAATAATCTCTATGGCCTCCAGCGAGAGAAACCTCACAGACAGAGAGTAGCTTTTACAGAAATGTTCGTAATATTTTCGTAGCTCGATTATTTCAAACATGTAGATACAACAGAACCATCTTAATAATAATAATAATAATAATAATAATAATAATAATAATAATAATAATAATAATAATAATAATAATAATAATAATAATAATAATAATAATAATAATATAATGATGATAATGATAATAATAATAATAATGATGATGATAATGATAATAATAATAATAATAATAATAATATAATAATAATAATAATAATAATAATAATAATAATAATAATAATAAAAACAACAACAACAACAACAACGATGTCTCAGAAATATTCTCTTATACGAAACTGCAGATGGACGAGATCACAAAAACTTTGGTTGTCGTCGTCGGTTTTTTTTCCAAAAAAATTAGACTTATTAACGTTTTCATTAAATATAATTCATTATGCTAAATGTTTATTAACTTATAATTTACATCATAATCACTAATTTGATCCAGGGAGAGTGTGATTCCTCTTGGAAGCGGTATCGGGCAGAACTCCCTGTTACCCTTGGTGACGTCTTTCGTCTCGTTCTGAGCGCCGGGTCGTCAATGGAAGGGGAATGGAAACGGACTCCCCCGCCCCACCTTAGGAGCGAGATAATCGATCATTACGAGCTGTGGTTTTAAATCCACAGCGGATCTATAGGACAAAAAGAAAATTATTATTATTTTCTGTTTCTTACTTGTCCATTTTTTTGCGTACAGATGATCAACTACCATCTGCAGACGACCGGTCTTGGCTATAGGAGTAATATCGAGCAGACATTTGGTCTTGGAGGCTGCATCACTTGATGCCAAACGTAGCACATTAACCGCATGGGTAACTTACAGCGAATTTATGTCAAAAACAAACTCCCAACAATCTGTATTACCGCAGGCAATAACCATGCTCGTGGCGGCTCGCTGGCAGTATTACAAAAAAAAATTACAGATTACTGTCTGTTTCCCTATATTAAAAAGTTATTGGCTTCTTATTTTCCTCTCCCGTTCTCTTGCTTGCTTCTGTCGGACGTCCGTTTATAGGCCTTTTAATCACATTACTAGTGGCTTCGAACACTGAAAATGGCATTGTTGACTTGGGTAATTGAAATGTTGCGTTTACGTTTCTCTCCGAGAATCCATTGTTCTCCAGAGCTATCATCCTTTCTCTCCGTTCAGTTTTGCTCCTTTTTAGGTTTTCGTGTTAGACAGCAAATACGCTCCTGGCATCCCTCACACAACAGAAACTATATCCGTCGAAAGAACCTTTTTCGAACATCTCAATATATATGGCTAAAGTGTAAATAACAACACACAAATATTATGGTATAAGATGATGCTGATGAAAAATCGAAGTTCTGGCGGTTTAAACAGTCCCGCCTTTAATTTAAAAAGGAGATAGCGGATAGGAAATTCAGCTTGACGAGAGAGAGAGAGAGAGAGACAGAGAGAGAGAGATGGCGTTCATAAGGAGAGAGACACTACGTCATTACACAGAGAGACGTGACGTGAGTACAGAGAGAGAGAGAGAGAGAGAGAGAGAGAGAGAGAGATAGAGAGAGGAGAGAGAGATGGCGTCATAAGGAGGAGAGACACTACGTCATTACACAGAGAGACGTGACGTGAGTACAGAGAGAGAGAGAGAGAGAGAGAGAGATGGCGTCATAAGGAGAGAGACACTACGTCATTCACAGAGAGACGTGACGTGAGTACAGAGAGAGAGAGCGAGAGAGAGGAGAGAGAGAGAGAGATGGCGTCATATAGGAGAGAGACACTACGTCATTACACAGAGACGTAACGTGAGTACAGAGAGGAGAGAGAGAGAGAGAGAGAGAGAGACTGATTAATCTTTCTTTCTGTGTGTGTGTGCGCATCTGAACCATTCAGATGCTTTTGCCCAATACAGTCAAGATTAGTACCTTCTGTTGTATCTGTATCACAGTCGTCTTGAATGGTTTGTAACAAGACAAAGACAAGTTTTTCTTGAACGAGAAAACTTTACATCTGATTTTTAAACCAAATCAGTTGGATAAATATGTGTCACTCCACCGCCTACAGGTGATGAGAACTGATGAAGTTAAACTCGACCACGACTATTTTCCGAATAAGAAATTGAATCTATTTCACTAGACGCCAGAGACAGCGGTCTTCTCTGCATCTTTCTGTTTGTTTTATGCTATCCCCCCATAGAATAAAATTAATATCCTTGACATTTTTGGGGGGGCAGACGGTTATATAGGAAAACAACTATAGAGTAAAAGTAGTGTCTTTTCTTTGTACTAACTGTTTACCGTGAGTTTCTGTCTCGCTACGGTTTCCCTTCAAGTGGTTAACGATTACGTACAGTGCGAGCGTGGAAAGTTACCTGTGATTGTACAGCTGGGATGAGGGGTTGGGTTCTATGCAAAGAAAGCACCAACAAGCTGAGAACATTGGCCAACCAGAGAGCTTTCATTAAGAACTCATTTTCGGCCTCTGAAAAGTGGTTGATATTCAGAAGGAAGTGAATGCGTAATGGTGGGAAATTTGAGATACTGCCTGCCTGGAAAAAAAAGGAGAGGGAAAGCGAGAGATGACGTTAGCACATAGAGATGGAGAGAAAGCGATTAAACCTGAAATAAGCGATGGCGACTTACCAAGTGACCTTGTGATTCTTCTCTCCTCCCGCCGGTTGCGGTGACGTCATCGATGCCTGTTAGTTTTTGAAGTCTTCTCATAGTTATCTTCGGAAGGCCGCCAAAGAAAATAGACAAACATAGTTGATGATTTCCAAGCAGCAGGCCACCAGAAAGACTAGGGCAATGTTGCTTCCACGTCATTGCAGACTCTTTTAATTCGATACACTTGCGATGATAAAGGAACTATAGAATACCGTTCTGGCTGCACGTTAAAGTGTACCAGTAATTCTATAGCAGGAGCCGAGGTGAGATCGGGGGAAAAGGAAACAGAAATTTGATATGAGAGAGAGTAACATTTGAACGTTTACGTTTATTCTGAAACAATGGACAGCACTGGCAAACAAAAGTGGGCTTAATAGTTTGTGGTGCAGCCCCTTACACTAAGAATTGTGTGGATGATGGATGGAAGCATCATTCATAGCTTGTGGAATTGCAGCTATTTTCTGGTACATAATAAGTAGTAGAGAGCCCAAGAAAGTAAATTTACAGAAGCGCTTTTGCAGGAAAGGTCAAAGACAGACCAGGCTGGTGCCCGGTGATTGGCTTCTCCATGGCAGAGTCGTCGTGATGTATGAACTCTTTTTCCATCCTTGAGTTGCACGGACCGGCTGAGGCATCATCTTACACAAAATAGCACTTTCCTTAAACTGATAACCGTTGGCAGAGACAGAAAGGAAGGCCTTCCCGGAAATGGGTGATTTATTGGTTAGAAGTTACATTTCCCTTGCAGACCGCCAGCTGGGACCATCCAGTGGGTGCCAGGAATCGCCCTGCGCTATGACAGTGTCACACCTCACCCACGACCGCCGTCCGAAAGCTTTGGAAATGTAGACTTTTGGGAAAAGATGACAGTTCTCAAGAAGGATGAGGAGGGGGAGGTAGCGGCCCGCTGTTGACCTTTGCAATCGACGACAAATTACGTGGAATGTGCTTCGCCGCTTTTCCTTGTACCCCAGATGGCGTCTTGAAGTTTTCGTGAACGAAATTTTCCTTCCTCCCCTTGGAAGCCGATTGTAGGGATCCGGCTTCCACACTCCTTTTCACAGCAAAAAAAAAAAAAAAAATGTTTCGTTCTTCTGGCTTTGGGCTTCCAGGACGCGCATGAACGGTTGTCTTACTTCTCTCAGGGGAGACAATCAGTCATTCCTTCGACAGTAGGATATCCAACGTATTGGAGATTCCCCAAGCCCACCCGCTCCCGCAAATTTCGTCTCTACTGTAAGAAGGCTGTGGCTTGGCTTCCAATCACGTGCCTTTTTAATTACGCCCACCCAGCCTCTGTACTCCGAAAGACCTGGTCTGGCTTATTTAGCACAGGTCTCTTGTACGGCCACCGTTGGTATCTTGCGCCATTATTTCCGCGGGCCGTAATGAAAGTAACAGAACTAATACTGTCGAAGAAACAGGTTCCTCGCGCGTTCGAACCTAGCGTCCTACCCTCACCACGCGCGTGATGAATGTTTCTAGGGCTAACATGAGAAACTTCGGTGTGGTGATTATCTCAGCTCATTATTCACGGTAGGCTCCATTCGAAACGGCTGCTGTGCTGTCCCCCTGCGGCGTAACGATGATACAACTGAAAACAGAGAGTAGAAGCAGCGCCATTTTGTTTGTGTGTGAATAAAACCACAGGCCCCAGTAGGTTTGTTTTAATCGATTAAGGGTCATCAGCGCCATTACGATCCTTTCTTTTTTTTATTGTCTGTTGGTTTTGCTTTTCATCACTAAATCGATCAATATTATTTCAAAAAAATCAATGAGAGAATGTTTTCTTTATGTAAAACACAAACGTGGTTCATTAGATATCTTCTCTACTTTCAATTTTTTAAAAATTTTTTTCCAATCGGATTAAATTATCGAGATGCGGTTAAATCCATCACAATAAACTTTCAGGAGGCAAATGCAACTTAGAAAAATTGAATCCTGCATTTAGTGAGATTTCGTATTAAAATACTTAAACAATGGTGGCTTAACCATTTGCCGCTTGAATTAAAATGAATATTTAATAGCTTTTTGTGTTTAGAATCTTTTTTGGTTTTCAAGGTCACATTTAAAGATGTCTGATGTTGTCAGTGAGCGGAGCCGGGGAGTTTATCGACGGTTTGGGTATCACGAAAGGGATAGAACACTTGAGAAAGTATCCACTCCCTCAGAGCATAAGAACGAAAGTTTATAGGTTTAAGACCCGAGACTAAATTAAGAAGTTTTACAGTTAATTAGGCCGTTTTTCATCTGAAATACACTTGGCAGCAAACAGTCGTGAGCCATGACGGCAACAACCGGCTGGTATTCAACCAGCTGAGTCATCACTCTTTTATTTTATCGAAGCTGACAAGCTGACTACTCTCAGAGGGGTTTAAAGTAGATGTTGTCACAAATACAGTAGGTAAAGAACCAGTCTCTCATCATCACCTGGCAACATGTTCTGTCGGCAGATACAACTTCTCTCTCTCTCTTTCTTTTTCTATGTACTGACGTCATATCTCTTTACTGACGTCATATATCTCTCCAGTGACGTCATACCCCTCTACTGACATCATCTCTCTCGGTTCTCTCTCTACTGACGTCATCTCTCTCTCTCTCTCTCTCTCCCCCCTCTCCATCGCTTTGCAAAATCCAAGTTTTCCTATTGGCCTGTTACCACACCTGTGGAGATCCAATTTGTTACGACGATCTTATAGACTGATTTTTCGCCTGAATAGATCAGTACTTTGCAACAAAAAAACAAAACAAAAAATGCCACACGCTTAAAACCCAAGTTATTGATATTTAAACTTTTCTGAAGCGCTTAAAATATTTACAATAATTTTAAAATCGTTGTTGTTTTTTTTTTAATTTAATAATTTCTTTTCTTTTTTTTTGCATTTTCTTCGCTTATTTTCATTAATATTTCCCTATTTACACTGTTTGTACCACTACTAAATCCTTTTTTTAAAAATAAAGACGGGCTCGTCACCATAAAAATATCCGCCCTGGACATTTGTAGCCAATGACCAATCAAGAGTCATATGCCCAGGCAAATATATGTATGTGCCATTAAATGAGGTCAGCTTGCCTTTAACGGAAAATAGTGTGTATAATCTAAAAATGCAATTCTAGATTTTAAGAGGTAACCTGCTGCGACCAAAAAAAAAAGTGTTTTGGAAAGGAAAAGAAGACCGCAAGCTGACGTTTGTTTATTTCCCGGTATTTTGTAAAATGGCTGGTGGGAGGTGGAGGTGAGCCCCCCAGTATCGTTGTGACCCGCTTGGAGTGAGATGCATCGTCAGCATCTTGCAATGAAATGTTACCCGGAATCTCGATCGTGACCCTCATCCCTCCTTTTCCTTTTTTCGTTGTTGTCCGGATGGTTTCCTCGCATCCTCCTCCTGTTGCTCGTACATCGTCATCCGTGGCTGATCGTGGAACAACGACAAGCTCAAGAACATTTTTTAGGGTTCCACGGTATCATGGCGGGGGTCCATCACTGGTTGTAAGCGGGCGCCCTCTACCGCCGAATTCTCCTTTGCCCGTCACAACACAGAGGCGGGGGGGAGACAACAAAAGCTTACGACGCAATAACACAACGTACGATGATAGGATTAGCATAACGGAATAGCGCGAGCTGCCGGAAATCAACTGTAAGCCCCTATTAGCGTGACGGTCGTCTGTTAAAGCTGACGTCCCGACGATCAGTGACGGTATGAAAATCTTTTCTTTTTAAATATCTCTCTGGATCATTAGCGGATCGAGAAAGCAGGGATCGCGGAATACCAGTTTGCGCCCACTCCATCTTGTTCCCTCTCCGAGGTGCAACCCACCGAGAACACTCGGAACCAACTACTCGAGTTCTAATGTGGCTTGCCTCCCCCTCTCCCGACCCTTTTGCAAAACAATTACGAAACAGACCATTTGAACACTGTAACAACCCGGGTCAGGTTCTTGGCTTTTCATTTCCAGATTAACCTCTTTCAAATAGGTGATTTCTGCGCGTTCTCGCGGCGCAGGATAGCGACCTCTAGCGGACTGCCGCAGCACTACAATTTTCGCCATCCGAAGTGTCCTTTACCAGCTTGAATGGGTTCTCCCCCCCCACTTTCTTGTGCCGTTGTTAACTTAAGGGCAGTTTATCTTTTCTGTCACATCTCTGTTGGTCAAAGGTTACTGGTAAAGCAAAAAAGAACGGTATCTTAAGAAAGAGCAGTCTTTACTAGTTAAATCCGCGTTTAAATGCGCCAATAAATGTCATGTAAACTTCACATTTATAAGTAAATGTCGATGAAATGTACTTTTCAAATAACGAGATTGGAAAACATTGAATGCATCCAGTTTGGATTACAGGTGGTAAAAAACAGGTTCAGCCCGCGGCAGTTTCCCCAACAATTAAGAGTTTCGAGCGAAGGGACGAAACCAATTTCTTTTCAGTTACTAATTTTAGGGAATTAACTATAAACTGGTTTTGCATTACTACCGCTCAATATTAGAATTCATTTATTATTATTATTATTATTATTAGATTAGGCATACCATTTGCTGCTAGTCTCTTCTTTCTACCAGAAACACCTTATACTGGATAGGTAAGGTGTTTTTGATTACATCTGCCGCTCCAGGCAGCACTATTTTGTGCAGTGTTACTACCATCGACTCTCAATTATCCTCAAACTTCAAATGCCCGCGCACAATCGGCGTGCGCATCGACATTCGTTTTGCATGTTTTGATAGAACGCAACTTCCGTTAGCGTCTGAAAGGAGTTCTCTTATTCGGCCAGCAGCGCGTGGGTGCGAGCTGACTGGGCCAATCAGCGCCGGTTGTGACGACTGCGCTTCCAAACCAAGGCAGGCGGCGCCAGTCTGAAGCCAACTCCCGCATCTCTCTTTATTTTCGCTGTTTAGATTTGTACAGCAAGTAGTCGTGGGTCCCAGACGCTCTTTAGATAGCCCATCGTCTTCGGCTTCGAAGGTGAAACCAGTTGTACTGATGACAGAAGATAAGCTAAAGCTGAGCTTAACCCTTACCCTAAACTATTTGAACATCAGCTATCCGCATCCCCCCCAAGGGGAACGGATGTGTGCGGATAATAGAGAGTCAACTCTCTGCGTGTGTGTGTGTGTGTGTGCGCGCGCTCGCTGGGATCTCTTTGTACAGGGTTTTGTTTTTAAATTGACCAAAGTACACCAAATCACCGGTCTCCATTACCCTTGTCCTTCACAATGACATCGGAGCGGTTTGTGTTTATCGTTAACATTAACGGAATTGTAAATGAATGGAACAGATTATTGGCGACGGTGGCCCAAACCACTGATAAGCTACATCTAAAATCCCATCTTTAAACTACCTCTCTTCCCTAATCAGACCAAAGTGATCCGAATGTCTGAAAGCAAACGACTGATCTATCGCCTTATATTAGAGTTCTGACGCACGCCCACAGCTCTCCCTCTTACTTCTATCTTCTTTCCTCCCTCCCCCCCCACGATTATTTTCAAAAGTTCGCGGCGTGAAGTGTTTCTTATTTATTAGACTTTATTCATTTCGTCTCCTTTCCCGGCGCAGCTTCTCAATTTAAATCGATCGCATTCAGACCAATGTATCCATGAATTAAAAGCGACTTTAAAATGGCTGCCAGGAACCGCGGACTGCGCTTCGTCCCTGCTAACGGCTCCTCGAAGTTTAGCCAGCGACGCCAGCGGTTTTGTCTCTCGAGGTTCGCACCTTCGGCTAACATTTCCGTTTATTTCGCGACCGTTTATACCTTTCGGCTTGACTTTACGATCAGTTATTTCCGGCACACCTAATTACATCTGCAGAATTTTATCCAGGGACCTATTTAATTTCTTTACGTCGCTTTCCTTAAGCAGAAAAAAAAAATTAAAAAAAAGATTTCGAGTGGAGCAGAGCCAATAAAAGCTATTTCACACCGGTTCGGCTTGGATTAGCTGCTGAATACATCCTGTTTGCAACTTGAGGTTCTTTTTTAATCCGCATTCTTATATCCAATTAAAACTTTAAACAAACAGTGAAACTGGAAAGGGTTAAAATCGAGTGGCGCGTTCTTGTATAATAATAAAAAATGGTGTTAAATAAAAAGTTTCCCGAAACTGAAAAAGAAACATTTCGTGGGGCAACATTTTATAGGCTAAAACATATAATGAGGTGGGTTAGTTAAGTACGTATTCACACTTGCAGCTAATTTGTATGCGCATCCCAATTATTTGTCTGTTTCTCGGGAAAAAAAGCACAAAAGATGGTTCTGTTACTTTGCTTAACATTCACTGCATGAAAGGACTATTAAGTTATTGCTGCTGCTGCCTAGAGCATTTGATAATAATTGGTTCCTTTTTTATCCGTATATCGTCAATATTTGAGATAATCAAATGACAGTACATGCCATTAGATATCATGCAACGACAAATTTAACACTATCAGTAGGTAAGATGGAATGAGAATTTTTAACGATTATATGCCGGAAGATAATAATGTCCATTTAATCTTTAGTTTTATGTCAGTACATATCATATACATTTTTAATGACAGAAGTTATTTAGAGTCATTATCTAACAGTATGTCAGTAGATACATAACGTCAACCTTTAACAGTATGTCAGTAGACTTATAACGTCAATGTCAAGCAGTATGTCAGTAGATACATAACGTAAACCTTTAACAGTATGTCAGTAGACTTATAACGTCAATGTCTAGCAGTATGTCACTAGATATACAACAGTAAACTTTAGCAGTATTCAGTAGATATCACATAAAGTTAACCTTTTACGCAATATGCTAATAAGTGTCAGGTAAGTATGTACTGAGACTTTGTCCAGCACTACTTCCCATGTATAGCTGTAAGTGAGGTAGTCAATTATAGCACTACCAATAAAGAATAAGTAAAGCATACAGTTACAGTATCAACTTTAACGTCAATTGTAAGTCACGTAAACACAAACAGCCCATTTACTATTACTGGCGTTTGTAGTTAACTGCCTGAAACAAAAAAGGGCCTGTGATGGGTGGGCTGTTAGGTAGAGATTCTCCCACGCCGTTGGGATAAGACCCATCTTACACTGTGAGTATGGCCCGTTCGCTACTTACAAATCACATCGCTCTGATTCCTTGCCACAGAACTTCATTGGTTCTCTGTTTCATTTTTCCTTACCTGCATCTTTGTTTGTAGTTAATCGCTGATCGGGAAGGAACTCCACAAAGGATGTAGAGATGCTTTTTCTTTTTCATGCTGCTATTTATCGTTGGATGATCACTAAACAAATTACAGCAGGCAAAGGGAACTAAGATCGGAAGACTCGAGAACGGGTTTGCTCGGAAACCGCGCCTAAGGTCTGTCGCGAATACTCATTATCTGCATTAGAAATTATTTGCTCTTGAGCAGCTAAAGAGAACTGCAATTTAGAGGAAATGTTTGGAAATACATTTTCAGTACAATTGCAAGATCCAAGTAAAAGGTATTGAAATAATGTAACAAAGCAGTTTATTTTTGTTCGAAACCGGTTGAATAACGAAGCTCTCTCCGGCGCATCTTGGCACAATCCAAGTAAAGATGCCCTTTAATGCCAACAGGCGCCTCTACTTGAATCGTCCCCGAAGGTGAAAGCGCTTTAATAGAATCAACCAGCAGAATAAGAACAGTAACAGACACGACGGTTGCTCTACTGTTACCTGTAAGTACAAATCTGGTTATGCGCAGAATAGTTACTATTGGATTTAGGGAAGTATTGTCCATCATAAGATGTCGAAGAGTTGGAAAGAAAAAAAAAGAGTACTAATTGCTCGTGTGTTGACTCGCACTGGCTTCTCGCCTTAAGACGTGCAGCGCCGATTGGTTTGCGAGCAGAAGCTCTCACACAAGAGTTAGTCAGGCTCCGAGGAAAGAACTGCGGTTTGAAATCCAAACAGTATTTATATCCAAGCGGAGCGGAGATGGAAATTGTCATCGTCGTCCATCCAATTCACTCTGTATGTTTGTCTACGGATCGCCTTTACCCCCATGGTGGCCGCGCTAAAACCCTGACAAGGTCTTCAGTCCACGCGATCACGTGTCAAGTTTGCCCCCATAAAACCCTGTCAATGTCTTCAGTCCACGCGATCACGTGTCAAGTTTGCCCCCCCCCCCATTCTGGAGGTGGTGGTCACCCACCCGTTCGTTAGGAAGACGGTTCAGTGTATCGCAGGCAAATAATGGCTTATGGGAAATCGTTTACTCCGGACATTCGTCACAGAAGGCCGTAATAATTTATTTCCATAAATTTCTATTCTTATGTAATATTTCCGTATAAATAAGAGATTTCTGAGTAAAACAAAAACTCTCTCAATTCAATTATATATAAAAGCAGTCTCTTACGTTTTCTTTATTCTTTTTTTTTAAATTTCGGTCCGTTTTATTTTCGGATTTTTGAGTCGTAAAAAAACTGTCGAAAAGTAATGAGATTTTAGCTCTTTGGACTTTAGAAAATCTTGCACTGGATGGAATGCCGGGTTACCGTTTCTTTTGTTTTATATTCAGCTATTTTACACCTGACGAAATACACCGATCGCCAAAATTCCACGTGATTTTGGTTAATGAAAACTGAACATTTCAGCCAGTGCACGGGAGACGTTGTAAATACATTTTATCTAATTTGGTTAGATCTCGGAGGGTTAAACAGAAATTCTTTCACTGTCACTTTGCTCCAAAAACATTTCTCTTCCAGCTCTGGCGAGGTCGAGGAGCAGACTGCTTAACAGATTTTGTTGTTCGAGTAGGAAAACCAATTTAATCAAAGAGAGAGAGAGAGAGAGAGAGAGAGAGAGAGAGAGAGAGAGAGAGAGAGAGAGAGAGAGAGAGAGAGAGAGATGAAGTAAAGCCAGAGATCTAAAAAAAAGAGGAGAGAAAAGAGATGACGTCAGTACAAAGAGAGAAAAAGATATGAAGTCAGTACAGAGAAAGAGATCTAAAGAAAGAGAGAGAAAATAGAGGTGACGTCAGTACAGAGAAAGAGATGAAGTCAGTTTAAAACAAGAGATCTAAAGAGAGAGAGAAAAGATATGACGTCAGTACAAAGCGAGAGGTGACGTCAGTACAAGGCGAAAGAGAGAGAGAGAGATTTCATTCACATAAAATTTTATCCCTCAGTTGTTCCGATGCCTCAGAGTGATTTTGTTTGTAGTTTTGTCAATTCTTCTATCTCCATATGTCTGTATAGAAATTTTATCATCGCAAGGAGGTAATTAATCAAAGGAAACTTTAAAAGTATTTGAAAGACCTCGCACTAACCTAAGAGAAAGTAGCTAAGGGTAAATGTAGGGAAGTTGTAAGATTTTAGGTTGAAGCAGTTAGCTTTAGAAACCATCTAAACATACAATAAGCACACTTTTTTTTTTGCAAAGTTTGTTGACGCCGAAGGGTAAAGGAACGATGGCAAATATGTGAGTGCATTACTAAATTCTTGTTCTTTCGAGCTGCTGCCGTACGTTTCTGGAAAAGTATTGATTTTTGCTGGTAGATTTAATGGAACTTCCTCGAGGCTGATTAATTATTTAAAAAGTAATTTTAGATAATTATAAAGTAAATCAGTAATTTGTTGAAATTGTATATGTGAAAAGCTTGTTTTTTTGGAGGTTTCAATCAAAACAAAAAAAATCAATTGCGCAACGGTACAAAGACGGTGGGAATATGCATTCCTTCAGAAAAGCTTTGACGGATATTTGTCCTAAATGTTTATTTAAAGTTAGCTCATTATTATTGTCTTAACAGCTTGCTTTGAAAAACAGGCGTAGAGAACAACAGGTTGTTGTTTCCGCATCTTTCATCACTAAAAGAGTAAGCAACGATTTCCCAATGTTTGTCTGTCTTAAAAGGGCGGGTTCTATCTTTTATCACTACAAATGCAATTAAGGAACCGAAATTCGACAGAATCATCGTGAGAAACGTCACCGGTTACTGGCAAGACATAAATGACATCACGAAAGTCAAGTTGACTTATTCTATTTCGGAAGGGAGGGTGACCATTTTGTAGGGTTCGAAATCATCCGGAAGATTTTAAGTGGGTTCGGATCCGGCTGGACAGGAGGGAAAGTATCCGGGAAGACACGCGACACGGAAGCCGGAAGTCATATCCGCCTCCAGATTGGAGCCGGAGTCGCGCTCGTGCAGAATGTCTTCTAGTCGAACGATACGTTCTGATCCGCGAGCGCCAGATGAAGATGGAATCAAGGAGCTGGCACACTTGTTCTTGGTGACTTCCGTAGTACTGCATGCATAACCAGCTAACAAGTTAGCCATTGGTGTACGTCAGACGCTTCGCCAATGTTAACGAGGGGATTAAAGTTCGTTAACATGGGAAATGATTTTTTTCTCTATTTTTTTTTTGTTGTTGCTTTTATAACAAAACGTAACTCGCTAATCAATGACTCAGAAGCCATCGAAGAGTAACAGTGGCACGTAACTGCTTTACTTGATCTAGATTTTCTGTTATCACGAATCCGTTCGAGTTAAAGGCCATTTTCTGTTATCACGAACTTCAAAGATCATAGTAGCTACAGAAAAACAAAATGGTCCGCCAGGGGCACCAAATTATCCCCTTTGTAGACCACGTAATTCATCCATCAGTGGAAAACCGTGAAAAATTCCTCGGGAAACGACAACTCTAATTCTCTCAGAAGTCCAGGCAGTCGTGTGGAGTTTTCTCTCCAATTCTACCCCAGAATTTAAAAGTAAAGAGTCAGCTCTACGTAGAGTTTCCGTGCCGATGTCGGATCTGATTCTTGGAGAAATACACGCGAACACGAGCTACGTCCACCTTCTGAAGAACGGCGGCGTGGACGCCGGAAACCGGTGTACATTTGAACGACTGCGACGGTCAGAAGCATCATCTGTTTCCCTTCTTTCT
Organism: Nautilus pompilius; assembly: GCA_018389105.1. Classification (NCBI taxonomy): domain Eukaryota; kingdom Metazoa; phylum Mollusca; class Cephalopoda; order Nautilida; family Nautilidae; genus Nautilus; species Nautilus pompilius. Next base: position 29,722 of record JACATO010000682.1, read on the forward strand.
CTTAACGTGTCGTCACTAGGTGCCAGCTTATCTTTTAAATTACATCAGTCGAAGTTTGTCTTACGTAATGGCCGTGCCTGATACTGACCGTTCCTGTTATATGGCTTCAGATATTGTAATTCTATATGGCTACCCCTCCACACTCCACATCGTAAATATAACTTTCTGTTTTCGTGAGATTTAAATTACGTTCCGTGAGTTCGCCGCTCCCTCAAATGTAAAGGAAAGATTTCGCGGAGTTAAGGAAAATGCAATTTGGAAACTTATACGGGCGACCGAAACACAATCCGAAAACAGTAATAAATAAAATCTTTTAAAATTAGACAATTTCAAACGTAATTTATCGCCAACTTATTAAACCCAGTCTAAACAGGAACCGAAAGTCCAAATCGTATTTTGCTAACTTAGCTTGCGTAAGGGTACAGTGTCGATGATTCCATTCGGTTTGGATGTTTATTTATTATGTATTATTTAACTTTAACCTAACACATCTCGAATGCCGTTTTTTCAAAAGCCTTATAGATTACTCTTCTCGGCACTCACTCAAAACAGGCGAGCCAGCAGCCTCAGATTATAATGAAGGTACCTCGGGATCAGAGGCACGATCCAAAGGTGGCAGAGCCTGGCCGCCTTCCCTCTCGTCCACTTCTCTTTGCTATGATCATCAATAAAGCACAGGGCCAATCAGTGCTTGTTGTTGGCCCTTATTTGGATGGTCCACGCTTTTCCCCCCATGGACATCTGTATGTTGGATGCTCAAGAGTTGGCCAAAACAAATCTCTTCTGCTTTTCACCCCAAGGACGAACTAGAAACATCGTCCATAGAGAGGATCTTATGGAACAAAGTTAAATTTAAGTGTACAGCTTATACAGTGTTAAGAAATGTGTCCTTAGCATCAATTCAATGTATATTCAATGATTTTGTGCTGAAACAAATGAAATTTCTGTTTTTTTTTTGTAAAACCTTTTTTATAAAAGCCACACACACACACACACACACACACACACACACCCCGTACAGAGCCGGGTGGGTGCCCCAGCCAGTTAAATAATAAATAAATATTCAAACAGTTGTGATGGAGCAGCAAGATTTAAGATGTCGTTGATGTTGCCATATGAACGGAATAGAGTCAGTTCTTTCTCCTTTTTTTTTACGATCTACTTAAAAACAACAAAGAAATAAAGGCGATATTTATAAAGTTAAGAGAGTGAGCAGTAAAAGAGAACAGGATCTCATTTAGGTTAATTGTATGTCGGTACTTCTGAAGAGAGGAGTAAGGGCTGCTTCTTATGGTGAGAGAGAAAATAGCGAGTGATGGCACGCGACCGGGTGAAGAATCCCATCATAGCAAATCTTATGAGTAATAACAAGAAACAGGGCAGTGTGAAGGTGAGAGAGATGAAGTATCTTGTAAATCGTTGTTTCCTCAGCAGACAAGTGCGGGCAGGGGGAGACAACTCGAACGCTCCATATGTGAAACTTAGCTACATCACGTTTAAATGGCGATAGCCCCAATTTTGCCCGAAGTTCTGTACGGGGGGGGAGGGCACCGACATCTGAAGTTCGTCATTTTTTTGACTTGAGAAATGGGGGAAGGGAAGGACTCGCAAAGAAATAAACGGGGAGTAGGTCCATGAAACTAAAATACGGTTTTAATACTTCTGTGGTGTTTGATCGCTCGGAAAGAGTAATTAACTTATAGAAGATTTTGAAAACCGGGAGAGACTTGTTGGAGAATGGAGATGTTTCAGTTTCTTATCCCAGCGATCTCTGCGCGGTCGCCCGCATCCGGTTTCATTTTGGTTGGCGCGGACGTAGCTCTGCGGAGACCGTGAACCGTTTTCGGTCGGGGGCCGAAGCTGGCAGCGATCAGGGTTGTATCGATGTTTGGCTAACACGGGACAACAGGTTGCGTATAAATCTTCGGAACCGACTCGTCGCTTCTCCAGACAGCGACGAACTAGCAACACAGAATAAACAGTTTCCCGCCTTAAACTGCGCTTTCAGCCTCCGAAAACTTACTCGTGGGCGACATCTGGCGAGTGTCGCGGCGTAAGATTTAGCGTCTCTATCATTGGTATTAAAAAAAAGAGTAGAAAAGTAATGGCAATGCGCCTATCCACTCTAAACTAGTTCCGAAAACTGCATACATTTCGAGCACAATAAAGCTTGATTTATTCACTTATCGCATTATACATACAGTGCCTGACAAAAGTGTTGGGTCACTTGCTGTGAAATTGATATTTGAGCTCCCTCGTTTTAACAAACGCATTTAAATACCCATCACATTGTTTATTATATGCACAAAACATTCCTTTACAATGTATAAAAGCAACATATGCTATATGTTTATATATTCTCTGGAAAAAAATATTTGAATCAGCAATATCCGATTTGTACCGCGACAAAAGAGTTGGGACAGTGAGCAAAACCATGAATACTTTTCAACATTCCAAATTACAGTCGAACAAATGCATGGAAATGATCAATTGACTAGTAGTGGGTGGCTTATCCGTGATTCTCGATCACTTCTCGACAACGACGGGGCATGGATTCGACCAAACGAAGGCAGTCGGAATTGGCCATTTCCTGCCAGCTTTTCTCGACGGCCTGCCAGAATTGGTCTTGGTTGAGATTCTTGTGTTTGGCCACCTTGGCCTTCAGCTGCTTCCAGTCATTTTCGATTGGGTTGAAATCCTGACTTTGGGGCGGCCAGCGCATGACATCCATTCTTAGTTTGGTGGTGAGGGAACTGACGACTCTGCCCCGATCCACACGGCCATTGCCGTGCTGGAAGATGGGGGTGACTGGCATTAGGTCTGGGCGGTCGCTCTGCCCCTGATAAACTTGAGGGCCTGGTCCCGCCGCGCTCATACACCCCCAGACCATCAACGATCCTCCTCCGGCCTGTACCGTCGGTTGGGTGCACTTTATATTGTATTTTTCGCCATGGTAATGTCAAACATATACTCGGCCAGCACTGTGAATGCGCATGATCATCGTTTCGTCGGAAAAGAGAACTCTAGCCCATTGAACTTTGGGATAAAGCGCACAAAAACTGGACCATTCTATGCGGATGTGCCTGTTCTTGTCGCTGATCAATGGCTTTTTCTGGGCGATTCGTCCAAAGGGATTCCCCTCGCACAGACGACGTTGAATAGCGCGACTGGAGACATTCACTCCACTCAGGGAGGCTCGGATGGCCGTCGATGTCAGGAAACGATTGGCCCTGGATTTGCGAAAAATGAGTCGATCCATTTTGTTGTCACATTTTCGCGGTCTGCCGATTCGCATTTTTGGTTTCGTGTTTCCGGTCTCCTTATACTCCTTCAGAATGCGGTTTACGGTGCTCTTCGGGCAACTGACTCGATCAGCTATCTCCCGACAGGACAGATTTTCTTGGTGGTGCTCAACTATCAAGTCTCTGATTTCAGACTACGCTGTCTTGCCAGGCGCGGTGCATAAGTGATCTTAAATGGTCTTAGATGATGTGATTCTATTCATTTGATCCTTTAAAAATGAATATATTGAGGGGAATAAATGTATGCACAGATTTTGTTCACTGTCCCAACTCTTTTGTCGCGGTAAAAATTTGACTCTGCTAATTCGGATACCTTTTCCAGACAACAGATACACACATGACATTCGTTGTTTTTACACATTGTAAAGGCAGGTTTTTACACAACTTATGGACAATAGGATGGCTATCTGTATGCAAATTTAAAAACAAGAGAACTCAAATATAAATTTCCCAGGAAGTGTCCCAACTCTTTCATCAATCTTTGTTATTATTTGTTGTTTTGTTTTTTCCATTGCTACATATCTTATTTTAAATTTCGTTTGATTATAATAATTGACTGAAAGCCATTAGTTTAATAGCCATTTAGCTAAATAACGTGGATTGCAGCCCCAAAACAAAAGAAAACATCACATTTTTAAAACAAAAAAAAAAACAAAGTTAGATTCCAGGATGACACAGGAAAAGAAGAACCGGATGTTTAAGTAAGGGGTCCATTAAGCTTAATGGCTGCCGCCGAACGAAGTTACCGACCTCCACCGATTATCCCCCTTTTATAAAATTGCTGAATCGTGTAGCATAAAACAAAGATTACCGCTTTAATGTTTTGTCAACAAATTCGAAAAAAGAAGATTAAGGAAGGAAGGAAGGAACGTAATCAGGGAAGATATTTTAGAGACCAAATTACGGTTTTTAAGAATTCCTTCCGATCCATTTTCTATCAAAGTAATTATTATATATCGAGAGATTTCCGGTGTACTTTCGGATTACTGTCTTGACGCAGGGTGTAAACCCATCACCTGCCAAACAAAGTCCCCCAACGGAATTGTATGGCTTAGTGGAATATTGTAATATCTTCTTCCTTTGGTAAGAATCCTGTATACCTTTTATTAAGTCACCAGCTGAATCACCGGGGAAAATAATCCCACTTCTGCTACCTTAATAAACTGCAGGGGAAATACAGCTCTCATTCTTTCCCCCCGGCTCTTTCTCCTAACAGACTCTTGCCACTAAGAACCACCAAGTATTCCAAAATCTGCTTCTATCCGGCCCCAATCGCATTGAACACGATGCTCCATGGTGTAGTTTTGATGTTGCTTAGACCAGTCATCCAGAAGACGCTTCTAGCAGCTACTCTTCCAGTAAGTTCAGCCCTTTTCTTAACTGTCTTTGGTTGCAGAGACTGAGATGCTAAATGTTGCTGAAGTATTTCGGTCAGCAGTTAATTGGCTACCTGTCAGGAAAGGATTTGCTCCAGACATTGTAATCGCCAGCCTATCCTCTTTGGCCCCCCTTAAAACCTATCGCTGTACCGTTTGACTTCACTCTATAAATGGCTGTTCGCACGGCTACCCTGTCTAACTACCACTTCTGCCACGATCTTCCCCTGGTGACGACTGGCTTTATGAAGGGCGATAATGGTTCTTTTTGTTTCATGTGGCCATCTTTCAGCTGTCAAACAAAGAATTGGCAGACTTCCACAACGAGCTCCATAACGTTTACAAAAACGGATAGAAAGAGCAAACACTTATTAAAATAAGTAGTGAGAAAGAGTGTCGGGTGAGCACAATAAGATGACGCTTTCCTTAAAAATTGAATTTTTCATTTAATGAAATAACTTGCTGGATTTTTAATTATGCGTTTAGCCTGAGGCGGCGTTGACGTCACGATCAATGGGATATATTTTCTGGTGCACATTTAATCGACTGTTAATATGTTGTTATTGTTGAGATCATGCATTTAAATTAACATTAAAGTGTTACAAAGGCAGATTACAGTGTTTTCTACGGTGTGTTATAATTCTGAACACCTCTCTTTCTCTCTCCCTGTACTGACATCATCGTCATCATCATCATCTCTCTCTCTCTCTCTCCGCGTGTGTTTGTGTGTGTTTTTGTTGTTATTTTCTTGCGTTTTACTCTCAGCCCGTTTGAAAAATTGTCTCTTCTAGCAACTTCCTTCCCATCCGCCCCGACTTAACTTGCTTTACTCTTTGAAACAAAGTGGATGCCACCACCGCCTCTGACAATGAAATTGCAGCAGCCACAAAAAAAAAAAGAGTATCGCACCTTTCCTATTGATATGAAGCTGTGTTACTTCATATCCATTCCAGTGGAATTACGAGTAAAGGTTTTATAATGTGTACCGTTTTACACGATGCACCAGTAAAAGTAGTATAGTATGGACCTTACAGGTCTCTTTAAGTGTATGCGCTACAACTAGTTAAAGTAGTGAAAACTCTTTCAGTAAATCAAAAAAAAAAAAGATATATATATATACACTAAAGGTAGATAACTTAGCTTTTCAAAAAGTAGACTAACTATCGGACTGCTGCACCGACCCATGATACATTCTAGTCAATCAAAAACAAGTGGTGTGTGCTCGCTAGTTGTAATTTTCCCTCACAAATGCAAAAATCTTTGAGAGCGCAAATTATACTGGATTTTCTTTTTCTTTTGGCCGATTTTACCTTTTCCTTAGGTATTAGTCTTTTGAAACATTTTCAAGCAAATACGTTTTCTGAATAAATATATTGAATTCAAATTTTCTTTCCGGCGTTTATATGTCATGGAAAATTTCTGAAAAAACTTCAACGTTTGTACATGCAAAAAAATTATTTTTATCAAACACCCCAAAATTTCCAGAGAAAACCTCCTTACCGCTGGATTTAAATAACTTAAACCGGTGATATCTCTATTTTTACTTTTACCAGGATTGGATGCTAAAGGGAGATAACCGCAGGCTCTCTCTCGACACACGTATATTGCTTCAAACACCAGAATCGTCCCCCGCCCAGCTGTTCCGGCTCTAGCTCCAGCGCCTTATACAGGGTGGGGCGCTTTTGACGCCCCACGTTTCGGTCTCCCACAGCCAGAATTCCGTTAGCTTCCTGCTTGTTTCTAGTTGCGACCTGTTGACGGAAGTACTACTTCCAAAACCGTTCTCCGCGAGCGCCGCCATCTTACATCCGAGCTGGAAATTATCGCCTCGTGACCGCGGATTCGGTTCACTTTCCTAAGGACTAACAAAAAAAAAAAACTGCCAACCTCACCACTTTTCCGCCTAAACGAAGCCCCAGTTGGTAAAAACAAGTCCGAAGTTGGGGGTGGGGGGGGTGTTGTTTGTTACGCCCCTAACAGAATTCTCTGAAACGTGGAGCGCAAGGATATCGCATCATTCAGACAAAGTCCCATTATGAGGAAGGCGCCAGCGAGATCCCCCCTCTCTCCCATCTTCTTCCTTTGTGACACGCGAACGTTTTACATTAGCGACGATCGATAGCGACACGTCTGCCTCGCCTGGTTTTGCGCAATACACACGAATTAAATTCAGTTATTCTAATTGGATTTCTATGGCTATTAATGAGTGATAATTAATCATCCCTGAAAAGACTCGATAAATTAGCTTGCGGAACTTAAGGCCGGCTTCACCCGCAAATCAATCGTAATATAATCATGCAAATGAGTTTAAACATGGCCGCTGTCGGTATTTCCTTTCTATCCGCCAGGTGTCCTTACAGGAGCTGAAGAGCTGTTTCTTTCTTCGACATTAAGTTGCGCCACAACATTAGCATTCAAAATGTGAAACCCAGAATTCGAATCACCCTTCGCGCTTCTGGTACTCGGTGGCGCTGCGGGCAAGTCAGTTTCGAGGGTTAATTATTTAACCGCGACTCTATAGACAAAACCTTCCAGCGCGCGGTCTGGGAATAAACAGACACCAGAGGGCGAGTAAAAGGTCCGAGAACAGTCAGGCCGAGCTGCAGATGGACCTAAAACGCTTTACTCGGCGAGGTAGACTGACGGGAACAGTAGTGGTGTCAGAACGCAGGGAAACAAACACGCACTGGTGAGTGGTATCCCTCCTTCGATTGTAAAAGTCCCGCCATTAACGTACCCTGTCCGTTGCTCTTGGGTTTCGCCGAGTCCCACCCCCCCTTCCCGTGCGCGCGACGCTCTGTCAGATCTCCACGGCAGCCAAGCTTCCGAGAAAATCTTGACGATTGATTCCAGGTTAAACGGAGTAAGCTCCCTTTGTCGCTAAATACCATTTGGCAGCCATTTCCTTTGCAGGAGGGACGCCAGAGTCGCCAACTCCACTGGTTCCCCGAACGGTAAAGTCGCCGAACAAAGACATACTTCCGATTGGTTATCGTTTTACTAACCAAAGGACCGACAGAAACTCTTCGGGTAACAGCTTATATCAGAGGGATATGGAAACTACAAATGAATTTAGCGTATGTGAAGAAAAACAAGCGGGAGAAAATCAGAAAGTCAGCAGAGATTCTAACAAAAGTGAACTACTCAATGGAGGACGTTGTCCCCTCTTTTCTGACGGCAATCAGCGAGAGCAGAGGGCAACGGGGTTTACTGTACCATCAGAGAAGTTCGCAGTTCTTGGAATGACCTTGGGGGGGGCGGGAGTTGGAGGGAGACAACGTGTTATCATAAAGTATCCAAAGTGTTTTCAGTAGGACGTAGCCCAGAAGAAGGTGGTGATTATATCGCACGGGCGACGATTTGGTCTTTAGGATAGCGGTCGACTGCACGAGTGAACGGACTAACGCATGGATCCAGAACATTGTCCCTATAACTCACTAGAGCCGGGGGAGGGTTCCTTCCCGAATCACAGCAAGTCTACACACCCATCCAATGGGATTACTGTCCAGAACCATCACACCCATTACTGTAATGATCCCTTTCCGTGAAGATTATATATAGACTGGCTGCGTGATCTACGTTCCAGGTGAGACACACTGAAGGCTGAATCTTGACTCATCAGTACAGAGAACGTGGCTTCGGTCACGTGGTTTTTCAAGCGACCAGCAGCTTTGTGGGGGGTGGGAGCAGGAGGACACGCGCTATGAATCAAGCGGGGTACATACGGCCAGCTGTGCACAAGGTTGGGGCTGATACCGACCGCCCTCTAGCGGCAGAGGAACCAAATGCGATGCTTGTTCCGACCCAATTGTGGAAATATTCGTTTGTTGGTCAACTTTTGGAAACCAGGCGTGTTTTGGTTTAGAGGGATGCTGTTTCTACCTCACCGCACCTGGAATTAACCGCATCTCACGCTAGCTATGGCGCGTTACTGTACCCGCCATGGCCGGCCGTAACAGAACAGCGACGAGGAACCGGGTGTGACGCCACCTCGCCTCGCTGTGTCACTTTCTGCTGTATAGTCTACGAAACCCTCCACATTTCTGGTAACAGAGACGCGAATCTCACCCGGTGGAGACCGCTGTGTGTGTGTGGTTCTGAGTACAGGTGAGATAAAACATTCGATGTCTCCTGTGCCGCCTCTGGTTTTATTTATACACAGCGGGAAATTCCACTTGGTTCTGAACTGAGCCGCGGGACCTGCGCAACGCTTTGCTTCTTCATCGGTCGAGCAGACCAACCGACACCAGCCCACCAGAGCGGGTTGCTGGTTTGCTTTCTTCTCCCTCTACACCTCGGAACAGCGGAAACGTTTAAGGTAAATGACCTGGACGTTATAAACAACACACACTGTTGAGGTGTGTTTAAACCTTTTCGGGCAGAAGTTCTATTAACTCTTTACGGCCTGTGTATCAATTTAAAGTGCGACACTCGCTCCGAACCAAGCACGACAGGAGATGTTGGTATGCGCTCAGATGCAGAGATAATAACCAAAGAAACCGCGGCCTTTCACAGTCTACCGTTATGTATAGCAGCTCTTTCGCGATGAAACGGAACGCAAGAGTTCTTCAGCACCGAATCGGACATTCATTTCTTAGAGTGCCACTTTCCAATCAGCCGATTATTGTGTTTAAAATGTCAACCGGCTAAAAGATCATTTTCTTCCCCAGATGCTAAGTTCTCAGGCGCCGTTCGGTCTCCAGATTTCAGCCTCCATGACACCGTTTATTCTCGCCCCCCCTCCCCCCGACCTCACAAACCTAGAGAAATGCGTAGCCGTTCCATCGAGTCGGCGTAAAGCCCGCGGCCAGCTTGAACTCGGACTCCCAGACTTCGCAGTTTGTGTAACGAAGAGTGAGAAAAGTAGCCAGCCCTCTTAAATGCATCAGACCTTGGAAGAAAAGGATGCCGCCTCCAGATTCCTGGCTAAAGACTCGACTTTGTTCGTTTAATGAACACCGATTTAAATCTTCTTCTTCTACTCGAAAACTGCTTTTGCGTCGGGACAGATTTCTCTGCCCAAACATATCTCTAATTCCCCGGCATCATGCTGATACCTCCCTCTACTCGGTGCTTGTCATGGTGTTGGGATACTCTCCAGACGGGAGAGTTCCAGTTTATTATAAACTATCGCTCGTGTTTAACAATATAATGCGCGCGCACGCACATACACACACACACACCACACACACACACACACCTATATAGCGATAAAGCGCAGTAAAATGTATTCTTTCTGTGTTGGGAGGTGGCGTTTCTACCGACAAATAAAGGGAAACGGCGTGGTGAATTCGTTTGTTTATCAGCTGCTATATCAGCGACATGCAAAATGAAACTTAATTAGGAACAGGAAGTTGTCGTGACAGACATGCGCTGTCCAGTGGCATCTCGTTCCGGAGGCCGACACACAAAAAAAAAAAAAAATGGGAAGACAATCCTGGCGCCAAGGAACGTAACTCGGCCCTTGCAATGCTGACGTATCTTCGAATGCTTTCAAAAACAGGTTTGTTTTCTTCTTTAAAATTCGTTAATGCCAGGCTTTATATTTGTTTTGTATTTTGTATTTTTCTCTCTGCCATCCTCCGTTAGTTCAGCTTCGACTCCAGCTGGCAGGCGGATATAGAGGATTTCCCGAGCCGCAGGCCGACGTGGCCCCAGGCTGGGGAAGATAATACGATATACAAACCACCGAGAATTATTACGGCCGCGAGTTCTTCACCGCTAACCTCGAGCAAGAGCGGTTGTTGGCAGACAATTCGCCAATTGTCAAGAAATGATCTCGCTCCGGTTTCATATGGTAGTTCGGCGTCTTCCACCGTTCAGAAAACAGGCGGAGAGAGAGAACTCTGCCCGACGGCGCTTCGTTCCTACGAATTCACGGAACTAGTTACCATTTAGCTGGGCAGACAGTTCTGGGGCCTCGACGAAAGTGAAAATTCCGTCTCTCTCTCTTTCTTCAAGTGGATTTGAGAGAAACCATTAACGCAGTAAGAAGCCTAGAGTTCTTTCCGGAATAAGGACCCGATCTTTCCTATTCCATCAGCCGGTAATTGAACAGCATATTGCTCAACATGACTCAGTAAATATTCGTTGAAAAGTTTCTTTACTTATTCCGAGCTAACTGTGGAAGAACAGATCGCAGGAGAGTTTAAATCTCTCTCCATCTCCATCTTCTCTCTCTCTCCATCTGTTGGTCTGTTTCTCTCTCTCTCTCTCCCTCTCTCTCCATCTGTTGGTCTGTTTTTCTCTCTCTCTCTCTTTTCTTTCTTTTTCATTTTTAAAAAAAATTTTTTTTTAAATTCTAACTAGTAAAACGGGATCACGTTCAGCGGCTTTGGTGTTTCTGTCGGCCAACAAATCGAGAAACGCGATACTCTTCTATTTCACGGCAGCAGTGACGTCCCCGATAGGATGATTTTGCTATTCGCGCTTGGAGGAGAATTTACTTTCAGATTTAAATAGTAGAAATGTGTGTTTTTCTCCTTGTTAAACAAAAACGTAGCGCGACGACAATCTAGACCAGGGGAGGCCCCCCCCGAAGTGATCCCCTCACCTTCCTCCCGGACAGATACGACGCTATGCTGAGCTGTGTAGAATATGTTGATTACATTCTCTATGTATAAGTCTCGTTTATTAATAAGCTTATTCTTAAATAATACAGAAACAGGCACAAAATTAAAGAATGGTTTTTAAAGGGAGGATTACAGTTCAGAGAGAGAGAGAGCGAGAGCCCTCACTCGGCAGATATCCCGGGGACCCATTCGGTCTGGTTCTCACTGCAAAATAAACAATTTCAACAGGGCCTTTCTACTGTCAGTGCCAACGACGAGAGCTTGCACTTAACATCAGCCGGGTAACCTGCCTGGCCAACGGGTCACAGATATACACACTCCCTGCTAGCCCTTCCGAATACACCCCCAAAAAATACCGAGGCGGCCATAGACGTAAAGACCATCCGAAGGATCGCAGGATGGACAAAGCTCATAACGGGTAGCTTTTGCTGCGCCCCGCCCCCGTGTAGACAGATGAGGGTTTTGATCTGTGTGAGTTGTCAGTACTTCACTTCCCGGCATCCGCTTTGCTTCTAGCTGGGGGATGTCCTATGAAGGATGCCACTGTGGGAGCACCCGAGGGGGACAGAGATTGTTCGCGCTACCCAGCGCGCACCCGACGTCGACGTTTTGATTGCTCTCCTTTTGGCTCGTTACTGTAGCATCAGGTTGTCACGGTCTGCTGAGCAAACTTCCATTATAGTCTCATTCTAACGGAGTTTGCTCCCATCTACGCTCTGTTCTTTTTATTCTAAGCCAGTGCGGGCTATACACGTTCTCCAAGGCTTGTACAATATTGCTATATGCCATACAGGGTCCGCCAAAGATAGACACCTGATTAATCCCTGTCGGCCTGCTTTTATTTCTTTCTGAATAGGAGAAAGTGCTCCACTGTCAACCGCATGTAGCATGGCTGGAAAAGGGAAAGTAGTAGACGTCGAATACAGTACGCGGCACGAACCATCCCGATGCCTTCCGACTTTAGCCGAAGTACACCAATTTCTAAGATGTTTTTAAAATAATTTAAAGGCGAGAAGAAAGGAAAGTATTCAAGAGAAACTCTGGCACGGGTAAGTAAATGAAAACGTACAAAGAGAAATCAACCAAGAAACAAAGCATTTTATTGGCTATTTACTGGAACCTTTTGTAATTGGAACTCTTGCCGTCGGCTTCCTGTTCACAGTTCGCATATCCAGGTTTGTAAGGTTCCCGAACTGTTATCATAAGTTAAATGCTTTTTTTTTTTTTTTCAAAATGATTTAAGTTTATCCTTAGCAAATGCTGGAGAGCAAGGAGTCTTCCGGGGTGGGTTTGGAAAAAAGAAAGAAAAAAAACGTATGAGTTATATTTCGTAGGTTTTAGATGTATACTTGATTCACAGGTGAATATTGGTATAAGATAAGCGGGAGGAATGCTGATGTCAGCGGTTTGATCTTTAAGAATACAATATCTCTCTTGTTTCTTTTTTTTTGTATTGAAATGCCTTCAGGTTTGAAAGTCATAAGGGAATTTTATCTGCATCAGCGTTATGTCTCGAGTATTTCGAAAATTAAGAAAAATGCCTTAAGCAAAACTAATATATATATACAGGGTTATTCAAAAAGAATGAACCGATTTCATTACGCAATATTTTAATAAGGAAAAGCAATAGAAAACTCCAGCTAAGTCACAGGTGTTCTACTCACAATCAAGTTTTATTTCCTGTCTTACAAGTGCTCAATGTGGCCATCACCTGCAGCACGGGCAACATCAATGCGATAAGAGAATTCCTCCCAGACGCGTATCAGCATGTCACGATCCACGGAGTTGATCGCTGTTGTTATTCGATGTTTAAGGTCATCGAGGTTAGTGGGTAGCGGTGGATCATAAACGCGATCTTTTACATATCCCCGTAAGAAAAAAATCACGCTGCGCCGTGACAACCGATTTTGTTTTCGCAAACTCGAGAACGCAGAACGCCTTTTTGCTGAGGACTCGCCATTCTGAGGGTAAACAAACAACTGAACGTTGCCGGAGGAACGACACGACTACAGCGCCCCCCTGTGGCAGCCAATCAAAACTTAGAAAACTCCTCTTTCAAACGGTGGCACTGACTCATGCCATGACGATGCTTGAGAACTGAAGTAACGCGTCACGAAATCGGTTCATTCTTTTTGAATAACCCTGTATATATACATGTGAGATCGTGATGAATAGATGAGGAGGCTAGATTACTTTCATTTCAATCCTATTTCCAGTAGTTTGCACGCGGCAGGGACCTTCTCGGAGGCAAAGCCGCCAAAACGTTTCGGAACATAAATCCAAGAAAAGTTTCCCTATTTACATATCTGCGGCTGTTTTCGGTCTTTTATCGAATTTTTTTTTTCCTTCTGCTCGTTGAACATAATTCGTAAATACTTTTTTTTCTCCCCCCCCCCCTGACGGCCTTGTAATCGGCCATCGCCGGAGTAAGTCAGACGGACTGAAAACTCTTGAAAGGTTTAGTTCCCCAGAGGAAATTTCCGTTATGAGTTTAATCAAAGGGACTCCGACCGTGTGTGTGTGTGTGTGTTCGGTTTGTGGGTTGGGACAGTTAAGGTATTGCCCCACGATCGCCGCGCACGAGAACGTTAACCGGGACATCGTCCTCGAAGCGACTTGGCCATTAACCCCCCCCTCCATTTCCCCCTTTCTTCCTACAAGCAGAGAGTACGTTAAGGCGAATACTCGGCTCGTCAGGCGGACGGGAGAGACCTTTGGTTTCCTGGTTATTTTGCAGAAAGCCAAGAACAAGCATTCGGCTTCTTTTCTTCCTCTTCCTAATAAATACAAAATAAGGGGGTTCCCCCCCCCCGAATCAGTAACGAGAGTCCCTTGATGTGACAGAATAATCAGAACAACAGGGTGACGCTCGTCATTAACCGCGTTCGTGGGTTAATTTTCTAATTACTGTTTTAAATTAAGTTAACGAATGACGGTCAACAGCAGGTAGACCCCTGCTCTGTTCTCTGGCTGCTTTCTTAATGATTTACTTGTTGCGGTAAGCGACAACCTTCCCGGACCCCGAATCGACCACGGTACATATACATAAAGTAATATCGGAATTTGGGTGGGCCCCCAAATTACACCCACGTATCTTTTTAATTCGGACTTTAGAGACCTCGGTGGCTTATCGCAGTGGAAAACAGGTCGGAAAGGGTTCGAGTCCGCAACTGGATGAGTAGAGAGAAAGCGGGCCCCGACCCGCTCCAATGCTGGAGTTGAGGTATGTGTTAGGAAGGATCTCGGTTCTGAGACTAACATGGTTTGAAACATTGCTGGATCCAGGTTTAGAATAATGTGGAGAAATTTAATTTTCATTTTTCTTCCTCCAAAAAAAAGAGAGCGCAACATGTACCGGAAACGCTTCATAATTTGTATGGCATTCTTAACGCTGTTCTAAGACAGTAAGAATAGTCACGTGTTCGGCCCGGGAAGGGAGAAACGTCCGAAGCTCCCCGTAGCGGACAAGCTGCGTACATCGCTGGATTAGAGCTGTAGACACGCCTGTTCGTTGGCTGGGAAAGAAGACCGATCGGAATAACGAAGAACCGGTTTAGCTATCCGGCCTGTAAATTACGGGCCGGTTGTTGTGGCGGTTCTAATCGGAACTAAGACAAGAAAGATGTCAGGTGGATAGCCTCCAACCCGAAATACCTCGACACAGCTCAAGTTAATTTTTTCATGTACTTACATTTTCTGCTTCAACCGCGACAACAAAGAAAGCCATTCCAGAAAAATGCAAGGCGGTTACTGACAATTCGTTATATATATATATATATATATTGATGAAGTTATACTTACGATGACTTCTACTGATTTGGAAAATCCGGTCATGAATATTTTAATTTGTAAACAAAAATAGTGCCTCCAGGCCGAACTACGCAACCGGTGTCTCGCCACTCTTTCCTCATAATCAATGCACCCAGCGTCACTATACATCCCAGTAAATCTTCTATGAGCATATTTTCCTAAAATGTTATACTGTCTTCTCTATAACGGAGATGTCAATGTCCGGGCCGCGTACTCTGGCCCACAGGATATAGAGAGGGACTGGAGCGTTCTGAGCTTTATTACTATTTCTAGTACAATTTGGGATAACCGGCGCGTGAAGGGTGAGTGGGAAGGGTATTGCTACACGAGTGAGCCGCCTTCCATCCATTTTAGATTTCTTCATAAGGTATGCGAATGTGTTCCAGACAAATGGTGTTATTGTGTTTATTATGGATACAAACGCGGAAATGCACTATGATGCGGAATGGGGGGGGGGTCACGTCAGTACAGAGAGACACAGAGGGGGAAGAAATAACGTCAGTACAGACAGAGAGATGGAGAAGCCATTCCCATAAATTGCATTTTACTGTTAATTTTAAAAAAATAAACAAAACAGCTGGTCATCGCGAAGACATCCCAGAATCATCTCAGAACTGGTATTGTCAAGATTTAGAAAACTCTAAGTAATGTAGCGTTAGAATAGACCAGAGATGATCTGACTGCTGTAACTTGTCAGTCCGACAGCTCTGCGTGAAACTGCTCGATACAAGGAACACCGATCGCCTGATAAAAATTCAAAGAAAGTAATATAATATACACTGTTGTTCGAAATTATGAGTCACCATATGAAGATATTGTAATCGCTTTAATTTTAATGAAAATACATTATCCCAGTAGAAAACCATGAACAATGTATCAGAAAATATGACGCCATTAATTCAGTTTTTTTTTACTGTTTTATGAGTAACCTTCATTCCTCTTGCGAATACACTGCTTTCCAAAAGTTAAGCAACAACATGAAGTATATTTCCAACATAGGTAAGGTTCTATTCACCAAACTATCATCACTGGGTCATTTTCATGTCACGAGCGTGCATCAAAGAAACTTGTCGATTACTAATAATTTTTAAGAGGGAAAGGGAGAATAAGTAAGACCAAATTAGGAAGGCAAAAAAAAAACGAATTCTAACATAAAGGATGTAAACAAAAATGAATTAGAGGTAATTAATAGAGGACGGGTCCCTTTCCTGACAGAAATATATATAACTCCCAGCGGATTTGAATGATAACTTATCAACAGTTGCAGTAGGCTTTTGACTCATCAGCAAAGCCTGCAGTACTTGGAGTGAGTTGAAAAGCAGCAACACGTCTTCCCGGAGCATCACACGTATTCTCAATGGGATTTAGCTCCGAGGGTGCTGGTCATATCATATGCTTGATGGTTTGGTGTTGAAGATGTTGGTGGATTTACGCTTGTCCTAACTGGGAAAACGTTATCCTCCATTAAATTTGTTATCTCCAATTACTCATGCGCATGGACCGATATAAAAATCCAGGTTCTCGTCCCTATACCTCCATGAAATACATGCAGATTTTTACGCTCAGCTGATAAAATCCATGCCCCGACCATCGCGCCTCCCAGATGAGTGCACGTCGTGAGTAAAATTGAGGGTTTAAGTCTTCAGTCATCAGTAAAGAGAACATAGCTCAAGTCATTTGCTGTCCAAGCGACATGCCCACGATCAGTTCAGTCCCTCTGCTTATTGCTGTGGGTCAAGGGAATACACACCTTGGGCCATCTCGCATGCAGCCCTTTGTGTATGGCTGAGGCTGATATCAACCTTCCTGTGGCGGCAGAGAGATCACGAGCAAGTTTGGTCAGGGCTGGATTTCTTCCTCGCCGAGCCGAACGCGACACATCTGCTGGGCTTGTGACCCGCGTTCAACTTTAAACTGGTCTTCGGACAATATCTTCGTGCGATTGAACTTATCCCCAGAGCCGAGAAACTACGAACGCAGCCCGTTCGTTTCATGTCTTTATACCAAAGCTAATTTACTTGTTTCTTCTATAACTTTTTTAAATACATGTTTCTTTGATACAACTTGTGCTAGATAAAGAGGAGTTTGTTGAACGCGGCTGGCTGACACGACTTTATATCTGGCTGTCCCGTACAAGTTCACTGGAGTTCATACCTGGAGACCAAACCATAGTTTTAAGTAGTCCTTCCGATTATTTCTTTACGAAGTATTGTGAACCGATCGTTCCGCGTGTTTCGGACCATTATCTTGTTACAGTATCAACGTTCCGCCTACCAAGCGATTCCATCATGTAATTGCATGCTTTTGCAGAATACTGTGGTATTCCCCTATTCTGAGAATTCCATAAATTTTTCACCAGCTGAATAATTAGCAATACAAGTCCATACCTTCACATTTCTACAACTATGCTTAATTGTAGGGCAAACACAGCTTCCTTTTTTTAAAACCCTTTCTTCGAACACCCTACTGCCAATTAGAAACGAATATTTCAATAATGATACGTCGCACCAGCCAAATCAAGTCGCCTTTTCTGGTTACTGTATTTGAACAATGGCTTTCCTTCTAACTGCTACAGTTTAGCTTCTCATGGCCGTCTTCTGCTGTAGATACTGAGATGCTGACTGGTGCTAAGGAATTTTGCTCAGCAGTTAGTTGGTTACACGTTGGGAAGCGGTCCACCTCTCTTCTTTTCCGTGTTGTTGGTGTTCTGTTTTTTTTTACACACACCCCACCTCATAAAGTTCAGCTGACTTCATTGTATAAATGGTTGTCGGCACACGACTCCGTCTAACTCTCACTTCCTCCGAAATTTTCCGATGAGAGGAACTCGCTTCTTTTCTCTTTCATACGAGATGTTTTGGAGAGTTACGAGTGACCAAGTACGGGAAATAACTCCACGGTCATTAAACATTTATCTGCCCCTTTTTTCTCTCTCTCTCTCTCTCTGACTGCGGACTGGATATCACGTGATTAGCTCAGCCGTGGTGACGTCGTTGCTGTGTCTCAAGATTGATAGAAGACAATCAATCATAGCGCGAGAAAACGCATGTCGGTTATAGCTTACGGCTTTCTTTCATGAACCATTCTCTTTCTTTGTCTTCCGCTTCGTAGTTAGGCCAGGCTTTGTAGGTGAAACGGCGGTCAGAGCATAACTACTTTTCTTGTCCATCCATTAGCTTGTACACCTATGGCAAAGCCACGTTAGCGGTCAGGTAGCCAGGAAGCGGGCTGTTTCCAGGTGTGTTGTACAGTTACTTAAATAAGGTGATCAATGGTTCAGGCATTCATCGGCTATTATATAACGCTAAAATGTGATTAACCGTCAGATGAAGTCTGAACGTAAGAAGAATTATATGTAAATTCGATTACACCGGCAAGATATTGAAAAATTCGATTAGCTTCATTCACTTTAACGTTTGTCAACGGCAAAACTCGTCACTTGGTATTTGAATAGTAACTGTGTACTCAAATAATCAGTGTAGTACTTTAGTGTTATTTTAAGAGGCTGCCAAATGCGCAACACATTCGAATTAAATCTGTAATCCTTTATTCTCTAACTTTATCCTATATATCTCGTAATCTCTCCTCTTCATCTATCTATAGTAGGTAATTATCTTTCCTTTCTCAACCTACGATTTACGAGATAATATATATATATCTTTTCTGGCAATCATCAGAACTTTTATAATAAATTTAAAGTATCGCTTAATGACGTGTCAGGCAGGGAGTCAGCCAACATTTTTGTCTTCCGGTGTTTATAACTGTTAACCGGATCTCAGCTAGATCTAGGCAACACTATTAACAGAAATGGTGCCAAAATCTAAGTACCTCTCCTACTATATAGATTACAGAAAAGATAATTAAAAATTTGTTCATATTAAACGCATCCGAAGTATGAACATCTTACGACATGGGGTTAAAACGATAAAAAAGAAGCGTTTAAACTCAACACATTCAAAGTATTAATAATAATCCACGGCGATCCAAAATATTCCAACCTTTCCATATGATATTCGATAACTACAGTAAAATGTCGTCAAACTTGGTGGTTTCTTTTTTGCGTATCGAGCCGACGACAGTGGGCGGTTTGCTAGTTTGAGTGAAGAAGAGTAATTGCTCATCACTGTGTAGGTTTGAGCGTAACTACGAATGGATATCCTTTGCATCAGTAAATTCTAGCATGTTCAAACAACATTGGTGCACTCTCAGCGTCATATTCCAAAAGTTTGCTGTTCTTAAGTTTGACTGATTCGGTCTCTTAAAATTTTGCAATAACGGGGATATATTTCCTCTACTTCCCACAGTATCTTGTGATCCTATCACCAACCTGTTCCCATTTTCATTTATCACATGACAGAGAGTCCTTTCCGCTTTATTTTCCCTTTTCTGTCTAAGCAAAACTTTAAATCCACGCTGTAAGTTTAACGGAACAGATCTTAGCTTCTCACTGATGCGATGTTTACTTTGCTTTTCAGCTCTCGAAATTCCAGAATTTTTGTTTTCAGTTACCTCTGTAACGAGAGGGGCACCTGTTGTTGTGAGCGGAATAGTTGTTTGGGCAAATGTTTGTCTAAACTTAATTTTATTCGCATTCTTTTCATCAAAGTTATGTTCTGCCTCTACTTTATCATTCGCCTGAGGCCAAATAAGGGTCACTCTCTGGTAATAAATAGATAACCACATATTTTTAAGAATGTGGACAAATTATAACTAATAACAAGTGGCCCGTTATTGGTTGTTATGAACCGTGGGAATCCATGTGTGACGATGATCTTAAAATTAAAGACGGTAATTTCTGTCGCGATGTATCTTTTTTAATATCTTACGTTTTCCAGGTCCTCTGAGGTCAGCTGCTACATGTTGTCATGCTCCGATAGGCAGGTATAGGTCATAATGGTGATGTCTTGGCTACTAACTAGAACCAATGTCATTCATGCATGACAGACGGTCTTTTTCAATTTCGGGTCACCGTACTTTATACCGACGTAATAAGTTTTCGTCTTAACAATTCCAGAATGTCATTCAAGAGCAAAGGGTTATTCTTAATTTTCTTGGAATAAAAATTCTATTTTTCTTAACGATAGTTTGCCTATACCTGTACGTTCACCTCTAATAGGCGTACACACACACACACACACACATATATGCAATGCTGTTCCAACCTAAACAATAAGGAATTTCTCAGTTACGTAAAATCTTCATCCCTTGATAACCCTCGCTCAGTCTCACCAGTACCCGTAGCTTCAGGGGTAGCGGTGCTTCAACATATCTAGGATACCCTTCTGCTTCATACTGAATCTATATCTGTATTGGCTGCTATTACCTTTGGCAACGGAACGGCCCTGTCGCATTTTATAGGTTGGTATATCACTCCGCACGTTCGGAGTCGGTCTGAGATTACATACCGTGTGCCCAGAGAAATTAATCAGTCCGAAGGAACACTGAATTGCATTCGTTGACAGGAGATCCTTTGGCTTTCGCAACTGACCTTGGGTTTCTTATATTCGACTGATTCCTTGTGTATTTTGCCTGTATCTCGTGAAAGTCGGTTTGTCTCCGTTCCACGCCATCTGTAATCCCCCATTGCATTATTCTCAGATACATATTCGAAACACCACTGATCGCGAACATAGATTTTGTACTGGTCCAAGCCTTTGTGAGAAAATGTTGTTACAATCGTATGCCTTGGATCTTCTTGCGGTTCTATCTGGTGACGAGCCTATTTAATATTGAGGAGAGCCGATCTCGAAGCGCACGACTAGGAAACAATGTTGACACCTGTGCACCGTGTAATGTTGAAACTTGATGCGTGTCAAACTTCAACCATTCAAGCAGCTTGAAATCTTACAGAACTTTATACTGTGCGCAGTTTTTGTCGGTGCCTAAATTACGCGGGCTAGAGACAGGGGAGTCGCTGTAGAGATCGCTTCAGGCAGGTCGGTCGAAAAGGCAAGCTGAGCCACCACCGTTGCGTGGGTGAGACAGAACCGACTCCCGACCGTTCGGGGTGGGAGTGCTGCATCTGGCAATGCGCGCACATATGGAACGTGCGTGGCTGACCCGTCTGGAGAGATCAGCCGGCGATCGGTGATTAACACCACTCACCCGTGGAAATCTCCTCACCACCACCACCACCACCACCACTGGCGGCCGTGCAACGTTACTGGGGGGGGGGGGAGTCGTGTGACTTTAAGTTGTTTAGTTAGTAACAATAACTCTGTACTGTTTTGATCGGTTGCGCTATTACTCACCCCTGACGTGACTGAACCGAGAAGGATGTCTGTCTGTCTGCCTCCATCGAGGAGATCGGAAACCTCTCACAATACGACCCGCTGGGTAGAAAATAAACCAGAGCGTAGAGGAATGGCTACTGTCTTCCATCCATCCCTGTCGTGGGAGGCGAATCAGGACCCGTGAAGAACACCAGCAGAACGCTGAGAACAGTTAGCATCACGAGGGGAAGCTCCCTCCGTCCAACAGTAGTGAGACAACCCTGACCCTGAGACAAAAATTTTGGCCCCGGCGATACGAGCAGAAGCAGTCGTCGCAACGATACCGGAAGTGTCTTCGCCCATATTTCCCAATTTCTACGAGTCCTTACTTCCTTCGAATCCACCGTATCGCTTGTTTCTGTGACTGCGAATAAACTACCGCTTCCCCGTTTCCTTTATTATCCTTTTATTTTCGTAAATGGAGATGTTGGGAAACTTCTCCGGGCTGAACTGGCCGCTCTGATACAGAAGTAGGCAAAGTTTAGGGTTGCTTCAAATTTAACCCCTCCCTTCCTTTTAAAAACTAACTGCCAGGTTTTGCTCAGCTTGTCTAAATGGTTGATGACGGCCGACAAGTGGGCGTAGACCCGTGTACAGAACTTGCCGAAAAGTAAACACGTCCGCGGATGTTTCCACTTTAAACCAATGTTTTACTTATTTTGTTATTGTTTTTTTTTTTTAAAGGATGCCTAAGCTTATCACGCTGGAATATACGAGCTCGGAAGATCAAGAAGAGAACTGCACCATTTGTATCTTCTTCCCCTCCTCCGGTGAGTCGCTTTTACTGCCGTCTAGAACTGATGCGTTAGGATAATAATTAACACCTTTATCAACAGCAGGGGAAAAAAAACCTATATCGTTATTTAAACGTTGTTGTTAATCGAAGTATCCATTCAGTTATGGTGGATGTACTTAATTGACTACAACAAAAAAGGCGCTTTTAAGACTATCAGCACAGACGATTACAATACAGAATATATCAGTATCTTGTCGTCATAAAACCGTCGATGTCTATGTTAATCAATGCTATTTCGACGCACTTTTAAAAAAGTACAACGCCAAATGTCTCCGACAGAATCATTACTCCCTTTTGGCAACATGGCGACATCTAACGCAAATTGGAGGCAACTCAATTCTCGGGGGGTACGCTTACAACGAAATACGTGATTGCATGGGAATATTTTCTTGTGGGAGTCTCGCGTTGCGGAAAGGGGATCGCACCAGTAGAATCCAAACGGGTTAAGCCAAGCGAGCTGGGCTTCGAGAAACTCGAGAACTTTCCACGGTGTAAGCGACCTCACAACAGCCGCACGACACCAACGCTAAGGAAGTAAAATGGCGTCCTCGCCCCTGATTTGACTGAGTGAGCGACTCTCCTCAACTGGGGGGGGATTCCACGAAACGCCCGGGGGACGAGCCGTCTAGCCGCGATAATGCAGGAGGTTGCAGAACGTTAACTTGATGGACCAGAGGTAGGAAATGGGTCGGTCAGTTGACCAGTACGGTCGTCGTTTATGCTGCAGCTAACCGCGGTAAAAGAGAATCGTGAGACCCAGCCCAAAGACATTCCGAACGCCATAGATATCCGTCTTTACGCTTGAAAGAATTCATTGGTGTAGCACCGGGCGTCTTAAAGAGAATCAGGATTAACACGTAGACAAAAATAACCATTTTGTCTCTTCTAGAGTGCGGACCAAACAGAGAATGTTCTCGTTCTCTGACACATTAAAAGGGGGGAAGTCGAGCTATTTCTCGCTGCAATTCATTAAAAACATAGATATTCTTACATACACCTACTCAACAAAGGAATACTTTATAACTAAGTGTTTGTAGTACGTTATTTTTAGAAGCCAACCTGGAACACTTCGCGACAAAATATCACAGAATGCCTTCAAATTGAATTTTAACCTAACATTCATTTGTAACACCTCCCACCTCATTTGTTTCCCTATTTAAAAGCAATTTTTTCAGCCATAGTTCCAACGGCTATTTATTAGTTGGTTGTAAAGACTTAGATTTTCGTTTTTGCTTGAAGTAAGGCACAGTATAGGGATTTTGTCCAATAAAAATAAAATTCTTCTTAATAACACGTCACTTTCGAGTCTGCAATATTTCTGTTTCAGATGGATTCTTGAACAACTATTAAATTCCACCTTGTTCGCAGCTGAGACTAACCATGGCCATTCTCGAAGAATTCGACTACATTTTTGACGATGTCATTAACAACAGCGATCCATCTTTGGATTCCATCGCCATGTTATTGCATCTCACCAATTCCTCAAACGGAAGTGCAGAGAAATTCCATTACCCTTTTAGCAGGGGAGAGCGGAACGTCACCACCATCATTGTTCTCATCTTGGCCTATTCCTCGCTCATCGTTATATCCATATTTGGTAACGCGCTGGTCTGTCATGTGATATTCAAAAACAAACGCATGCACACTGTGACTAATTTTTTCATCGCCAATCTCGCAGTTTCGGATCTGCTTGTGACGGCTCTGAACGTTCCGCTGAACATCGCAAGGAATCTGATGGACGAATGGCCATTCGGCGAAGTCTTATGCCACCTGGTGAATTTCTCGCTCATGGTATCGGTCTACGTGTCCACTTTTACTCTCACAGGCATCGCCCTTGACCGCCAGCAGGTGCTTCTCTACCCGCTCAGCCCGCGGATCACCAAGCTGGCCGGCGTTATGGTGCTGGCATTTATCTGGATCGCCGCCATCTCGCTGTCGCTGCCCTTCGGGATCTACACCAAGGTGCGCGAGGTTAATTTCATCATCGCCAAAAAGATACGCTGCCGTTTGTCTTTTCCCAAACCCAGCGACCAGTTTGAGCAGTACCTCACCATCTCCACCTTCGTTCTTCAGTACTGCATGCCACTCCTCCTCATCGGCGTCACGTACGGGCGCATCGTCCGGAAGCTGTGGGCGCGCGCCTACGTGGGCGCTGTCACCGCCAACCAGCAGCAGTATCAGTTCAAGGCGAAGCGGAAGAGCATCAAGATGCTGATCACGGTCGTTGTGGTGTTCGCGCTGTGCTGGATGCCGCTAAACCTCTACCACCTGCTCACCGACCTGCACCCGAACGCCAAGGTGTTCCACTACAACAGCGCCGTCTTCTTCGCCTGCCACTGGCTCGCCATCAGCAGCACCTGCTACAACCCGTTCGTCTACTGCTGGCTCAACGAGAACTTCCGCAAGGAGGTCAAAGCTCGGTTCCGCTGCTGTTTCCGCCGTTCCCAGAAGGTCCACCCGGGAATCGAGGTGGACGGCGTCCTGCTGCGAGAGGACTGCGTGCACCGGCGTCGGGTGCGGACTGCCACGTCGTCGCGGTCGAGCACCAGCAAGAAGGACACGGTGGAACGAGACGAGTTCTCGTACCCGCTCGAGATGCGCGGCCCTCCCAGCGTCTCGTCCGCCATGTTCAGCTGCTCCAAGCCGCTGAAAACCGTTCCCGAGGAAAACAACGAGCTGCTTCCGAACAGGGACCGCAACGACGAGCGGCCCAAAGCCGAAGCAAACGCCTCTGTCTGTAACGGCCACCTCAGCAAAAACGATAGCGCTGCGTGAGCCGCCACGATGGCGTCTTTCCTCTTCCTCCGGACACCGCATCCTTGATTCCCCTGTCCCAGATCTCGGCTACTCCCCCCCCCCCACCTACCCGCACAAAGTCAGTTCACGACTCCGCACCACAGAACAGAGTTCGCGAATAAATATTAATTATGTAAATAAATGCCCTTTAACTGGGCTTGTGCCTGAGTTAAGAAAATTCCATCAAACCGAGCAGTCTATTGATGAGAAGATCTCTTACAGGCCACCTCCAACTACATTACTATCAATATTATTATTATTATATATTATTATTATATTATTATTATTATTATTATTATTATTATTATTATATTATTATTATTAAAACTTTTGTCAATATCTTGTTTTTAAAACTCACTTATATTTTCCTCCATATTTATTGTTGTTATGGCATTTCAGAGTATTTTGTGGCCCTGTGGATAATTTTGAATTCGACAAATAAATGTATATATAATGATGAACACCGTTCGTTCTGAATGTCCTTATCAGCGCCTTTACAAGCACACCTCCATCTGGCTATTTAACCCCTCTTTCACTTACTTCTATTTTCATTGTTGACCTTCCTTTGTAGTTGGAGTTAACACGTAACTGTAACAGCCTGCAAACGTATAATTTTCGATTACCATCCATTCTAGCATCGACACGTTAGACGTGGAACACCTGCAGTCAATTTTACCTTTGGTGAGCTTCAGCCAAACAATGTGGAAACTAGCTTCAACGAGAATGTATTAAAAGATTACGCACGGCGTTAGCTTCTTCGTTTATTTCTCTTTTTCTCGGAAGAGTAATCTCTCTCTCTCTCTCAGCATCATCATCAGCATCATCATATCATCATCTCTCTCTCAGCATCATCATCATCATTATCATCATCATCTCTCTCTCTCTCATCATCATCATCATCATCTCATCATCATCATCTCTCTCTCATCATCATCATCATCATTATCATCAGCATCTCTCTCTCATCATCATTATCATCATCATCTCTCTCTCTCATCTCATCATCATCATTATCATCATCATCATCATCATCATCACCATCATTATCATCATCATCTCTCCTCTCTCTCATCATCATCTCTCTCTCATCATCATCATCATCATCTCTCTCTCTCATCAGCATCATCATCATCATCTCTCTCTCATCATCATCATCATCATTATCATCATCTCTCTCTCTCTCATCATCATCATCATCATCATTATCATCATCTCTCCTCTCATCATCATCAGCATCATCTCTCTCTCATCATCATCATCATCATTATCATCATCATCTCTCTCTCTCATCATCATCATCATCATCTCTCTCTCTCATCATCATCATCATTATCATCATCATCTCTCTCTCTCTCATCATCATCATCATCATCATTATCATCATCTCTCTCTCTCATCATCATCATCATCATCATCATTATCATCATCATCTCTCTCTCTCATCATCATCATCATCATCATCATCATCATCTCTCTCTCTCTCACATACACACACACACACAATGTGCTTTAACAATACTAATGTTTTAGGGGGCTTGGATAAGATAGCCAGAGAGAGCGTCAAGGCAAAGGAAAGCGGAACATTCTGTTGGTGAAGTGAGCAGTTTTAATACACGAGCATCGCAATAACGGTTGAGTGTGAACGTTCACCGGGAGCCTGTGTATGACGTAGGACACCATCCTCAGGGTTATCGAGCGCCCGGACAAGTTGCCAGCTTGATCGACTGCGGCCTATAGTTTGAGACAGACGGCGCGCGCAAAGAGCACCTGTAAATCAGCCCACATAGTTCGGCAGCAGGCACCAGCTGCCTTTGTATCTGCCCAGCTTGCGCGACTCCAAGGTTTCGAATGGACGGTTCACATTTCTGGAAATCTCCGTCATTTTTTTTTTGTGAAGAAGCGGACGTGCAGGCGTGAGCAGAACCTTTGTCGCTAACTTTCGACGGATTAAGGACACTGGGCTGGGGTCTCTTCGGGTGATCTTAAGGCTGTTGTCAGGTCAAAACAACGCCTCAGCTCTCAATAAAACTTTCAGCTCTCTGGTTCATTTCGGGAGACAGCGAAAAAATAAAAGGCGTAGATAAACAGAGGAATGTTCTGCCATCGAATCCAGCAGCTTAGCCAAAAGTAAGTCTGGAATAAAGCCGCAACGGCTGATACGGTATGGCGATCGACGGTAAGGTCGTATTTCCTGCAAACCCCACCACAGCCCAGCCGTTAGTCAGGGGTCCGAACTTTACTGCAGGAAGCGCATTGTCTCCTATAGCAAATAAACACCCTGTGGTTCAGAATCGGATTACCTGAAGAACTTATATTTCTAATTATTTGGAATATCAGTTCTTGGTGCGATTTACAGGATGCTGGCTGCGTGAGAAGAAAAGAAAAGAACAACTATAAAACCTGTATGTGTTTGGTGTTGGGAGGGGAGGGGAGCGGCCAGCAGAAAATGCCAAAACCGACAGTAAAGAAGGTAATTTAGGGAGATGAAGCAATGCCTCTTCAAGCAGTTTCAGATGGGTCTGTCTACTTTTATGATGAAATTCCAACAGGAGGCGCTGATCAAGATCCTCGCCAGCACAAGAGAAAAACAAAGAACATTTTCAAAAAGCAGAGTTTTAGCAGCAGAAATTCCTTGTGAACTTAGGGAGGGCGGGGAATTAAAAAAAAAATTTTTTT
Source organism: Nautilus pompilius (assembly GCA_018389105.1). NCBI lineage: Eukaryota > Metazoa > Mollusca > Cephalopoda > Nautilida > Nautilidae > Nautilus > Nautilus pompilius. Next base: position 57,322 of record JACATO010000682.1, read on the forward strand.
TGCCACGCGTGGAGATAAACATTCATTTACTGCAATCAGCCGTCCGCTTGGCATTAGCGATTGTAGGAGTTGCCGTAAGTGGAGACGGAGAGATAAGAAGCAGGAGCCACTCGATTGTTTCGGAAAACAAGGGTAGACAACTGAATTCCCACCTTCCGGCTGATCGCACCAATTCCCCGGGCAATAAGTACGCTTCGTTGTTGCTAATTTACAGGGGTTTTTTGTCTAAGAGATGAAGAAGTGGGAAACCGGTATATCTTTCAATGAAAGCACCTTATTATTATTATGCTTTCCACCCCACCCCAACCCTGTGCTAAAGTTCCCACCTGTAATTTAGCAAAATGGTTTTCAACTGGGTTGGAGGGGAGGGAAGCTGCCTCTTTCGTGGGTTATGGAAAAAGGTACATTGGGGGAGTTTTGCCTAATTCCACTTTCTCTACAAAGGCGGCCATTCGCCTTCAGAACCCGATCTCCGATGTTTTCCAATGCATTCTGTTCGCCGCCTTACGTTCGGATGGAACGTAAACGAAAAGGATGTCTGTTCGATTAAAACAAAGGAAACTATCCTCTTTGTCGTCGTCATCAAAAAAACAACAAAAACACACGACCGAATGAATGAGTACGGATCTGGTACTGGAAAGTGGGTATAATCGTGGAGCCTTTGCTCTGTCTGCTCTTATTTCTCGTTTGCATTGGAGATGTTTCAACTTTCCCCATGTGTTACAAGGTAATACAACACAGAGCCTTAAATATACTGGTTTGGTTGTACAGGAAGGGGTCTGCTTTGTACAATTGAAAAATGTCGGCTGTTATACAATTAATTAATTTCTATACATATTGCTTAAATCTTGAAACAATAATCTCTGAAAATAAAGTATATTCAAAAGAAACAAACATTTTCTGCGGCATTGTTATTACTTACACACGTTTTAGAGTACACATAGAAGTCCCAGGTGTACATGTGGTGTATTATCTGAATAAATGTGACCTTAAATCCCCTTTATTAGGTCTCACGAACGACAGGACCCATGAAATAAAGCTTTCGGATTATTAACTTCGTGCTAAGTGAATTCAAATTTTCTTTAAAAAAAAAAAATAATAATAATAATAATAATAATAATAATAATAATAACTTAAACATCGCGAAACTGGAGATTAAGTGACTTTTTTTTCTTCAAAGTTTTAAAATAATATTTTTTTAAAAAAAGAACACCCCTCCTCCATTGCAGAACTCATCCTGACATCTCCATCTTCCTCAGTTTGTTTGTCTTGTCTCGAATTCTCTCCCTTGTCTTTCTCCCGCGCAATCTAGCAGCCACCACCGCCCCCTGTCGCGAACGGCGCAGAGAGTCACAATGCGAGGGAATCCTCGAGAGAACAGCAGTTCCCGCACCACACTCCAAGACGTCTGGGTGGCAGGAGGTTCTGTTTTTGTTTTGCTTGCTGAAGACTGGCATTTAGCGACCATGAGAGTTTCTTTCGTTGGGAAACTAAGCTTCAGCACACGTGAACAGGGGTATGTGAGTGGAGAGAGGGGGAGGAGAAGAAGAAACAAAGACCGCTTATAGGTTGCCGTCAGAGGAGGGGGGCAGAAAGGGAAGATATTTGTACTTACACACCACGCGCACTGTAAATAATCACTGCCTGTCAGCTTCAATTTAAATTCCAAGACATCTCCACCGGTGAATAAGCAGAACTTGGAACACACGTCAAAAATATATATAAAGAAGTTTAATCTCCTTGCTGTCAAAGAACCCTCTATTATTTATTTATGTTCCCTCCAACCTTTTTTTTTTAAAAAAAAAAACATAAATAAATAAATAATTTCTGCGGAGAATTTATGTAGACACACGCAAAGCACGCGCAGATACTTTCTGGAAGCTCTGAGAGACACTGCGGGCAGGGGCATCACGGGGTGGGTAGAGGAGGGAGGAGAACCAGTAACGAGAGGCGTCAGAACTTTCAGCCCTGCCTGCCGTTCCGAGTCGTGACAGGAAAGATAACACCGTCGATATGCGTTAAACGTTTTCAGCAGTTTCCTTGAGACCAAGAGAGAGAGAGGGAATGACGTCAGTACACAGAGAGAGAGGGAATGACGTCGGTACATAGAGAGAGATGGAATGACGTCAGTACACAGAGAGAGAGAGAGGGAATGACGTCAGTACACAGAGAGAGAGGGAATGACGTCGGTACATAGAGAGAGATGGAATGACGTCAGTACATAGAGAGAGAGAGGGAATGACGTCAGTACATAGAGAGAGAGGGAATGACGTCAGTACACAGAGAGAGAGAGGGAATGACGTCAGTACACAGAGAGAGAGAGAGGGAATGACGTCAGTACACAGAGGGAGAGAGAGGGAATGACGTCAGTACACAGAGAGGGAATGACGTCAGTACACAGAGAGAGAGTGAATGACGTCAGTACACAGAGAGAGAGAGGGAATGACGTCAGTACACAGAGAGAGAGGGAATGACGTCAGTACACAGAGAGAGAGAGGGAATGACGTCAGTACACAGAGAGAGAGAGAGGGAATGACGTCAGTACATAGAGAGAGAGAGGGAATGACGTCAGTACACAGAGAGAGAGAATGACGTCAGTACACAGAGAGAGAGGGAATGACGTCAGTACATAGAGAGAGAGATTCAGCTGCCTCTCAAATGCTTTCCATCTCCAGATCTGTTTAAACCTTACAACCTATCTCACCGGTCTTACTTTCCAGTTGCATACATCATTGTCCGTTACCTACGGGGTTTTTGAGGGCATTTTTTTTTAAAGCTTCATCCTGTTTCATACACGGTGTACACTTAAAGTTAACTAACCTAACCCTACCACGCCCTCAAACCTACCGACGGATTCAAATGTGGCTCGGGAGATTAGGTTCCGATCCTGATCTACTGCTCCCAGACGTTTAACCGTCATATCAGTGCGGCAGATAACGTTTGCACGCTTGATTAGTAGTTCCCCGGACGTTTCAAAGTATTACCCACCCCTCCTCCACTAGTCCCCCTCCCCGGGTTGGGGTGGGGCAGGGCGATTCGACCTTAGAAACCGCATTCTTAGTTTAATGTTTTCGGAAAGCATCTACCTCAGCAGTGCTGGGTAGGGGCTATTCTGCCGCCATACCTGTCTGTCGCGACCGGATTAGCAAACGTGTTGGAGGAGGAGACGTAAAAGGTTTTCCAAAAAGAAAAATAAGCTAAAGAAGAACCAAACAAAAACTGTGAAAAAAAAAAGGGGGGGCGGGGAGAGGAGGTACAACAGCAAAAGAATTATCCTTAGATCTTCTGTCGAACATTCGCCGCCGAGTTTGTTGTTCTTTTTATTTTTTGTAGCGTTGCATTCTGGGAAGGTTTTCTAAATTATCGGCGTACAGAAAGCGGGTTTAATGCGACTGTTGTGCAGGTATCAACGATTAGGTTATCACCGGTATAAGCTGCGTCGTGAGGCCGCAATGAGAAGCTATTTTTTTTTAAATAAAAAAAAACAAACAAATTAATTCGTCGTTTTTTTTTTGTTTTTTTTTCAATGCCCAGATTCCTCATGGCCGCCTAATAGTGTCAGTAATCCTCCCCTCGGCGACATGGACCCTGATCACTAAGAATTGACTTCTCTCCTTACGGCATCATGCGTCATCAGGGGTTGGGGGGGGGGGTTAGGGCCTCGTATATCCTTAAGCAAACTGGACCCTCTAATGGACTCCCCCCACCTCCTGAGCTGTTTACCCTGGCTGCCCCTTCAGTGTCATTTCACGCGCCATTACAACCGCGACGGCCATCTAGCCTTCATATACACGACAGAGATGGATGGATAAACGGATGTATTTACCTTGAAAATATTTCCAATTACTCTACCAATCTCAGTAGCTGCTGGCACATTGTTGATGGACGCGCGATGACAACTGGTCGCCATTTTTAAAAAAAAAAAATAATATCTTAATACTTCCTGCGGCGGTAGCTCCAACTTTTTTTAAATTATTATTATTATTATTATTATTATTATTATTATTATTATTATTATTAAGGTTGTTTTCACCGTGGCAGACGACAACTGGACCTAAACAATTTTTTTTTTTTAAGTAAACATTTTGACCGAGCCTAGCTTAAGATCCAACTTCCGGTATGCGAAAAGGCCACGACCGACAAGGATTTGAAGACGTCTCTCCCTAACTGGCCGCTCTGTTACTGCAAATACGTGTGGAATTACTCTGCATCCCTCCGTCACCTGTCTCACCCATCACGGCTTGTCGATTCTCGCCTGGCTCTCAGGAAGTTTCGAGTTTTGACAAAGTAGCAATTTCGGCATAATTAATTGCCTGGAGGAGTAAGAATAGAAGAGCAAACAAACCCTTAAATGCATATATCACCCCCCCCTTTACACACACACACGTAACATAGAAACAATGGCGACCAAACGGCTGTTTCCAGTCCTGTAGTCCTTTAAGGTACATCGTTCGTACGACTGGCTAAAATTCTTTTTTACCCGAAGCTCAGTTAAATCTTTGGGCGAAAAACCAGATAGGATGGCGACGGCGCCAGTCCAAGAACGAGTTCAGACAGATTGCTCAGACCTGGGAACACTGGTGCCTGCTTGTTCTTTTGTTGATGGGTGGAGATACACACACACACACACACACACACACAAGGGCCCCAGCTGGCACTCGACTTTAGCAGGGATACCCCCACTAGAAATCTTTATCCCTTTTTTTTTTTAGATGTGGGAGGAAACATACATGACCTAAAGGGGAGGTACGCCAAGTTGAGGCAGATCTCAACTGGGTTTCAAATGCAATGCATTTCTCATGACAAGACTAATTAATGGGCCTACAGCAACATTGCAAATTAAGGAAGCATATGAAAGGTTAGCTGAACATATACAACATTGATTCCAGAGAAAAATAAGAGACTCCTTTGTTGACAAACTGGGAATGATAGTGTATGTAGATGTGCATTGTGACAAAATGTTGTAAGTGCCAACTCACTTATCAGACCCTTTGGCATTTGCAGGTGCTTTGCATGCTGTCAAAAATGTTACAAGGAAACATTAGAGAATATTGTTACAAATGTCCTGTAGAGCTTTCCATAACTTTTCTAGACTTCCTGTTACTTTCTTTCTTTGACCTGTACATTCCTAAACAATTTTTTATCTGGGTTTCACAATGGTTACTCCAGGTTTCTAAGGGACCTGCCATCATCTTCAGATAGGTTTCCCCACAATTACTTGTTTGTGTGCTTCAGACCAGCATTTTGTTGAAATACAAATATAGTCTACCAGACACAAATCTGACCAATTTTCCTACTCCATTTTTTGAGATGCACTCCCACTCATCTCCAAAGCAACAAATTTTGATACATCAGAAAAAATAATGCCCTATTCTAGTCATTATTCTTCTAATTTGTTTTTTCTAAATTTTTAGCATTTTCTTTCTTTTTAAATGTATTTAGTAGTATTCCCCTTACCCATCTAACCAGTACTCTTTGCTAGGTTAATGGCTAGTTGCTTGCTTAAATGAAATCTATTTCTAGCATAAGTCATACTATGCTCTTTTATCTCTGTACTGCAACCCTAAGTTAATTGCCTTGAAATATTCCATCACAATCTGTACAATGGATATGCAAGATATTATTCTAGATCAATCACTAGATTTCTTTATGCTGGCACTGAAAAATGTGTACTATTTTGATTGGCTGGCGGCATCAGCTATGTTCTTTAATCATTGGTTAATAGCTGGCCAATGGCATTATAGAGAGATTCTTATTGAGATTTCTGTATTATATTTATACAAGCCCTTTCAAGTACATTCTGAGGGGCAAAATGGACATTTTCTCCAGCTCTTTAGCACAATACAATATAAACTGATGCACATATCATTCATTGTCTACCCTGTATTTCAAGTGCTACGAGTATCATTTGTGGAAACATTTCAATTATTGATGTTCAAAATCACTAAAATTTAGTACATTGCATATTTTGCAATGCTACTGTACATTTTGGCCCATCAACAGGGATAATGAAGGACTTTTTAAAAAAAAAAAAAAAAGTTTAATGATGTTAATATACAATAGGTGCCCCCAAATTTTTGGATTTTATTAGCAGACATGTGACATATAGTTCAAGATCAGCTTGATTGCTATCTACCTAACTATATTTTAGCTACTAAATTTTAAATTAATATAAACTTCAAGCACAACAAAAATTAATCTTAATAGGTTGGTTCTATAAAGAAAACTTTCTAAACCAGATTTCTAATTAAAAATTAAAGAATCCTGTGTATAGCTTCTTCAAAAATCACTCTCAGCATTTGACAATTGCCATTCCACTTTATTTCCTCCAACGGAGCTCTGCTTCCTTTGTATGCAAATTAGCCCCCCCCAACCTTTTTTTTTTTTTTTACACATCCCATATTTTTCATTGCTTGATCTTCACTGGATGCTTATCATCCAAATACTTAAACCATACATCAATAAAATGCAAGTTGTTTGATGAAAAGGTTAAAAAAAAACAACAAACCCAACAGGTTATTTCCCTTTTTTAAGACATGCTGAAATCATTTTCCCACCACACATCCAAACTATAAGATTTTAAAAATAAGAAAATTTAAACCTATCAGACGAGTATAAAATGGATCTCGAAGCAACAGTCATCACTCACCAAAATCTTTCTTTGACATCAATCTTTTTCCAAATAAGGACATTTGAAATTAATTTGCATGCAAATTTCATTCTTACTAAATCCATAGGGCCCTATCACAGGGCCAATGGTTGGATTTGGTACTTAAAACTGCTTAGCAGTCAGTCTCATAGATATCAGCTCATGAACATTCATAAAGTATGTGCATCACTCACTGTAATTGCTGTGCTTTGTTGTTGATAGGAATATACTCTGAAAATGTCAAAAGGTCTTGCAAATACCCCTACGGTACCAGTAGGCCTACCATTGATAGCTTACCTTTCTGATGGTTAAATGTACATCTTTTTCTTATGGTTTCATGCACAAAACGATTTTAAAATATTGTATAAAACTACCTGTAGCCTGTATGTATCCATATGCAGTTATAACGTTGTAAATTAACTTGTGCCCAGTCCCCAGTGGGTTAGCTTCTAAATTATGCCAATAGATCTATATTCTAAAATCTGAAAAATTCCAGAATCCAAAACACATTCAGCCCCAAGGATTTTGGATAAGGGATTCTCAACTTATAGTAAAACGATTCTACATTCTTGATCAAACAGCAGCATCTTTTGTAAATGATCAAGTGTTTTTAAAATAATGGCACTGTGGGAAATACCTGAATTTTTTTTTACTTTTTTAAAATTTAGGTTGGCATTCACAAGGAAACATTAAACATTCCTTCACCTATTAAAAATACTCCTTTAGAAAGTCATCCCAAGAGCTAGGAGAAACCTATCTTTCTTTTCAATGTTTTTGGAAAAGAAATTCACCTGTAATCAGTTTTTTTTTTCTTTCCCTTGTCTTGTTCAGAAAATCTTAGGACCTGGCTGTAAAAAAGAAAAAAAAACATGCATACACAATATCACTTGTGTAAAACAAACTCCTAAAATATGAACACACCACAGAAATAATATAAACCTTGTTTGGGGATATTATTAGATGAACATAATACAATTATTTAATTGGCAGTTCAAACTGCTATCTACCTATCTATGTCACATGTCCATCAGTACATGCATGTCTCTGCTTATCTGCATATTGTTGTTTGTTTTTTTTTAAATTAAGTTTTTCGTGAAAAAGAAAAGAAAAATTGGCATAAATTCAGTTTGGTGAGGTCTGGTAGAAGTGGGCAATTTTCTTATAATGTAGTGCATGGCTACCATCTCAAACAATCAACAACTGAGCAGCATCAACTAAAGTTATTACTGTATTTTCAAAATAACTATTTGGCTTTCAATTCTAGTCTCCTTAACCTGTGTTGAGGAATTTCAAGAGCCTAGATACTTATAAGTTTGTGATGTGATACATGTCTTCTCCACTATATCCCATGACAACATACATAACTACAATGTCAGATGCAGTAACAAATACAAATTCAGCAATTTTCCAGTGTTCATGCCACCTACAGAAAATGCAGAACTTCCAGACATCAGCACATACATGAACAAAAATTGCCACTTTAAAATGTCTAAAAATTCTGTTAACACCCCCAATCCAAATACTCTTCCATTTATAACATTTCTACTCTTAAATGGTAGTGTTGTCATAGTAACACCACAACACCCTACGTACTTATCTACCATCATAGACTTGCTGCTGCCATTTTGAACACGTCATTCATGAAAGAAGATTCTACTCAGAAGAGCCACGTGAAGTAGTGAAATTATCAAGAAACACACATATGGCTTGTTAATCAATGGTTTGTTTTAATATACAAATATTATTATTCTTGTTATTAAAATTATTTTATTACTTTTATTTTGTCTTTTATTCAACTCCTAACTGATAAAATATAATACAAATGAGTCTGTGAAAATCAACAAACAGGTGCTTCTTTTAATTTTAACAGAAATGGTACATTCAACCTAAAACCTAGAGTGTATAACATGTCACTGGCTAAAAAGCTGAAGTTATTTAAAAGGGAAGAGAAACTTATTAACCTAAAATAATCAGTTCCCTTCCATTTTTCTAAATTTCCAATTTCTAATGTGGTTTCCCTCTCGTGTATATACTCATACCCATTTATCTAAAATAAAAAAAATACATCTCAGAAGTAGTAAAGCAAAAACATGCATAATTAAATAAATAACAATTATATATATTTTTGTTTTGGTTTATTCCCTGTGCTGACTGTAGAGTTTGGTTCCTAGATATATTTTCTGAACTATCTGGACAGCTGAAAAAATTCTTTCATTAATATAAATGGAGTTCACTGATTAAAAAAACAAAATAATTCAATATCCTTTCTCAATTTTCCTATATTATTACCACATTTAATGTTTTTTTTTTTTTCAATGAAATTTCACAAAGTGACAGTTAATCATTATTTGTGTTTATTCAGCATATTGGTTTTAGCAGTCTATTAAAATCTTCCGTATCACTTTGGTGTTACCAACTGACTTTAAAATATGCTGGGGGGGGGGAGCAAAAAAAAAAAACACCTTTTGTAAAGTATGGAAATCAAGATATTCTCCATTCCTAATAATCTAGAGGTAAAATTGTACTGATAAAAGTAAATTCCACACATTATACGAGCATAACACGTAAAATATATATTGTAATGAATAAATTTTTGCTTTTATTTCTGTTCTTAAAAAAGACCAACCCTGCCACCTTGAGCAAAATGGTGATGAGATGCTACGCTGAGATTTATGGAAATTTATTGGCGTTGCGGCCATTGTGCTGACAGGGTTTTTCAGGCATTTTCCACCATTTACATTTATCAATATTTCAATAAATTTGTCCTGTCATCTGGAAGGTCAGCAATGGAACCTTGACAAAGACAGGGCCACTTTAATGATGATAAAGTGATGTGGTGTGATGGTAGGCTACTGGAAGGCTAAGTAGAGGGCCTGAGATTGACTCCCACAGGACACCAACTCAGTTCCTGTACATTTTTTTCCCTGTCTTTTTAGAACAGAATTATTCTATTAAGGATTTTCCTGCCAAAGTCAAAAGTGTCAGGCTCCATTTGGTACAGGAATAATGCTTCCTAATGGGTCAACTGCGGCTCTACATTACATCACCAGGGGGCATAGGCGCATGTAAAGAAGAAAGATCAAAACATAAGCCCAAAAATGGTGCTAAATTCTACAATTTCTCTGATGAGAATTCTTCCTTAGCTTAATTAACAAAAATTGGCATAAAGCCTTTGCCTTAAATGAGCCTCCGGATAAAGAAACTTTTATCAATGAAGTTTATTCAGTAATTAATGCTGGTTGATATAAAGCTTTTCCTTTGTTTTAGAATGTATTGCTTAATAACATTTCAGAAAACATAACACTAATGTGCAACTTTCCCAACATTTTAAATAATGCCACGTTTGAAACCCGAAAAAAATTGAGAGAAATACACATATATATTTCTTCTTAAATGTAGACATAAACAAGATTTTTCTTCTTGTTTTAATTAGGAATGTCATTACTATCTTGTCAGGACTAAAATTGAGAATTTCAATTTTATCCATTACTTCTGTACTCCAATCCTGAGCAGCATACAATCTGAGTGGGAAAAAAAAGAAAGTAAGCCCCTTCTCAGATCCAGAAAACATCTGCATAACATCTCCAGACCAGACCAGTCCATCTCCATTCTATTTGCTTTCTAGTATTTCTGGATGATCCTGCCAAAACTTTTCTCTAATCATGTCCACATGCAGCACAGATATTTTTGATTGTGGCTTCGGATGCTGCTTGTTTAGGTAATTCCTGGACTCTCTATACATTTCACTTCTGGGTGGGCTCCTTTCATCACTCTGATCGAAAACGAGAGAGAGAGAGTGAAAATGTCAGTGAAATTTCACACATTTTTCCTACAGCTTATATGGAAATAAGAACATTGTTTCACCCCAACCATCCACCACCACAAGGAGTGCATGCTTGGTGTCCAAATATTGGTGCTGATTTTATTTACACCAGAGATGTACTTCGCAGCAGCCTTTCCAAATAGGACCTTTGTCCACTTGACTACCATGCATAGGGAAGATAATGCAAGCATAAAAATTTTGCCGGCTACTGCATCTTGATTTTTGCAGGAAGGAAGGGGAGGGGGTGAAAGTGGAGGTCAACAGACCAAAGTTACATTAGTTTTTGCACAAAATATCAGATCTCCGTTAATGAAAATCGTGTGCAACACTGACAAAATCACTGCTCAGTCATCCAGAAACTGTCCGGGGACCAGACTTTGCAATGTTTTCAAAGCAATTTTTTTTTTCACTGAACGAAAACCCAAAATTTTCAAAGACTACCAGAGAGTGAGTGAGTCTGAGTTTCAGTCAGTCAGTCTCTCTCTCTCCTCCTCCCTCCCTCCCCAGCTGCTCATATATTGGTGGCCAGCTGCTTCGGGGTCAGTCTGTGAAACTGAGAAAGTTAAAGAATCGAAATGAAATATTCCCAAATGATCCACCCCACCCTACCGCTTCTATGTTTGTAAGAAAGTACCGCGCCTTTTTACCCTTTGTTTCAGAAGAATCGTCCCCTTTCTGTAAATCTCTGGCAAGTTGTTATAGTTGACCTCAAACTCTTTGAACAAAATTTCATTCTTGTCACTGGAAAGTGTTCCCTGAAAAACACAAGAAAAGGTGGGAATTACTAAAAGCTGGGAGCTGGGGGAACTGGCACACTGTTAGTGGGTGTCAGAAAGCCGAGCAGAGTGAAGAAAAGGAAATACCCATTACAAAGAAGCCAGGCAAATACACTCTGCCGACAGTCACCTCAAATGTAGAACCTTAAAAAAAATAATAAATAAAACACCAATCGCTAGCAGTGGACAGAAAAGCAAAGATTCCCCTCATCACTCCTGACTGAACAAAGTTTCAATGCAAAGCTCCCCAAATTTAGCATTTATTTTACCACTGGTGCTCAGGCCTTGAAGGGGAGGATAATCAACCTGTATAGTGCAAGTCGTCACAAGCAATCGTTTATTAAAGAAAGGGGGAAAATTCTTCTATTAACAAAAATTACCAAAATTGGAGAACTAGTCTTAAATACTGAAAAATATCCATTCCACATATCAGTCTAAAAGCTTCTGTAATTTAAGAGAATAAAAACAAGTGATTCTTCTCCTCAGATATATAATAAAAACTAAAACCGTATTTAGAACATTTTCTTTTCCTGTTCCGTGTACACACTGCAGCTTAAATGTTCACGCACAAACAGTTTGTCGCTGCATCATTCTAATAATATACTGTGGTTGTGGATACATTGACAGCTACTTATCATCCTATGCTAAACTTTCATCCAACTATCCAAACCTGTATTGTCTTCATGAGAATAAAGTGTGCAATGAATCTCTCTCTCTCAAAATATGTTGTTGTTGTTTTACAAACACAATGAATTCAGCCTTGGAATAATGTTATTAATTACATTCTCTCATTCATCACAATATATTTACAACAGTTTTATAAATTTTCCCAAAATTTTACTAATGGTCATCATTTAGGGCAACAAGAAAATCCCAAAGTAACAATTCATGCTCAGTGATTGGTATAATCCAGTGACCAATCCTAAACATTTGTTTCATATGCCAAATTATGTGATTATATATAACAAGAGATCCCAGCCATGCTTCAATAATCACCCATCACCCACTTCAGCCTCCAAAGGCTACTTTTTTTTTTATAAATGCCCATCTGTCTGCATTCAAAAATATATTCAATAAATCTTCATCTTAGGTGTATTTCAGTACGAATATTTTCTATCAAAGAATTTATTTTGTAGACATAGTGACCATTTCATTTACGGATAATCAAAACCAGCCACCTCAGTTACAATCAGATGTAGCCTAAGGTTTTTTTCATCACTAAAGTACCGCACCAGTTAGAAAGATAGTTTAGTTATATTTGTTTGTTTGTTTAACACCTCTCCCTACCTATGTATTCACATTACCCCCCCCCCTCCCAACCCATAGTGTTCATGAGATATCACCTCGTTTGGCAATACTTTGGAAAGCATTCCATGTTTGAGCATGTGATTGTTACACCACTGATTACATGACACTACTTAAGTAATGTGTGCAGAGTGATTGTCAGATTGTTGTCTAGGTTTTTACCATGTCACAACTTTCTACTACAACACCATTTCTTCTCCTTGCTTTTGTTCATTTGAAATTTTCATAGCAGGCATCATTATTGTTAGTTCAGAAAAGCTAAAAATCAAAAGTTTAACTGCCCAACAGAAGAAAGCAGCTACCAGGTGGTGGCAACTGTGGCTTATGAATCAAAAGAGAGTGAATTTTTATCTCAGCTGTTTCTGCACAAGCACCATGTTCTCTCTCTGTGTCTGTGTGTGTGTGTTTGAGAGAGAGAGAGAGAGAGAGAGAGGGGAAATGACTGCTGTGCAGAAATCGTCCCACCACCAAAAGTAGTACAACATTTGATCGTTGCCAATAATGGAAACATAGATGAGACAGCTGTCTATTTCAATGTGCTGGGCAATGCAGCTTTGCACCTCTTTTGTTGGAAGGGGGAGGCACCATCTTGTCGGGCATGACGAAAGACAAACTAGCAATCATGCTTAAATGCTGACCAATGTGTGAGAGCTATCAAAAAAAAAAAAAAAAATAGTAGTATCTTCTTCAAAAATTCCTGCAAAAGTTTTAGTCAGAATGAGTCCAAACAGTTGGCTAAATGGCAACAACATACTGAATCACCTGCATAGCATATTGGGTTGGCATCAGCAATAAAAAAAAATTTCTCAGAACTTGTTTAGAGGACTGAGGCAATAAGAGAGACAAACAAGCAAGCAAGCATATGCATGGCGGCCGGCTTAGCACAACCAGCTGATACACTATGGAATTAGCCATTTAAGCAAAACATCCATAAAGAGAGATGATTGGCTGGTAAATGCAAAGAGAGCGCGTGCACACACACAAGAAAAAGGCCAGAGCTATCCATGTCTCTTCCCTCAGTGTGTCAAAAATGAATGGAATTCCTCGACTCCTTATGTGATCAAAACAAGTTTCAGAAGCATGTGTATATCTAATACTCCAGATGACAAAGATTGCAAACTGGAGTTTCCAGAATTCATCACTGAACTGGAAAAAAGTGTCAGCTGCAGCACAAGAAGCAACCAGATACAACGTGAAGAGCTAGAACAATACTGCCGCAACAAAGTTAGGAGTGTTATCAAAGAGTAATCCAAAACACTAAAACCAAGCACAGTTGACATGCATCCATCTGTTTTATTTTCATTTCTCATTCCCTCCAACTCCTCTGCCAAAAAAGATGACAGGACATTTCCAAAACAGTCAATCTTTCACTGTGCTCTTCTCTTTTTTTCCTGTATGTCGCTGTAAAAAGCAGCTATGACTAAGTCGCTTCAATAGTTCTCCAATTCTTCTTCATTCTTTCATTACATGTAAATCTACGCCTTCTGTCATCTATGTTCAGCATCATATCATCTATTGTCATTTTAAGATACTCACATCTAGTCTGGCTCCTATACAGCTAATGCACAGACTGCTACTGGTTATCCGAAGGTTTGGGTTTCTCAGTTTTGAGCTGATTCCGACCACCCCCCCCCCCCTCTGAATAATTTCCTATCTGCTACTTTCAAATTTTGATATTCCAATAAATGTCCAGATGGCAATATCCGTATGGTATATCCTTTTTATCTCACTTGTAAATAATTGCTTCCTGATTTTTGTTTTTTTTTTATATCATGTTAGACATGGTTTACGAACAAATTCACTTCTTCATAAATTCCACCAACTTCCGACATTAGGTGCGTCTACACATTTATCAAAGCTGTAAAAGGGGGTGGGGGGGGAGAGAGAGAGAGAGATCAGGACTATAGATGCCATCTCTAATTATCTATAGGGGTGGGGGGTTCCTCTCCATTTACATTTTAAATTTCATTCATGACCTAAGAAAAGATAAAAATCATTTTCTCTCTTCAAACCTTGCTAGCCTCAGCCTTATTTCCATTGCAGATCAGCAGTAAGGCACAGTCAGCGAATGTACTTTCTGACAGGATCTACATACATACATATATGCATGGCCAATCAATGAGTATGCAAATCAAATGATGTACTTTCAGTTTATTTAATTCCTACATTAAATATGGTTGTTATATATATATAATTTTTTTTTTACTGCTTTTTAAAGAGAAGACTTTTAGTATGCAATTTTGAAAAATATAGATTATTAAAAATCCCTCCCTAATCAGAAGTAATATAAATGGATTCTGAAAATGCTGACATATCTACTGATTAAGTTTAAATGAAAGCTATTAATCTCCAAGGCATCTCCTCCATTTATTTTAATTTTATTTTATTTTTTGGTGGTTTGTTTACTGAGAAATGTCATCTTAGTTGTAAGAGAGCCACTATTAACAAATTTTAGCATAACTGTTTTAATGGGTCCTAATATCTTAGCATGAAATAAAGTCTGTTTGAGGGCTTAAAATCCAGTAAGTTTACAGCTGCACAAAAGACTGGCATGAATTTATTAACTTGCTAAAATAAATAAATAAATAAAATTACCTATTTGAATAACAATTTTGCTTAAAAAACCACTTACAAACCAGAATAAAACCTTGCTCTCAAAACACACCCATCTGAAATTAATTGAAAAGTTAACTGGCCAGAAGAACACAGCTACAATCATGATGATGGAAGCAACATTACCTTGAGTTGTTCTTGTGACTGCTGTGGTGTTAACCCTTTCTCCTGCACCAACATCCAGAAGCAGGTATTGTACAGGTTGTTGATGTGACCTGAAATACAGAAGAACGTTGTTCTGATTTGGAAGAAAGTGGCCAGCTTCCGCAGTCACAATATCTGGATGCTGTCTTTTCAACAAACTGACCAGTCCATCCAATGTGCGTTGGAGCCAAACAAAATCCCATAAGATGAATGGATCTCCAAACTAATCAAAAGTAAAAGCCTAAAATTAACTTTTCTACTATATGATTAAACTTACACTAAAACTGAGTTCCACACTGTGATATCTAACTACTATGCTGACAGGACACAGATGTTGGGTTTGTTATTGCTTGGGATTTCTTTACTAAAATCACAATGCATATCCCCTTTGAAGTAATATTTTATGGGGTTATGGGAGTTTCATTTAGGCCAATGGAAGTATCACTTTATCATGTTGTCAGATCCATTTCTGATTATCCATTTATAGGGCATTTTGAATAGCCATCCATAATTTTGAAATTCACCAAGAATGCAGTGGTGGAAGAATGGTGCAGCATCTCCAAAGATACAATCAGATGGCTCATCCACAACATGAGAAACACTGTCTGGACCGTATACATGCCAGTAGAAAACCGGCATGGTATTAAAATGTCTGCTATAGGTGTTAGAGCTGTTTTAAAGTACTATGAATTGATATGATGATGAATAACTCTACATGTCTACCAATTTCTTAATAACAAACCAGTCAAATATTGCACTTAATGAAAAACAAATTTTCAAACCAAAATACTTTGCATCTCTTCTTTTATCCTTGCCACTTTTGTGTTCAATTTTTTTTTTTTTTTTTTGAAAAATATAGTTACATTTCCATTAAGGAAGAAATGGAAAGTGTGTGTTTGCAATTGTCTTAGTAATAACAGAAGCTAACAAACATTTTAGGGCAAAATTGATTGTTGTCAGGCTTAATCCAGAGGTTCTCAGTGTGCTAACACTGCAGTGGCTGTTACTATCCTGTCATATCCTTACAATGATGCAAGCTGGTCTGAAACCCATCAAGTTGTCTTATTAATGTTCTGACTAACCAAAGTGAACCTTCTTTTTAGGAATTGCGCATTGTATGATTGCAATTATCTCCCTTGATCTAACTATTAAAATAAGAAAAAATAATAAAATCTGAGACCAAGCTACTGTTAAGTCACAGTAAAAAGATTATTTAGTGCTGCTAAGTTTTAAAAGGACTACATAGGTGAACTCATCTTCTTGAATGGCTGCAAGTATTTTGGTTTCTGTTAGCTTATTCATTATAGGTGGGGACCCTCGAGTTCCATAAATGACTGCTGGTAAAGCAAATTTTTCATTTCCTACCCTTTTTTTTAATTATTACTTTAAACCTCGAGAGCTTAATGATTTAATGCTGCTGCATCAGCAGTTTATTTAAATCTTCCATCCTGGTACAAGCCTCTGAGACATCGCTGAACCTGCTACAATAAACAAAGATGTGCTAGCAGCATTTTTGTAAACCATTTCCGCCAGTTAGCGGGTGCGACCATAATTGCTGCATGGACAAGATGCTTAAATAACGGTTTTTGAATAGTTTCTTTATTTAAACACTTAGGACAACGTGCGTGCGTGTGCGCGTCTCTCTCTCTCTCTGCAACAGGGTTCCTTATAAACAAAGATATAATATGCCTAACCAGCCCTTCTGGTACCTCTTGCAGTTTTTCTTTTGGAGATTTTCTCTCTTTTCCACTACTCATACCAGGGGAGAAATTTCCCTTCTGTTGGTTCTTCCACTCTGTCTAAAGTATTTCCAATACTGTACTCACAAAGTCTCCAGACTGTACCCTAGTTTAACACTTTCCAGTCAGCCTGTCTGTCTTGAGAAGACAAGAAACGTTATAAACCTGCAAACCACTACCATATTAAATCTGTTGAGAGCAGGTTAACTTAAAGTTGTTTGTTTTGCCCACCCCTAAATTTGCTGATACTATCAGAAAACATGTTGAAAGAGTTAAATCTTTAAAAATTTTTTAAATAGCCAAGCAAAAGCTGGCAGTGGCAAAAGAGAACAGTCAACTGAACTCTCAGCAAATGTTGAGAAAAACTTTTTAACTAATTGGAGAAGGAAAAGACGATAACGAATACAACATTCAGCCAGATAAAGTTGGCAGAGATATTGCACCTTGTCACAATAATGTGATCTGTCAGCCTGCAAACCTCCACTGCAAGACAGAAGCCACATTTCCAGTAGTAACTGAAGCATCATACTAATTAATTTAAATCAATAACACTCATAAAAAGAAGATATCATCTTTAAATGCATAATGAGGAAATGTGGAAGAGCTGGCATCTGAAATTTTGTATTATACTATTTAAAAAAAGGGAGGTACTATACAATCTTTATACATTTATTAGTATTTATCTCCACAAAATGCATTCACATTTCTTCATACACAGGCAGATCTCTTTCTTCAAAGCAAGAGATAAAGTGGATGTACATAATCTCTGGAACAAGTTTCTATCAGCTGATGTTTAAGAAAGCACTCAAAATACAGCACTACAGAGGTTGAGAAACTGCTAAATTCTGATAGAATTTGGCAAAACGATGGCTGCCTAAAAGGTCTGCTAGAATAGATAAGCGGCATAAACACTCTGGTAATATTTTCTATTTTTTTAAAGCAAAGAATAGAGACAGATATACACTGTGTTTAGTTCAGGGAAGGGGAGGATTAAATTTGTCTTTAAAGTATTGCAGTAAGGAAATGCTTCTCAATTATTGGTAGAAAGAAACAGCTTCTTTCAGATTTCATACAGCCTTGCTTTGAGTTTAAGAAGTTAGCAAGCAAAAGATCGAAATTTTATTATTTACAAGACAGGTAAATCCGCTGCCACGATTCAGAATTTTTGATATGGTAAATCAAACTGATATGGAGACAAATACCTAAGTAAATGAAATCTGAACCTCGGAAAAGCGTAAATGCACATGAAATAACAGGTTTTGAGTTCCCATCAGAAGAAGGGTCCACTAACCATGTAACTTAGAAAAATCAGACTTCAGAATCTTAGGGTTTTCCTAGTTTGGAATATTTCAAATTTTTCCTGATGAAAAACAAATAAACAGAGACATTATTCTATTTAAAGCATAGAGAACTAAAAGTCATTGGTAAAAAAAAAAAAAAAAAAAAACAATCAGAAATTAAGAAACAAAAACAATGTCAGTTAAATTAGGATGAAAAAAAATGGTTTTAAAAATTTGAAATAAAGATTTTTTTGTCTGTGGAAGAAGGTTAAAAATTAAAATGATTCAACAGCTTCCTGCCTTTCTGACCATTTGCTTTTAACTTTATAATGGAAATGAAATTCTACTGCATGAAAGTATACCATATTACTAATATCACAAGGAGAGAGAAAAGCTCTGTAAAATTTAGAATCTCAATCAGTCTCTCTCTCAATTTAGATTTGAGAGAGAGAGAGGTTCAATGGAAAATTTAGTTAAAAAAACAGTTTCCAGACAACTGATAAAAACGATGGTAAAAAAAAGCCACCACCCTGAGAAAAGTGGAGTGTAGGAAGAAAGAGAACTTACAGTCAGCCTGCCTCCAGCTGAGATAATCTCGGAGGTTCTGGTCTGTGGGATACAGCACCACCCGTGAGTCAAATGCTGGCGGGTACTGTAGTGGCTGGGTGGCAAAGTAACGAGACCAGAAGACGACAAAAGATGATGTAAACAAACTAACCACATTTGCCATGAGTTTACTGAAAGGGAGAAAGAGAATTAATCAAGATGCAAATAAACATTTATTGTGCTTTCTGAGAAACTGTTATAAAGGAATACAACTATGTTTCATAAAAGCACAGTTCTGTAAAAAGTGGCTATAATAGTAAGTTTCCTTTGTTAAAAATAATTCACATTGTCTACATAGAAGTCACACAAATGCCTAATAACTCTAACACTCTCCTCATACGCCATTGCAGAATTCTGACTAGCTGACTATGCACATACACACAACAAAACCATCTTTATACATAAAGTCACTCAGAAAGTTGGTATGGAATGTGTTTATGATTTGTAAAACAATGCACACTTAAAAGACAAGAAACATGTGGTCACACTGTTGTTGAAATGGTAGGCATCTTGAAAGTTAACATATCTTGCACAAAATCTTTACAGCACAAGAGAAGACAGCATTAATATACATTATAAAGCTGGGTAATTTCTTTTGGTTTTTTCAGTGTATTTTATACAAAAAAATAATATGCAGATTTCAGAGACCGACACCTTAAATGAGAGCAGCACTTGATGATAAAAGGAAGTTTTTGTGTTGTATGTGTGTTAATTCTGTTTGCTCTATTACATAGTGACATTTTATTTATTATATGTGCAAAATTTCATTTACTATTATTTAAATTAGGCATGGTTTTCTTGTATGCTTTATAAAAAACAAACACCAAGAGATTGGAAGAATTTAAGTCTAGTATTTTGAAACAAAGAAAGCTACATGTGCATTTTTCAACTTTTTATCTCTCTACAAACCACATGTTTTTCTGATACTTTTCTTTTTTAAATATGAAATTAATGGAGTTGTCATTAAAAACCATATGTATTGGTCACAACTTTGTTTTCAAAATGGCAGATAAGGATTAATCCTTAAACTTTTGAAACACTACTCAGACTTAACCTGTCTCAAGCAGAACATGAAAACAGCACACCAATTGTAGTAGTTACTTAGCCCTACCACCCTTGCACACAAGCCCTCCTGAAGACTGTTGCCAAATACCTTCACTATTGAGTTGTCTCACCTTGCTCTTCTGTTATACAACTGGGTGTTCCTTTTAAAGATGAAGCTGTACTCGTCACTCTGACCATAGCAAAGCACAATCTCCTTAAATTCACCCATCACATACTGAGCAGCTTTAGTCATCAGCTGGATGCAGCGATCATCATTTGGCTTCACAAAGTGATGGACATCTGCAAATCTGAATGAAAGTGTTTAAGACATTGCAAATGTTAAATAAGATGAAAGCATTATGCAAATCTGTTTTACAGTTTACAGAGGGGGTTGCCCCTTTTTTTTGGTTTATTTTATTGTAGTTTTTGAATGGGACCCTTGGAAATAAGATTTCTCCCCCACTAATGCACCCTTAGATGATACCAGTTTGCTTCCCAAGTACCATGATGCCTGCTGTCTCTCAAAAATATACCCAGTACATTATCAAGAGCTATCCACAAAGCTGGAGATCAAATGTCAAGATAGTCTAGGGAAAAAAGGCATGTGCACTGGGCTCCAATAACCCTTCCATCCCAGAATGGTTCTTTGTTTTTAAGTGATGGAAGAAGTCTGACTGCCTGAATGGAACCAAAGCAGCCAGCTGTTGGAGAAGAATAAAAGAAACTCTACCAGGGGAGGGTGGTATGGCAGAATGAACTGAACTCAGGCCCTTTACTTTAGCAGTGTAACCACTGGAAAAGTACAGCAAATAATGACTACCCACTGCTCACAAACATTCTTATGCCTGTTTCCCTAAAGCCAGGAGAGGCCTGTTTCAAGATTTTTTTTTAGCATCTTATTGGTAACTAAGCCAGCCAACTGTAGTAATGGTAAAAACCTTCCAATTTCTTAAAATAAAACTTTCCATTCATAGTCCCCCCCCAACCACAAATGGCCCCAATTCTCCCCCCACCTAAGTATGGTTATGAACCTGTTGCATCCCAAAATGTAAATCCAATCCATTTTTTAAATAAATAATAAAGCATTTTAGAAAACCAGAACAGCTAGAGTAAAAGACAAACGAGTTATTTATCTTGGTAAACCCAACTTGCTAGCATGTTCATTTATTACTGTCTACTACAGTTGCTGACTGTCTGACTGACCACAGCAAAAAGATGCAGTAAAAATCAGCAGTCCAATCACTGAATCCGTCAGGCATACACATTTTAAGTACTACTGTTGTGGTATTCCATAAAAAAAAAATTAAACTTTTTTTAAAGAGAAAAGAAATAACTTCTCTCTCACCTATGGAATGCTTTCCCATCAATCCGGACCACAAGCCAGCAATTTGGTAAGCACCGGTCGTCCACCTCGAAACTCTTCACATATTCAAATTTACTTTTCGCCATCAGCATGGAACAAAAGAAGGCAATGGCGTGGTCCCTGCCAAAAAACACTTGCTTTCTCAACTGCCTTTTTTCCTCTAAAATTCATTAAGTTCCTGGTGACAAAATGAAAAGCCATTGCAGCCTAGCCATAGCTACGGGTTTGTTCTTTTGTCATGGTCTATGGAAACATTTCTGCATTCACCCAGAATATGAAAAATATAAAAAAATAAAATAAAAAGAAATAGATGACAACTGACAATACATCAGAAACCACATGGCAGGTACATTAATGTAGTCTCCTGCCTGCTGGAACACCTGTAAACCTGGTAAACGACACCTGTAAAAAAATGGTAAACATGTTCAAACAGGCTAGAAATGGAGCACCTGAAACCAAGGGCTTTTAAATCTTTGTCAACATAGCAGTTAAAGGAAAAGAAAAGGGAAGTAATAACTGAGAAACAGCTGAGAGGTTACAAGGACCTCTGGGTTAAAGAGATTAATATCCAATTTTTTACCAACTCAGAAGGAAAAAAAAATAGTGGAAAGTGGTTCAAAATTTTAATGAAATACCCATTCCATAAGCATTTGTACTAATCTGATTAAAGTTGGGTAGACTTTGCCTGAAGTAATCTATTTACATTACTATACATTTTCTTGGAAGTTTTCCAATATGGTTATTTTGCACCGCCACCAACCTTCTTATTGAAGTTCTCTGTAAGGATACAATTATCAGAAATTCCTTTTAGTTGCTCTTTGTTTGCTTATTTAGTGTACACAAGCTTCACCATCAGTTCATAGGAATTTCTTTAATCCAATAAAATATATTCTGCAGAGTGCGTACTTTTGCATTTACTTACAACAAATCATATAGTTTTTATTCATATTTAAAAAAAAAAATAAAAAAATTTTCAATGAGCTGTAATCAAAAATTGTTCAATGTAGTACTTTTTTTTTAAAAAAAATCCATCTTTACTGACAAAGTTAATAATTTTCATTCAATTATTTCACTAAAATCTGCAAGCCATGGGGTTAAGAACATTATTACTTCGTCAGTTGCTAGGTGAGAGTGCTTCAGTGAATCCATATGATTAAAAAAAAAATCTCATTATTAAAAAAATCCTGTAGGGGACAGTGCTTGGTGATTCTGTTTTCTCTTTATACCAAAGACACCTGTTAATAAAGAAATGCAATAGCATGGAGAACAAAAAATTAGCTCTTGTACGAAGTTTAAAACAATATGAGTCTCTCTTTCAGAAAGGACAATAGGTTCCTGGACCTGCTAAATTATAACTTAAGTGATGGATGGCTGAATGCATAGCAAAACAATGTGCTGTGGCTGAGTGCTTAAGTTCAATCCACATTTGCAACTGACTCAGTTTGGCAAACCTCTTATAGAATGGTTTCTTCTCACTTTTCTGTACCAATTCTCAGCATGGGAACCCACTGTCTGGGTATAGAGCCCCTCCTTTGTTATCCGCAAATCCATGTACTCACAAGGTCAAGCTGAAGCACCAGCGCAACCCTCAAAAACATTCAGAGACACTTTCCAAATGTTCTAGAAAATTCTGAGTTGCTTATGCACCACTGTGCATAGTAGTAAGTACATGCAGCGTATTCTCTCTGCCTTATGACTTGGTAAGCATCAGCATTACTTTGTCCCGTCCCAGCTCATCGCAGTCCTTCACAGTCAGTTTTTCTTGAAAACCACATGACAAAAACTAACCAAAAATTGGTAAGCTCAAGCCAAAGAGTGAAAGTGACAGTGCGGCCTAAACATGCAAAAAACAAGTAATGACTTTAACACAAAGTGGAATTGCTGGATAAACTATGCTCAGGCCTAAGTGTGTCAGCTGTTGGTTGGCTCTTTGGTATCAACGAGTCAACAGTGCACTCTATTATGAGTAAAGCAAAAGAAATTTGCGATGGCGTTTCTATCAGTGACCCTAAAAGTGTAAAAATAGCTCAAGTTGTTACGGAGAAAGCTGTTGTAAAAATTGAAAAGGGCCTTAAGCCTGTGGATTGAAGACATGAGTCAAAAGAATGTGCCCATGGACCAAGCAGTCATATGAGACGAGGCCATGAGCTCTTACAAGGTTTCCTGCGAGAAAACCAGTGGAGAGCAGACAAGCAAATCAACTTTTACTGCAAGGGCTGTTTTGATAACTTCAAGCATTGTTTTTCACTTCATGATGTGAGGCTCAGAGGAAAGGCAGCATCAGCTGACCATGAGGCAGCACACACCTAACCAAAAGAATTATGAAAGCTTATTGAAGAAAGGAGTCACAAACCCAAACAAGTGTTTAATGCTGATGAAATGGCAGTATGATGGAAATGCAAAAATACATCTCCAAAGAAAAGAGGGCAGCATCAAGGTTAAGAAGGAACATGTCACCCTTCTCTTATGTGGCAATGCAGCTGGTCCAATGGTGAGACTGATGTTAGTTTATTGGTCAGAGATCCCTCAAGCATTGAAAGGCAGAAGCAAGAACTTTCTGCCTGTATTCTACCAATAAAATAAGAAAGCATGGGTGACGTCTGCCATTTTCTTTGATTGGATTCCATAACAGCTTCATATAGAAGGTTGAGAAACATCTGCAAGAAAAGAAACCAGTTTAAAGTTTTATTGATCAGAGACAATGCTTCATGCCACCTCAAGAGTCTTGAATTCAAACACAAGGTAGAGGTGGCATTTTTTCCTCCAGACACAACATCTCTTTGGATCAGGGAGTCATCTTGATGTTCAAGGCTTACTACACCCGTGCACCTTTGAACGTACCTGTAGAACAATGGATGTTGATGTGGACATGAGGCAATATTGGAAAAATTACAACATTGCTGATTGCATCACCAATATTAAAGAATCACAAGATGAGCTCAAGGAGTCTACAGTTAATGCATGTTGGTGGAAATTATGGCCAGAGGTGGTGTGACTTTATAGGATTCCTGTTGCCAAATAAGTCAGAAAAATCATGAAACTTATGCATAAAGTTGGTAGAGAGGGATTTTCCGATGTGGAAAATGATGCGGTGAATGAACTGCTTGAGAATAAAGGAGAAGAATTAACTGCAGACAACCTAGATGAACTTATAAGAAGTGATCCAGAAGTTGAAAGTGAAGCAGTAGCTGAAATTCCTGTGTGGACACTTGAGAAGTGGTGGAAGTAACAGACTTCAAAATATTTCATGATCATATTTTTAATGGAACAAGGTATCAGATGCAAAAGAGAAGTAGGAAGTGCTATGGCTTCATATGCTGCCATTTATAAGAAGCTAAAGCAGCAAGCATCACAACTCCCTATAACGATGTTCTTAACAAAACGTAAACCTTTGCTTCATGAAATAGAAGCCCATCCCTCTTTATGATCATCATCTCCTACATCACCATCTTCACCTCATGTCTTCAGATGATCCTGATGACCAACCCGCAGTTGGGGAATCATATGGAGCAGTAACGTCCACAAGATCGTCGTCATCAACGTGAATCATCATCACTGCCACTCTTCACTTCAAACTCTGAATTATTGAAGGTCAGTGCATTTAGTGTACAATGTTTTTTTTTTTTTTTTTTTACATATTTTGACCAAGTCATGCTATGTATTTGTTATGATGTGTGTGCGCACGGTTCTAATATCTTTTGTTTTCAGCTTTTCCTGTGTTATGTAGTGTGTAAGTGTTTATTCATGGTTTTTAGTACATTTAGGGCCAAAAAGTGTTTCTTTGGTACGTATGTAAGAGTCATGGTGCTATCCGCAAAATTTGCTATTCATGACTGTTTCTGGAAAAGGATCTCTCATGGATAACGAGGTGTGGGTGCATGTGAATTATCATGATTATCAGAAAACTCATACATGTAAAAATAAAATTATTTCCAAACTTGTCACAAAATATTTTTCATATAAATATCCTCAATTAGTCATTAAATGTTTTAATTACTAACTATGTACTACTTACAGTTTAAAAGATTGATATTTTAAAGAAATCTACCATTGTAACATCAAGGTAGGTACTACATGCCAACTTTCTCATGACACCATTTCAGAAGAGGAATCAAGGTATTTGAATTCTTCACTGGGTTCCAAAAAGAACCTACAATAAATCAAACTGAACACCTGTGGGAGCATCCCTCTAATCAGCTAAAAGTAACCTGCTCAAGTTCCAACAATATGATAAGCTAAAAATGATTTCACGTGAACAAAAACAAAATCTAGTGCTATAAAAACTTGATTCAATGCTGAAAAAGATAACTGGACCAAGTACTAACAAATAATTTTATTTTGATTCTGGTCTTTATTTGACATCTTACACAACATACTGTAATAAAAATAGGTAGCCAAACAGCACTCTTAGCCACACAGCATAGTTGATAACATGCTTGTCTCATAAGCAAGTAAACCTAATTTCAGTTTACTGACATGGCAAAGAATTAAGGCGAGTTTCCTTACTACAACAAATGTCTTTGTTTACCTATCAGTAAGCAGATACCTAGTTAGTCAATTGGCAAATCACTTTCCAGGATAATGGTTCTGCCAGTGCATGTGCATGAAGTTATCTGGTTCTTGGATATTCCTTGACACCAAATTACATTGCTTGCCACCTAAGACTAGTGTAACTGCTGTGTAGACAGAAGCTCCCGTGTTCACATCTAATATATGAACAGCCATCTTTAGTTATGTAGGGAAACTATCAGCAAGTGAATTTTTTTTTTTTGTTTTTTTAGTTTATACAAAATATAATCTTTTCTTAGTTTTAGGTGGATATATATAAATACATTAAAATCTGCAAGAGGCGAAAACCTGCCCAGAGTTCCAGCTAGCCCTTTTTAGCATGGCGCCACGCCATGCCTCTGGTCTACAGCGCCATGCCTCTTTGTACAATGACATGCCCTAAATTTACAATGCCATGCCCCAAATGGTGCAAAACACAAAGCCCGATTTTCCTTTTTGTACAGGTATACAACCGCCGCATGCAGAACTTTTTGAGCGTCCCCTGGCGGGAATTTTCCAGCCGCTCTGCGGAGTTGTAACTTGTGCGCGTGCGCATTATACGCCATTTAGTTTACGCTTCGAAGCATAGCACGAGTACACAAAAGACCTAACAAAAGAGCGGCAGTCTTAAGAGTATTTTTCTTCAACGTTTTAACATACAATCTAGCCTAATTCAAGGTCGTCAATTAAAGCTATTGCATTTCATTATATTATGAGAACTTGTAAATGTATATATACATGCATTGACTTTGTTGCAAATAAATGTGAACTTGTAGGTTTGTATGATTGCATAAGTTAGTAATACTTCACTTAACACCTACATCATACTAGTATTAAACTGTTATTTATCAAATTTGTCTTGTCATTAATGCAAATAAATGTGCCCACAATACCATGCTTCCGCACGGTGACTGCACGCGATGTGCCCTGTTTTATAATATTTACCATGCCCGTTTGAAAACCTAGCTGTAACACTGCTGCCTATATGGAAAATACACTATGGGTTTATGTATATTTCACTCTGTATGGCAGAAACCTTCTATTATTTTTGATCCAACTGATTTAGAAGTATTGCTAAAGCGGAAACATTTTCATACAAACTGCATTCAGTGGTAGATTTGTAACACAAACATGAAATTTTTTTCCAGTGGCATTTTTTTTTGCCTTGTATGGTTACCTTATTTCTGGAACTAATCTATGAAGATATTGTACTGTACCCTCAGAAAAAAACAGAATGATTGATGAGTGACAGCATTGCATTCAACAGGCATTACTGTAAATTCTTCTGATAAGTGGCTGGAAGACTCCCCCCTCCCTCTATCCCCCTTTCCTCATCTTAATAGGACCTTAAAGGTCACCTCTCAACTGTACTGTGGCAAGCAAAAGACAATCCAACATTTTAAGTCTCTGTTTAAAAAAAAAAAAAAAAAAAAATCAGTTATTGAAATGTTTGAAAAAACAAGTTAGTGTGAAAGAACTCTGAAACACGTTTTTTCACAAATCTACTGTGCACTGAAATATACACATGAACTGCGATAAATGGCTGCAAGGAGCAACTTACAGGAAGAGGAAGCCAGGGTGTTCTAAAAATCTTAATTTACAACTACTACCTGTGTTGTGGAAGTCTAACTTTGGATGACAACAATTCTTATGAAAGATAAGCTACAGTCTCATTAAAATAAAGATGCAAAACAGAAAAGTTCTTTTCCTTAACAATGCTACTTGCCGCAAACATAGTGAATTAAATGTCAAATATGAAGTTAGCTCTCTTACTAAGCAATATTACATACACAATGCAACCTATCTCTTGATCAGGTTGTTATCAGTTACATGAGAGTAAAATATAGAAAGTTTCTTTTGCAGTCAATGGTAATACACATGAACAACAACAGTTCAGTGTCAGAGTTGGAAAACGTCAACCATGGTTCCAGATGCTGATAATTGGCTAGCCAAGGCTATAATTAACCTGACAATTGAAAAATATTTTTAGAAAAAACTAGTTTTGAATAATAAAATATTAAATGACAGCATTCTGTAAGCAGAAAATAAAGATTTGCAATTTGTGATGAAAGATGCAAACATGAACCCAATGTCTGCTGAGGAATATGCAACTTTGATTTAAAATTATGCACAGATATTGGTATTCAATCACTGGATGATCTCAAAAACTCATAGCCACAGAAATGATACCGACAACCATGATGAAAAGATTGAAATAGCAGAGAACAATGATAATTCCATAAAATAATGCAAAAACTCTGTATGATGTTTTGAAAATTTTATGATATGAGTTAAAAACTCTAAACTATGGCAATGTTAAATAATGTTCAGTATGATACAAAACTACATTGTTGTCCAGAATGGGGCAAAAGAAAAGAATCAACTCTGCTTATCAGTTTAAGGTGCTGGCCAGAATTATTCTAATATTTTAGGCCTACTGAGAATTACAGTAATTTTTAATAAATCTTTTAAAGTTTAAGACCATTCCACATGAATTCTCTGAATCTACATTTCACACAACCCAAAAATAGGCACATGTAATTTCTTTTTTAGAATAATTAAAATGTGGGTAAACATTTCAAAAATGAATTCTGTGATGAAAGTGGAACCTAATAGGCTAAACGATTATTATGTTTGAAATTTGCCTAACATGAAAATTTCCTTCAGTCTCATTAATTTCCACTGCATGCAGTTTTCAATGAAAATTATATATATATATTAGTGTATAGAGAGAGCGAGCGAGCAGAAGAAAACCAACATGTTTCTCTGTAATCCATGGAGTTCCTCTGCTATTAATGTTCTCCAAATTATTCATGTATAGATTCTTTACACTAAGGATGGTGGTGAGATATTTTTGTGAATATTTGTTTGCAGTTTAGTGAATTTATACACAAATTCTGAGTACATTTTTATTTTTCATAAACTTTTTTTTTGTCATTATTTGTATAACAGTTATACCTGGCTTTTGCATGTGCTTTTATTGTTTGCACCAGCAGTTGAAAAGTATTTATCTTTTTAATTTTCTGTACAATGGCTAATGCTGCTATTCAGGAGCCTTTGAGCCTCCAATTTACAGTCCAGATTGTATAGTGAAGTTCACTGAATTATACTTCACTATCAAAAAAGCATAAGGAAAGGCTGGACCAGAGCTGCTAATAGCTCTTCTCAGTCTACTTACAAATGGCAACTGGTATTTGACACTTGTTAATGAGAATGACAAGATATTGTTGTTAGGAGAGAGCCTTATTATTTAGGGCTAATCCGTGGCCATTGTTGTATTTGAGCAAAGCTACCTACTCATGAAAATTCATGCACCCATAGAAAGAGTCCACAATTCTAATAAGATTTAAATATAATCTTACAGCCAGGTATTAAGCATCTCTAGAAAATATTAGTTTTGAAAAAATTCTGGAGAATGGCATGTGGTATGTCTAGAAAGGCAAACCAGACAGATCTTTACAAGCATCTCACTGAGTAGTGTTGACCTTAAATAAGGCTAAACGGGTTTGTTAAGGTGCAGAGTGATTCTGTGCATCATGCTTATTTGGTAAATTTTTAGCAATACTGGAAATGTCAAAAGCAAGAGTTTTAAAGTTTATGCACCTATTGGAAAGGAAAGTTGCACATTCAAATCATTTCACACAACTTTTCCATATTTAAGTTTAAATCCCAGTGCCAGCAGCATAGCAAACTCAGAAGCAGGCATCACAATGATCTTGCCAAGCTAGAAGTTGTTAATACCAACTTCCATTCTTTGGTTGATAGTCTATGGCAGCAGCTGAAAGCATGTTACCCGTCAAACTACAAAGACTCCCACATTCATTCTTGAGTTTAATTTCTTACAGATCTAGAATAACAACATTTAACAGCTTGCTTGGTAATTTCTGTGACTTTAATGAAACTTAACTGGAAGGCGTACTAATTTTACCAATACTGGTAGCGATATTGCGTTATCCTTTGAAAATTATGACATGCATGATGAATAACAGTAGGTAAATCACGATTTTTAAAAAATTAAAATATATAAACATTTTTTACTTGTATAATAGATGCTGAAAATTTCAGAATTAGATTTATATTAAAACTCTAAGCTGAACTGCCAATAACCAAATAATAATAATAGTAGTAGTAGTACATTTTTGCCCTAGGTAAATTCTAGGTCTACCAGTTATTAATATTATGCTGCACATTATTCAACCGGTGTCACTAGCATTAAAAATGGTATCGTCTGGCGGATGATGAATAAATTAATTATTTAAAAAAATCTTAATTAGGTTTCTTTTTGTTTTCTGTATAAAACTATAATAACCCTGTCTACAACTGTTACCTAGTTACTGTAGTCAAGAGCAGAAAGAAAATCCGCTCTCTCTCTCTCTCTCTCTGTCTTCCGTGTCTGGATAAGAAAACAAATAATATCATCACATAAACACACTACTTTGCAAATATTAAATATCAGCGCCGTTTTGGGTACGATATAAACATCAACAGGACGACTTACTTCGAGATGTTGCTATCAGTGTCGAATCACTCGTAGTTTTTCCACAAGCGAGCAGCCATTTTGAAAACGGTGTCGGGGAGGGAAGTGTTCCCCTCGTCTCCCACGAGCCCGCGGAACTTCGATAACAAACTTTCAAGTTGCATATTTAGCTTTGTTTTGATTTTTTTTTTTAAAATTAAGGTAATTTTATTCAAATCATAGCCATAGTTTATCTGCTGCACATTAAATATGTAAAATAACAACTATAATTTTCATTGTTTTTTTCAAGTGCTATACTTTCCATAATTCGTCGTTATTATTTAAGAAAAGACTAGAGAAATACAAAGTCTTCCGCAATAGAAAGTAATCCAATAATATTTTAGAAAAAAAGAAGGGTTTCCACCAAACTCTTAGACTAGTTGTTAATAAGTTTCTATATTGAATTCAAATTTAGGGGAGGGGTCTGCCCTTAACACAGAACTATTTTCTTTATTGCTAAATACAAAAAAAAAAAAGGGTGGGTGGTGATTTGCCGAACTATTTTCAGAAGAATAACGAAACGCTCGTGCTTTTCATGTTCGGCTGCAGTAGGACTCGCTGTTATTAAGGTGGCGATCAAAGGTTCCTCGCCACTCAGCGCTATATTTTCCCCTCCATCCCTCTCTCTCTTTTTTTTTTTTTTACCTGGCGATTTAAAAAGGAAAAGATGGAGTATTTACAGCAGGCCGCGAACGCCCATTTCTCGTTCCCGTACAGTTCGGCGGGCGGAAGGAGAAGGGGCGGTGGCTTCCAGTTCCAGCCCAGACCGAGCTATGGCGGCTGGGGGCTGGCGAAGGGCAACGCGCACTACCCGAGCTGCCTGAGCCCCGCGTATAACTGGCAGCTGGAGATGATGCGGCGACATCTCAAGGCAACGCTCGCCAGGCAGCAGCTGGTGGACAACTTCGAGTTTCTCCGGAGGTGCGGCGCTGCTGGCGATGTTCGGCGGGAAATGGACAACGACTATCTGGACTACATCAGGAGAGATGCAGACGAGGAGTTCCGCAGAAACGGAGTGGACAGCGACCTGGTGGCGAACGGCAACGCGTCCGCTTTTCGGCAGGTTTCCTCCCCCGACGGGCGAGGGAGCCTCCCCCTACCACGCCCCCCTGCTTACGATTCGGACGGCGACTCGGCGCGCGCGAACAGCGGCGAGCAGCAGTCGGCTCTGAGTTTCAGCATCAAGACCAACGTGTTTCACGGTTCCCGATACCGACAGCAGAGGGCGCGCGAAGGCGTAGGCAAGATTAAGGGGAGGGGCCAGTTCTTGCTGAGCCTGAACGGCAAACGCTCGAGGCGGGACCCCGTCTCCACCTGCGTCCAGTGCGCGAAGCCGCTCACCTCTTACAGGAAGCGGGAGTTCGACTCTTGCTTCTGCAACTCCCGACCGGGTGACCAGCGGCACGCGCCGGTCTGCGGACGTTGTGGGAGCTACCGGAAGAACGCCGGGGGCCATCTGCTGGAGCTTCAGTCGACGAGAAGGGGGGAGAGAAAATCCAATTTTGTAATAGCGTCGGCGAGATGGTTGTGATGGCTGCTGTATTCAGAGAGACCTCGAATCTGCCAATTAATTGGCCCGTTTTCCACTGGACTTGAAATTCGCAAAGAGGGAAAAAATGTACAAGTTTATAGTGGCCACACATTTTGATTAAAAGCAGAATGTGCATGGTCTGGTCTGGTCTGGTCTGGTCCTTGAATGGCCCCCTGCCGGCGGGGCCAATGTATACGCCCGGCGGAAGTCCATAATTGATTGGACAGTTAGCTTTGTTAAATTGTTTGTGTTCTGAATTTAATGTGATGTTCGCTACTAAGATGTAGGGAGGGGTTGGGTGAATCCAGACTGGGACTGGTAATACTATGACGAAGTCTGTTTTGAAAAGATATGTTTCTTGACTAACACGTTAACTCGTTCTTTAAAAAAAAAAAATATATATATATATATATCGTAGAAAATTATGAACAAATTAAAGGACAAAAGTTGAATATTATATATACATTATTATTTACTTTACGAAATTGAAGTCGGTAACATTAGTCAGTTCGTGAAAAACGTTCTGAATTGATTCAGGATGAGGGCGGAATTCAAAGGGATTTTCGTGAGAGAAGGACCACGCGGAAGGGAACATGGCGGAATATCCTACGATTACGCTTGTAGCTATTTGATTTGGAGGAACGTCAAGGAGATGGTTGGGCAGTAATTTTCAGACTATTATGCCATATTGAATTTTATCCGTTTGATTTCTTTCATCCGCAAATAATCTGAATTATTCCTTTAAAAAAAAAGAAGAAAGAAAGAAAGTGCATGTGCTGAAAACGTAGGAATTAAGTAAACCGTACATTTTTTTTATCATCTCTATTTCCTGAAGTAATTTCTACTTTTAAATGAAAAAAAAAAAAAAAAACATTTCTCTCATTAAATGACTTGTAATGAACATGTAAAGATTTTTTTGTTGATGTACATGGATTTCTTTGAGTTAGACATCTCTGAAAAGGAATGTGGTTTTCCAGAAGAATCCAGTGCCATTTAGGGAGAAATTCCTTTTATAACACACACTTTAGGCGCGGGAGGAGGGCGGAATGCCCAGAGAGGATGGATACCTGGCCTTATTATTGGTTGAGGAGAAGAAACTATGCTAGGGAAATCCGAGCCGTTCCCACGGGAAGTGAACTCTGACTATAGTAGTCACAGGAGTTCATCATGACGACAATTACACCTGTAATTCCGTATTTGTTGTGGGCGAGGAAGTGTTGATTATTTGCGTTAACGTCAGGCGTGTCTTTTCGACTTTATTTTTAAAAAGGGGAAGAAGGACTAATAAAAAATTATATTTTTACATGCACGCAGAAAAATATTCAAATTTCTGAAAATTCAAATTCGTTTTCTCGTTGTTAGCGTTCGTATGACGTCATGTAGACAAACAAGCTCGCTTCATGTACCGACATTAAGATCGTTTAAAACTAAGTAAGGAATGTAAGTAACTATAATTCTGACTCTTATAGTCGTAAACTTTCGGATTTTTTTGTGTGTGTGTGTGTGTGAACGATGTTAATCCGCATTAAGGGGGGGTGTTGGGAGGTGTGAGCCTCCTTGGAAGAGAAATGAAGTATATATGCTCGAGAATTAATTCCAACAACTATTGTAGGAATAAACAGCGCCATTTGTTGAAAATACCAAGCGTACTCTTCTTTTTTTTTTTTTTGTGCTTAATGTCGCTTGATGACAAATCACTTGAGGGTTTTCGGTATTTTTTTTTTTTTTAAATACATAATATAATTTTAAAATGCTTCAAAGGACAAACTAAACCTGGGATCATCTGAAACGCATTGAGTCAGAAATTGCGGCTACAGATCCTCACATTTGACATGTGAAATTGTATTTGTCTTGTTAATTATTTTTACAAATCTACCGGCTAAACCAAGAAAATTCTCGGTTCTTAAAGCATTTT
Source organism: Nautilus pompilius (assembly GCA_018389105.1). Taxonomy (NCBI): domain Eukaryota; kingdom Metazoa; phylum Mollusca; class Cephalopoda; order Nautilida; family Nautilidae; genus Nautilus; species Nautilus pompilius. The sequence goes on from JACATO010000682.1 coordinate 91,174, forward strand.
CCAGAGGCCATTTTCTTTGAGAATCAACTGAACACGAGATCATAGTCTTTATTTTAACTTCAATCCACACATAGAAAAAGGAAATTATATGCTTGTGCTTCTTCTAGACAGCACTTCCACTGCTCTCGTATGCAGTGATTTTACAACGCCTTGGGTATACTCAGGGTTATCCTTTGATGAATTGATGATGATGACATTCGAACTCAGTAACCACGGGCGAAAATCAATGCCAGTGGGAGCTGTTAGAATGTTGGACGAAAATATAAACATACTGTCTGAAGTGAGAGAGTTAAATAGCAGTCTAAAAATGATTACAGACAACGTGCGTCACCGGTGACTCCAATACAAGCATATAATGTCTTGGTGTCTACTTAATCAGATGATCAAGCTGTCGCTGTGGAGTTATGCGCCATCCTTCGGCTAGGACCACTTTCAGTTGATCATCAATCCGTTGGCGACCATAGATACGCCTCCATGGAATGTCCCAATCGAGTTCAATCAGACTTGAGTCCGAAGACCATTTAGGCCACGGCATGTGATAAATGTTGGAGATCTGGAGTGCAGTACGGACAGCGTCCAAGGTGTGAAAGGGCGATGATATCCATAAAGATGAAGTTGGGCCAAAGGGTTAGGTACAGGTGTAATGGCCTCATTGCCATATCTGGCACCCATTCTAATGATGGCAAAATCAGCAATTCGGCTGACTTGAATAGCAGACCATAACACCAGGCTGCTCCGACCAAACCGATTGTGCTGGATAATGGCTGGCCAGCAAATCCTTCCGCTGTCCGTCCTTGAACCATAACGATGGCGGCCCCAGGCGCTTCACAATGGATAGATTGACGCCTAGGCATTCCTAAACTGACTTAAATCACAGGTGCGTCCAGTTTATAGAGGAAACGTTAATGGGCCGTGAACGAAGATGCACGGATATTTAGCAGGAGGGCTAACTAGCACGTGAGGTTCCCAGCCTGGTCGGTTCCAGAACGTGTTGTCAATGATCGTTGCTCATTTTTTTTTTCCAGTGGAGAGTACTGCGTCGTTGAAAACCGTCTTCATTTTGTAAAAAATGGTGTGTACTCGTAAGTGGACAAGGGTAGAGGAATACAACGTCGATGTCGTGATGTTAGGTACTATAAGACAGGCAATGTTGGAATATGACACCTTGAAGTGACAAGACCGAGTCCTCGAAGAAAACACCACTGCGTAACGACAGCTGTATTCAGCGGGATAATAAAGAATTGGCCCTGGCTGCGCAATAAGTGAACTGACAGCAAGAGGAAATCCTAAACCCTTAACCGAGAGGCGAATCTGCAGGGGTCTGTGGAACCGGCTGGAAGAGTTTCGCGTCCTGAGATGAGAAGAAATGATTGTTCGAGAGCACGATGCGGGGCTGTTTCTGACAGTTCGGACTAAGGCTGCACAGGTGAAAGGCCACCCACCCACGCCGTAATAAAAACACGTGGCGGGCTTTGGAGCCTATTCTATCGGCGAAGACGAAGCTAAGAGATGAGGTCAATTAGCCATCTTTTCCTGCGGTGTCACAACTAATTTTGGGGGTCGGGGAGGGTTCGGGACAGGAGGAGACGTACTGAGCGAAAGTTAGGTCGGCAATGGAAAAACGGTCTAAAATTTGATAAACTGAGCGGTATCACTACCGACCCACCAGTAACCGTAACCGAGCAGTGATCTGTGGCAGCATCTTACAGCTGATGGACTTCTACAGACCTGGTGGGGGTGGGGAGACCGACTTTGGCCCGTACCCGACAGACAAGGTCCAGATTACAGTGCATTCCCGAAGTATGCGCCGCCGTGATAACGCAACGATCGGCAATTAAAAAATATACTGATTTTTTAAAAGAATAACGGGATCCGATTTCCGGATAAAATAATAACCAATATTTTTCGAGAAGAAAATCTTGTGTTCTTGAAAAATTATAACTTTTAGTACAGAGAAAAACACGTATGCACGCGATATATATATATATATATGGATTACTTCCCTTATCGAAAGTTTAGATTTCAAAAACCAAAGTATTGTATATTTGTCGAGCATAAGTTATTATAGATGGATTCATTAGCTTAAATGAATGAATGGATTTATTAATTATAAATAAAGATCCCTATACTTTTGCCTTCCAAATAAATTTGTTGCTGCTGATTTTTGGTTCGCCACCTGTTTCTGAGCGTTCTATGTGTCGCTTAGGTTGATGAACAAGTGAAATGGAACATCTTTAGCCTTCTATAGCTTCTTTTTTTTTTCCTTTTAAAATTTTCCTTATCCATTGCAGATCAGTTGCTTCACTCTGAAAGGTATTTGAAAACTAAAGCGGAAGAGGATTCATTCCTTTTATCGTTTTAAAAAGATTCATTTTGGCTTTAAAACGTTTCTTACAGTCGCGTGTTGACAGAGAGAGGAGAGAGAGAGAGATGTATGTAATAATGAGGTACGGACGGGCAGTCATCTCGGTCTGAGAGACGAGGAGAATCCGGACCACTGGCCAGATAACTCACGATCCAGAGTCACCGGCGGTGCGCACCGCAAAACTAACATGCCAGTGAACCGCAGCAGAGGCTGTTCGGAAAACGATCAGTTTTCGAATCAACCACCAGTCCAAACGAGACACGCTATCAACCGGTTGACGGGAGGGAAACAAACGCATTCCCAGCAGCCAAAAAGCGTGGAACTCCGAAGCCGTATCTGTGAGCTCGAGCCGAAAGAAAGTGTCTCCTTCAGTGACCCCTATTTGGACACTGATTCGCCGGAGGACAGCACAAATGATAACATCATAGATCTGTCTCATTTAACCGCGGAGATCAACGACGATAGTCCGGAAAACTGGACAAAGGAAAGCAGCTCGTGTGAAATTTGGGAAGATGAAGATTCTGCTTGTGTAAATGATCGGAGAGAAAGAAAAACGAAACTGTATGGCGATGTGTATCGCCATCGGAACACTTTTAGAAACAGAAGTTTTCCTCTGAGCCAAAATAGCGAAGGTCACCAGAGGAAGGGTTCGTGGAAGAAAGTTTTCGGGCGAGAAGGGAAAATTAAAGCAAACCAGGAGAGGGGCGGATGGAAGACAGACAGTAGTGACGATTGCCGGGGGGGAACTCCAAGATGCAGAAGTTTTAGTCCAAGACAGAATGCCGATTACGACGAGGATAGTTTGTTCAGCTTCGACACTGATAGCGAGATGAAAGATGAACTTGGACGCCTTCAAACAGATTCGACCGACTTCATTTACAGCTCGGGGAAAGATAGCGAAGACGACAGTACAAGAAAACCTTCCTGTGGAATAACTGAAAACTTGACAACGAACGATAAGCGCGACTGTCAGAGGAAGCCCTTGGATGGGCAAGTTTTCAATAACACGTGGAACGAAGACAAAGGCGACTCTTCAGAGGTAGGCGGTGAAATCAGCGAGGCGGATGATCCCTTCAACCGGAAACTTATTACGGGTGGTCAACGTCATGTGAGAACCCCCTCAGAAGACGAAGTCTTTGAGCAACATTCAGACCTCCCAGGAGAAAGGGATGCTGTGGAGTTTCTTAGCAACAGCCCCGGCAGTGAACGCAAAAAAAGGAAAAAAAGTCCAGACATTATTTATTCCTCGGCTTGTAAACATAAAATATGTGAAGAAATGGCAAATAAAGCCAGTAAAGAAAAGCTTCTGAGAGGAAAACTGCAGAAGCCCTTTTATGAAAGCAGTGCTTGTGTACGGATGGGGAAGAATTCGGACAAATTAACCAGGCACCAGCCAAACAGACATAGTAAGTTTGACAGAAGTTTCAGACGCGGAGAAACCTTGTTGAATATCCGCGATGCCAGAACCGATGATTCGGAACAAACACGGCATCGGCGTGGCAGGGAAGAAGCGGGTTGTCCGTACATGGGTTACCCGGCGCCCAGGGCTAGAGGGAAAGTAGCGAGGGGCTGCTATCCGGAGGATACACCTGGCTGCCGGCGACAGAATGGCTTTGAGAGGAGAAGGAATTTGGCGGAAAGACCGACCGACCGTACACGTTCGCTCGATCGTAAGGCTGACGGAACCGTTCGCGGAACCAGAGCGAAGACCCCGGAAGAATTGGCGACTTTTCAAAAGCGCTGGGATGATGCGGGTCCAAGGAAGTGGAAAGCGATGCGAGATAAGAACGACTGGAAGCCGAGGGAGATGAAACGCGAGAGGAAACAAAGCAGAGTCGCGAGAAGACCCGAGGATGGGGTTTGGCGCCAGGCCCGAAATCTTCTAGAGGTGAAAAGGTGAGTGGACTAAGGGCTAACTCTCCGGGGAAGTTAGGTCGGCTAGAGCGAAATACAGAGGCGGGAAATTTACGTTCTAAACCCTTTTCCTTGCGCGAAAACAAAGCAGCCGTTAGAGGGCAGCATTTTCAAAATACTCGAGGAGGCAGATATAGAGAAGCATGCAGATTCACAAGGAAGAAAACTGAAGATCCCCATGGAAAGAAAGTAACTCAGAATATAGGTGTCGAACAGGGATCATACAATGCACGAAGGTTAGCCTCAATATCCAGACGTTTAGAAAATGTTGTACGCATGTGCACACGCGACAGGAGTCAGGACAAGTTCCACCCGTATTCGTACAGGCAAACAAGAATGAAGAGCAACCCCAACATCTTCGGGGAGAGCATTAATAGGGGTATCGCGCAGGATCGCGCTTTGCGAAGGCTTTGCTGGTGCAAGGAATGCAAGCACGAGGCAGGTATGCTGGAACCAAAGGACTTTGAAGGAAATCCAGGTGTGGTCGATGATCAGGAAGTACGGGCTGTACACCGATCGGACGGCCTGGGTCGGCCACGACCCTGCAGGACAATGAGCGCGGTTCTGGGTGGCGAGTCGGGTATTTTATCGGGCAGTTATCGTGGTCACAAAGGTAAACGCGAAGGGAGGCGGAATCATCGAAGTTCTCCGCTTTGTTGTGAAAACAGCTGTCGCAGAAGAGTTTCGCCAGGCAAAGAGCCAGAAGACGTTTGTTCCGGTAAAGAGCGTGGGCACCTGTCAGCGCATAATCTGTATCCGGACAGCGATAGCTGGTCAGAAGATTATTCGGATGCACCCCGGAGTCGACGACATCCGCACGTGGCTTTTTTCCTGGACGGCGGGAAGTACAGGACGGAACACTGCTGCCACAGGGGCAAAGAGCGCCCAGGTGCGGCGAGAATGCGAGAAGGGCCGGAGAAGTTCCGAGAGTGGAGCAGGAAGGGCAGGCGTGACGCGGAAAGCGAGCAGGCGGAGGTCGTGCGTCGTCAGGGTCGGAGAAGCGAACGTAAGAAACCTACTGTAACGGGGGGGTCTCCTGGAGAAGGCAGACGCGCTGAGGGCACGCGAGAATGGCACAGTATGGCGGAACGACCCGACTGTGATGGAGTGGTCATGGGATGCTGTCAGCATAACCGGAGTACAGAAACAAAAACGCGGCGAAGAGGGGTTCCCGACTTTTCTCGACTTATGGACAGAAAATGCCATCAGGGGTTTGAGGAAATGATCTGCCGGCAAGCGCGTGAGAGAAACGTGGAGAAGATGATGCGAAAGAGGTCAGAGCCGGGAACTCGGCATTTCTGTGAATGGTCCCCGGGGGATGACGCGTCGTCGAAAGTGAGGCGCGCGTGTTGTGTCGGCGGAAAAGCGGCCATTTTGGCGCGGGAATACTACGACGAAAGCAGTGAGTGGAGCGACGCGTCGGAAGGGCAGCGGGTTAGCTACGCACACATACAGGGCGGAGACAACCGTGGTAGTCATCCACGGGAGCACGCGCTCGCGTTCCGGCGTGGGCGCGACGATGAGGATTTTCTGGGCCTGGATCTGAGCGGAGGCCGGCAGCTCTGCGGCCAGGGGCGAGGAGGTGCGAAGTGCCAGCGGTGCGGGAGTTCAGAACGCGCAGCGCCCTCTCACGACAAAAGCGGGGCGGCGGAAGATGCGAGTAGCAGCGCGAGAACCGCGTCAAGTCAGGGTGGCGCGACGGGCTCGCGGGAGGAGGCGGGAACGAAGGCCCATCTGCAACAGCGACAGTCGGCGGCGTGGCTGCACAGGAAGACGAAGAACCCGACCCCGCAGAACGCGCCGGGCCAGGACAAAGCAGACGGGGACTGGTGTTCGGCCAGAGCCGGGGACCGGGTTTGTGGCCTGTTAGGGTGCTGTTGGTGTTGGAAAGGTTTGGAAGAAATACAGCAGTTCTGGGGAGATGCGAAAGACGATGGCGCTGCGGCAATGAACCAAGATCGAACGCCCCGTGAATATCTGGCGGACCTTCCTTTCCAGGTGGGTACTAGGCGTTGTTGGCAGTTTCACTCTTATGCGAGTTAACCAAAGTGGTTCCGGTGGTGAAAATCACCTAAGCGAATTTCATATCAGGATTTCAGCATTAAATATTTCTTTGGAAATGGTTTTTGTCGGCGCTGACGCGCACCATTGGCCCCCCTAAAAGGTAGACAACTCTGGCGAAATAGCGTCGTGCTGCGGTTAGGTCCGTCAGAAGCGCTCTCGGTACTATGCGTAGCACTTCCGAGTCTGGCAGAGAAATGTTCCCACTAAAACTTTTTCATCTTCAGAGATGTGGGGAGAAATCGAGTACCCGGAGAACACCCACGAAACCGACTCTAAAAATAAGAGCAAAAAGAAAAAGAAACCATGCCATGGAGGCACGACGGCAAACCGAGTCGTTCCCTGGAACCGAACTCGGCCATTCTACCTCCGCAGTCCAGTAAACTAACCACTACACCACCACGCCGCCCGAAGTACAGCGTTCCTGGATTCCTCCAACGGAAACCCCGATATTTTTTCCGGGTGTTTATTTAGAAAAAGTAGCAGTAATCTTCTCCTCCTCTCCATCAGCCGTGGTGCGGTGCTTCACTTATCTGTGAAGGCGCTCGTCTGTCTTTCGTTCAGTCTCACTTCTCTTCTGACACCCGACATCTCACCCCCACCACCAGAGGCGCTACGGCAGCCTTTCTTACTTCGAACCCTTGCGCGCGAGCGCGTGTGTTTCTTTGGTTTCGTTGTTGTTGTTGTTTTGTTTTTTTTTTTGTTGGTAGAATAATTCCAAATTAGCCGACGACACCTACCGCGCCGGTGATGGGTCGGAGTCGCCGTCCAGCCAAACCGACGAGCAGAGCAACGGTGGGTGGTGTAAATGCCGACAGGAGCCGGAGGAAAACCCGGCCCCCTGGAGACAGTCGGGGGAAGTTATCGCCGGGAAACCGGATGGTGAGTTTTCGGGTTAAAAGAAAACAGATAGTGGAAAAGAGGGTGGCTCGGGGAAGGGCACCTTGCTAAGATCTCCAGCCAGAATAATTTGAGCAAGTGGTGCTGTGGTATGCACTGGGAGGAGGAGGAGGAAGTGGAGGGGGGAGACGTGGCGGCTTTTAGCTTTAAATTGAAAAATACCGAAGAAAGTCGGTGCTTTCGTCCGTTTCTCCCTTCCGGACAAGAAGCCGTGGTTCGCCGTCCAGGTGAGAGTTGGCTGGCTGGCTGGTGATCACTTGGATTCTGCGAAATGGTTGTGTTCGCGCGGTTTTGAGGATAATCCGACCTCCGGCCCGAAAAGACCGTCGCCTTCCGTTCGACTGCCGCGGCCGATGCGGAGGGATTTCACGCAACAGCTGACGCACTTCTCTTTAAACTTGGCTGGCTACGGCGGGCGGGAGACAACTCATCGCGAATGTCACCAAGAGTTACCCCCCCCCCCCCGCGCGCGCGACAGGTGGCCGAGGTGTTTCCGATGATGCTGGAATGTTGTTCTGGCGGATCGAAAGGCTTGACGTTTACACCAAATTAGCTGGTGCGTAAAGCAGGTACTTTTTTTTGTTTTGTTTTGTTTTGTCTAATTAGCCAGCAATGGTTCCTAAACTTAAGTCGGGGAGGGGACATTATTTTAACTAAAGTTAGGTTCCGGTTAAAGGACTGCTCGTGGTGTGTTTTTCTTCATTTAAAGCTACCCACATCTGTCCGTGCCAGTTCGTATTCATGTCCAAGAATCTGAATGACTTCGAGCAAAAAGTCAACGAGATGCTGGAGACTTTAAAGGTAAGGAATTTCCTGGTTTTTTTGGGGGGGGAGACAACGCAGTTGTAAGCGGTAATATGTAGATCTATGCTTGGGCCGCCCTCTTTAAAAAAATCGGAATGTCCCTCTTCCGGTTGGAGTGTTTAGCTCTCATAACCATCTACTGCTGCCGTTCTAGAATACGCGGTAAAATGGTTCGGACGCAGCAAACAATCTGTTCGTTAAAGGGACACTGAAGTCGGTTTAATTTGCTCAGGTTTTACATCAATCACTTTAAGGGAAGACGTTCTCGTCACAGTCGTGAATGATCCTGCGCGCCGGTTGTGGGAAGGGATCTTAAGCGTCGCTGCATTTTCCACTCTCACTTCGAAAGAGCTCAAAAACACAAGATGGCGGTCTCCAGACCACCAGCCAAAGATTACTTAACTAATTATTTCATATTTTTAAAATACATTTTAGCAGTGAAACCGAATCAGAAATAGTATGTTAAAACTGCGTGTGTGTGTGTGTGTGTGGGGGGGGGGGGTCAGTATTGGTTATTGTTCGACATAGTACTGTCATCTTTCGTACGACCAAAGTAATACATCATATTTGTATCTCTGCATAAACAGGTCTAAAACTACGATGCCTGTAAAAAAGAACAGACAAAATATAAATGAATTTTAATAATAATAATAATAATAATAATAATAATAATAATAATAATAATAATAATAGCTTATCGTTATTTGCAGTATTTTACAATGCACACACTAAGAAAATTGGCGTTAGTTATATTAGCTCACCCTAATGTGTAAAATATGAAAATAATTTCTAAGTTTGGAAAGATCTACAGTTGTCCGAAATGTACCTGTAAATAGCATAAACGAAAGTCATAATTTTACAGATAAACTTGGCGACGGGTTTTTTGAGGTTGTAAAACCTACTAGATGAATGGATAAACTTGGGAATTAAATCTGATTTTTTTTTTTTTAAATTAGATTTAAAATTTAAACTTTTGTGAAAGATGCAGTTAAATGCGGGTGTACTATTAACAAATGTTTTTTCCCAGCAGTTGATCTATGTTTGCATATATATATATAAAGGTGAACAAAGAAGTGCTTCACTTCCTAAATCTCCATCTACATCTGTATTCATTGTTTTCTTTTATCTTCATAGCGAACCCGATCGTCAGAGGAATCACGAAAACCCAGCCATACACGCACAGGTAACCGATACGTGTAATTGTTTCTTCTTATGCCGAAGTTTTTTAATTTGATCTATTGCCGTTATATATTCGGCCATAGAGCGATCACACCTGAAAAAGGTAGCAGATGCGAGAATTACGGAAAGTCAAACATCTACAGGTATTTTTCTCTGATGTGAGTCACGTTTGAAAAACATTAAAAAAAAATCTAATAAATAAATAGATTCTTTCCTCTGGCTGGTTTACATATATGCCTGTTTCGCGTAACCGTTTCTGTAATATTCCTCACCTGTTGGTGAAACGTACTTCCAGTTCTTCGCCGAACGGCAGATATTTATTGCGTCCCAGATATTTCTAAGAATCTTCTCGACATTTGAGAACTCATAAGCAAAGAATTTGCGTTAACTATTCTGAATGGAATTTTTGCTGCGACATTATGCTTTCGACCTTCGTGGAGACTGGCATAATAGAAGAATTTGTATTTTTACCTTCTCGTAGATTTGTGTTCAGGATGACGTAAAACGGGAGTTCGCGTTATTTATTATGATAAAATTATTTGGTGGGGGGTTAAAGTTATCTATCTCCCTTTTGGTTATCTCCCTTTTGGTTATCTCCCTTTTGGCATAGGTTCATCGATAACACCAAAAAAAAAAGATGACTTAAACTATAAGAAAGGAAGTATTAAAGCTGAAAGTGAACAAATTAAAATATTCGCATACCTGTTAGCCTTACGAAAAAAATTATTAATAAATACGGGCATTGACTGAATAAACGGAGGAAGTAATTAGTTTCGTTTACTGGTTAGTGGGAGACAGCGCGAATAGATAAATACATTGTTAGGCTAATACAGAGTGCGAAGAAAGCTAAATATATATATATATATGAATGTACGGAAACACAGACACATTCTATCCATGCGTTTTAGCAGTGAGCGAATTTTAAGAACCGTTAACAAACAAATTAAAATAAATTATCGTTTAATTTTTACGTTTTGAAGAAAGACATCAGTAAAAGCAACAATAGTACGGCGGCTACTGGGACGAGGGAGGTAAAGGTTACGAAATGGCTAAGATGCCGGCCTGGTTAGATACCGTTAAATACTTTTTATCAGCAAATAAAAAAAAAACGGTAACGATATAGTTCGTACACGAATAGCAGGAGCCACGCCGCCACTCTCCAAAATTTGAAGAACCCGTGTTCAGAAATCAAAAAGACCGCCGATCTGTACACGTATGTACCGGACTCCGAGGATTGGACTTGGAAGCGGGAGGAAGTGGGGGTAATTGGCACCATCCCACCAACGAGAAACCGGGTATGGTTCTAGAATAGTGTTCATCAAAGCCACTCAGAGAATGCATGTTGACCGGTATAACGCGACAAAGATTCCACCTGCATTTTGTGTTCATGTCATGAACAGTATAAATGAGTATCCATGGTTGAGTATTCGAAAGTTATCTTGTAGTCAGCCTGAACAAATGCTCATGTGGACTCTCCCTCAACTCCATTCAACCGCGAATTAATCTGTCTGGGAGAAATGGCCTAAGACAGACATTCTGCGTTCATGGTCAGCCGCAAACTCATTCGCCACCTCAACTAGATCGAACCTCATTCTTACTATCTTCGTTTCGTGGACGCCCGTTACCATGAGATTGTTTGTGTTATGGCTGACCTTAAGTACGCTTTAATTCTCGCGGCGCTACGTTACCTTTCGCCGGCAATTACGTAAGTGGAAGAACCTTTAACATCACCGCAATCTCACCGAATGGCAATAGTTTGCTGACGGTGATAAAGTCTGTTATGCTCCTCAATGATGGCGTGGAACTATCTTGTTAAGCTTGCAGGGTGCTTAGTTGGGTTTCGAGAAATCTTGGGTTTATGTCAGAAGCCCATAAAGTCTCAAACAGCAGGTGTTCATGTTCATAATCTTCTCCTGCGGCAACTTTGAGAAGTGGGATCCCCAGGTTCATCTACACCCCATACCCTGGTTGGCTGAACCGGTTCTTAAGGCAGTGCATCCCAATAAATAGTTCCCTATTCTTCCATCATTCTTGTGAGAGAGTAAAGGGCTTTATCAATGCGTCTTGGTGGTCTTCTTCTGGGAAGTTCTGGGTCTCTAACTTTTGAGTTCTGGTCCTAACCTCCCAAAAGTAACCGAATACTACTTCGTTTCTCAGAATTTCCAGTGTTTTTACTGAAATAGATGCCATCTTGTAGTTTTCTGCAGCTGAAATAGTGGGAGTTTGTTAAACCTAAAGGGCGTTCATCTAACATGGCACTAAATACTAAATAAAATTCATGGATCTCCCCTTATCCTTCCTGCATTCCTCATATAACCAAGGGCTTCATCCTACACCTCAATTAAAGTTTCAGTATTTTCTATTGTACTGTTAAGGGCATCTTCCCTAGCTCCACGTATTGTTGGACATAAAATTCGTATCCATGGTGTTGTGAGTCTCTTTTTGATTGATTTAAATATTGAATCACGGCAGGGTGATTCCTTAATAAGTATTGACTTCCCTTGTGCTTTACAGAGCATTTGCAGTATTTTTCATGTTTGTTGCATCTTGATATGGCAGATTCAGCGCGTGTGCATGGCTGTGTGCGTAAACAGCTCTGAATTCTACAGAAGAAATCCGTTCTTTATAGTTGCACAATTTTTGGACCCTAGCAACGCTGCTGCCATATCGTACCGCCATTAAAATAATTATGTTTTTTTCATACGTCTTCAATAGCCTTGAAAGTCAGGTGTTTCTTCTGTGTTTGGTATTTAATATAGTCTTCATCACACTACTTTGAATTTCTGGTGAGGTGGCCATATCGGATCGTTTCTCCTCCAACATCTCCCGAGATTTAGCTCGAGACGCTAACACGCCACGTGACCTCAATGCGGGTCTCGCTTCCCGAATGGTCTGAAAAGGTCTCCATGGCCCTTTCCCGGTTTCTCTAACCAGCTTTATACAAAGGACCCACCTACAAAACCCGTTTACTTTGTGCTTCTCGCGATTCCTTGTGAAAACAGAGCAACAAAAAAAAAAGAATTCGAACCAAGAAAGCTGAGATGCTATTTTTTTTGACCAGATACGTTTGTAGGAAACGTCTTCAGAGGCCAAAGTGGTTCGTCTCCGATGAGACAGACGTACCCCCATTCCTTTGAAATCATCTCGCTCCTCTCTTCTGCACAGTGACAGAGCGGTGGCACCTCTCTGGGGAGTGGTAGTTCCCCCCCCCACATACACCGTAGTTTGAATGTTGAGAAGAAAGCCAGCTACCACTTTGCTGATGGCGGGCGGGAGAAGCCAGTTTTCCTGGAATGACCTAAAGTTGGTTGTTTCTTTGTTTCCTTCTCATTTCGAAAAAGACGCGCATTGAAGTCAACCAAAAATAATAAAAAGGGGGGTACTTCGTAATCCTTTAAAGACACGCCAATGTCCCCAGCGTTGCTTGTTGGGCCTAGAATAGCAAGTACTTGGGTCCTTCCAAGACTACGTCTGTTTAGGCGTATCCGGCCAATCAGCCACCAACTTCTAAGGGGCCCGTTGTGACGAGTGGCAAGTCACAAACTCGGCGATTATTTGGCTGTTTACCGTCTTTAAGTGGAATATGCATCAAGCAAGTTTTCCACAGTCTGTATACTACAGTTCTCTGAATAAAATGCTGCGAGTATAACCAGCCAGGAGACAGATGTGGAGCAGGTAGGACTATTGATTCTGGGCGCCGGTTAATTGAAAAACAATATGGTTTCAAAGTTTAACAAAAATCGGGGAATCTGGGCCCCGAAAATAGTCAACTGGGAAGAGGGTGGGGGACTCTATAGAACTAAAGACCATATTTTTTCGGGTAAAGTGGAGTGGCCGAGCCCGTCCGCTGTTGCTATTGTGAATACACTTGAAATAGTACTACATTACGTGGGACCATAAATTCTGAGTTACGATATATCTAATACTACGTAAGCGCAGCTCGTGGAGCAGAGTTTTAAAATCCATGATAACTCAAGATCCTAGCCGACTAATGTCTCTACTGGTTATCTAACGCAGCTGATCTCTTGAGGAGGTACAAGTCGCCAGTTATATTGTCAGACGTGTCGTCAAGGTATATCGCCTCCCCGTACCTAGCTTCAGAATCACCTGCGTCAGTTACAGTAATCGAGGGAAGCGAACTCGTTAGGGTCACGTGTCCGGCGCTTCATCTAGAACCCTCCCACGTTGCATCGATTCTTCTCCTCCGTCTATAAAACAGTAAATCAAAAACCAGGCCAATGTAAAGGACCCCCTCCCACATTTAAAAATTACAAAGAAGTAGGTGGGTAGGTAAAGCAAAATAGACTTCCTTTAGAAATATTACGTAAACTACATGGAACCGACAAATTTCTTAGAGAAATATAGACTATAGACCTAATGGTGTTAGTGAGAATGCATATAATGACTGGTTAAAAGGTTTTAAGTGAGAGAGATTAACCCGTTGAAAAGAACAAGGAGTAGGTCATGAAGTCAATTGTAGCTCATCTATACTGTTAACAACTTAACCCTGTAACAACCACAGTATCCCCGGTCTCCACTATTACCAGACTACAAAACAATATTTGATTTTAAAAGATGGTAATGGTTACTTTGTTACGGATGGACAGAATATTGCATATCCAATCGACTGACATACTAAACACCAACAGTCACGTGACATTAAACACAGAGAATAGCTAAACACATTAAACATACACACGGAGTAAACGCATGACAGATTAAACGCACAAACTAAACACGTTCAGAGACTTAACATATTAAGCAGACTAAACGCATTGCACGTTAAGCGCAGACACTGGCTAAATACGTTGAACACAGATGTGGTCTAAACACATTAAACACAAACAGGCTAAACATCTTAGACAAAGAGTAAGCACATTAAACGCATTAATGAAGCATATTTCGCAGATTATACAAGCAAAAATAATGCGTGACTCAGATTTTAAAATAGGTTAAATTAACATCTTTATATATACAAACTAAAGTTGAATTTTAAACAAGACTAAACTAACCAAAATTAAGAGCACATACAGACTAACCTAACCAAAATTAAAGAGCAAATACAGACTAACCTAACCAAAATTAAAGAGCACATACAGACTAACCTAACCAAAATTAAAGAGCAAATACAGACTAACCTAACCAAAATTAAAGAGCACATACAGACTAACCTAACCAAAATTAAAAAGCACATACAGACTAACCTAACCAAAATTAAAGAGCATATGCAGACTAACCTACACATCAAAATTAGAGTAACATCATTCACAAAGCAGATATACAAACTTACAAAAAAAAACAAATACATAAATTGTTCAAATTTAGGGAAGTGATGTAGTATCTACTATACATACTCTACTGAAAATAAATTGAATAAATTACCTTTAAGCGTAGTTGATAGTAAGATTATTCATTGATTTAAAAAATTATATCGGTAGACGTTTGTTTTTCCTGGGTAACCCTTGCGTGAATAGCTTTCTACTTCCTTATAAATGCTAAACTAAAAAAGTGGCAGTTGTACCTTTAAAAATTAGGAAGCATGGCATAAAAATGCGTCGTGACAGCTGTATAGATGGTCAGTGGTGTGCGCACACAAGTCACCACATCCACGTCGTCATCACGTCAACCCTAATTACGGTTTCACTAAAACGCCACTTACACCTCTAATTACGACCCCGTATTTCTGCCATTAAACGCTTTGAAAATCACCCTGTATTGCAAATTCGAGATGAAAACAACAACAACAAAAAATTCTCAAAAGTAATTCAATTTACAAACTTGGTGTAAATGCGTAGATTAAAGGGCGAAACCTAAAGACATTAAACTAAGTCGTAGCGGGAGCCATATCCACAGAAGACAAAAGCCATCTGTACTTAACCTTTAATGACTGGCGTTTAGAAAGAAGAGACGTCGTCGCGTGCTTTCTCGACGACGCATCAAACGCCGGAGATAGTAAAAATCTGGAACAGACACAGTGTTACCTTCCGTCCCTGTAAGGTGGCGCGCAAAGCAGACAAGCAAAAGGTCTGAACATTTTCTGCCATATTCTACGTCACGCGCATGCGCACGGATCCCCGGTGGTACACGAAAAAAAAAAAAAACAATAATCATATTATTAGGCGCACGTGCCATAATTGTTTGTGTTTTTTTTAAATTGAGATATACTTAACATTTTCTTCTTGCTTTTAACCCTTTCTGTTATAGGTTTCAGATTGAAAGTAGTTCAGGATTTGAACCCGGGCGACGATTAATACTCTCTTCTTTTTTTTTTAACGCTAGAACTACCGATCACAAACTTTCGAAAACCACGAGGAGGGTGGGGGGGTATATACGCAGTTATTACGTCATCACCCTCTCAACGCTAGGATGGTTCACTCGGAAAGCTAAGTAGAAAAATGGCCGCCGCCCGCGCGTCCGTCCCACCCAAACCAAACTGGGTGCGTGCGTGCTCGGGGGCCATCGTCTTGTTGGAAGGTGTGTCCCCCGCCTAGCGGGATTTCCGGGGAATGGCACGACGGGTGAGACTCTCCCCGAACCTGTCGGCAGTCAGCATCATACCCTCGATTTTAGATTTCCCACGCCCTCGCTCGATACGTAGCCTCTCGCTTGTACCGATTCGTTCGAGCGAATGCCGTCTGACAACCAATCACAGCGCACCGCATCAACACGTGACTGTACTACAGAGCGTTTCACCTCTCCCCGTGAGAAGCGAAGCGGTTCTCTCACGGGTTATTTGCGTTTTATACCCGGTCTTTTTTCCTATGTTTCCAGTACTGCGCATATATCCGACATATCCGATACCGCTGGCGAACGCCATCTTGTCCTCTTGACATCTTCTGAAATGTGAGAAATAAAATGCAGCGATCGTATAAATATTATATGGCAGCCGGGATAAGGGCCGGAGTTTGACCCCTTGCCCCACCGACTCGAGTTTGGGTACACCCCCCCCCTCTGAGATGGTTTATTCTCGTCGTTCTTCGCCAGCCGAAGAAGGAATTTCTAGGTCCCTCGACAGTGTCGCTGGATAAGCCGTGTTCTCCAGAGGGCTCCTTTCGTTGCCAGAACTGTCTCCGTTGTAGGGGGGGGAGCAGTGCAGGCTGCGAGTTGCACAACTCTGACGCGCACTCGAACGCCATACGAGTCGTAGACGAATTATTTCGTACAGTTAGGGGCATCGCCCTAGTACGCTCGAAAATTGGGGAAAGCCCTAATTTTCCGCAGTGACGCGTCAATAAAGAATCTTGAGGCCCTTTTATTCTATAAACGCGCTATTGTTGTTACAGATAGCCCGGTGTCTTTTCGCGAAATCAACTCGTTAAGAGAGATGTCAAAGGACCTGACCCAGTTCGAGTTGAAAGTAGACGATTTGCTACACAAGCTGAAGGTATCAAGCCGGGATCGGGAAGCCGTGAGTACAGCTGCCAGCGCATATCCGTTCTTCTTCTTCGTTTGTCTCCTTTGTAATTAATTGCTGCTGCTGCTGCTGTTTCTGAGCGGAGCCAGCGCGCCCCGAGATTTCACCTAACGAGCTTTTCGTCCGGAACACTAGCATCATCCTCGTTATCAGTAGCATCGTCGCCAGTAACAGATAAGCTTATTAAGAACCTCGGAGGGAAGGACTGCGAGTAAATCAGATTTCGGAGAAAATTTGTACTCAATAGATCTATTAAGTCAGTAAATAACCCGCACCCTCCTGTTTCGGTAAAGTACACAGCATTGGAAATAATTATGGAAGCAAGAGTAAAAACCAGGGTCTAAAATGCAAAGAACTCGTGATAGAATAGCATCTCGTGTGCAAAGATGGAATGATACACTGTGACTTGACTATGAGAGTATAGCTAGTGATATCATTGCAGTCTGCTGAATGTATGGCGAGCACCGTGGCTCCTGGGAAAGAAGTATCACACGATAAGTGTACGGAAATCAAAGTTTTAGCTAATGACAGGAGGAGCTGGATGCGAGACTCTGAGGAAGATACACGAAACTGGTACTTCTGATAACGGTTGTGATCGAGGAATAACCCCAAACTTTCCAGAGGGATTTTAAGTACAACGAGTTATTTTTTGTACGTGATAGACAAGCCAATAGAGATGTTATGAACGGCATGGCTGCAAGTACAGGTGTTAATGTTGCCCCAGGTACAGTAAGAGTGCTAGGTGGTCTCAATAGAGGCGTAGCGGCCCGAAAATCTTTGCTGATGGGTAGGCAACCAAAAGGCAGAAATGAAGCAGTTGGTGACCAAACCTGGAAGAAGTTTCTCTCTACAGATGAATCCAATTCTGGCAATAATTGGGAGTTTTTTCCGAGGCCGGACCGGTATAACAGTCACTGCTACAACAGCTACAGTGTAGCATGGGAGTAGATCAGTACAAGTGTGAGGCTATACATCAAGCGAGGGCGTCGGAAATCTAAAACCGAAGGCATACTGACTGCCGACAAGTACGGGGAGAGTCTCACCCGTGGTGCCATTCCCCGGGAATCCCGTTAGGCGGGGATGCACCTCCCAACAAGGCGATGGCCCCCGAGCATGCACCCAGTTTGGTGGAAAAACTATCTGGAACATAAAGAGGCTGGCGGAATACTCGCGAAGACACCATGGCCCGCACAAAGTCCTAGTATTAACAACTTTGAGGATGTATTGGGGGGGGGGTATATGTGGCTACTGAAAATCAAACAGAAACCAAAAATGTTTGATGAGTTATGGAAAGTGCTGCAGGGTATTTGGAACAACATTGCACAGTCATTAATTGATAACATGTGTTGGAGTATGAAACCAAGGTCCCATACTTTATATAAAGCAAAGAACTCGCATATCAAATAATAAAGCGCTGTACAACGTATTTATTTAATTTTTGTATAATTTTTATAACAATGTATTGTGTATGTATTAAGTACGTTTCTCTGTGGTGGTTACCCATTATTTGTGCATATCCTCTGCATTTTCCACAGTTATTTCTACTACTGTACATCAACATCCATATGTTGATTTTTGAATAGTATATTTAAATATTGACTATATAATGAAAGAAAGGCACTAAAGGTTGGCTTGTTGTATTTTTCCAGTACTCAATAAATAATTATTATACCCATTTTACCGCTCGACAAAACATTTCCGGTGTAAGATTTAGTTTTCAAAATTTTTTTTATGAGGGAGGCTCCCTTCGCTACTTAATATGTTTGAGTGTTTTCTAAGTGGCGACAGAAAGCAGGAGGTAGACGTATTCGGTGTATCATATAGACTGACTATCCGAGATTACAGCTGAAACAAATCGATTCAGGTATTCTCGTTTTATTTCTAGCCAGTCCTATCATAGAAAGCTAGAACAAAGATTCCCAAGTTGTCTCAAGCCTTTCCCAACCCTTACGTGGGCGACAAAGACATGCCATATGAGCCGTACCCACTCTCTCTCATCTATATTCTTCAAGGACGAAATAGCCGCTAAGGTGGCATCCGGCGTAAGGGCTAGACACGACATCGTTATTTTTTCCTGCAAATCTCTTTAATGACATCTTCCTAAGGTGCAACTGAAGCTTGTTGATTCTCTCGTAGGAGCCTAATCAATCGTTATAAAATATTCAGGGTTCATATTCTGAATACAATGCGGCGATATTATTGTAGAGTATTCCATGATATTCACACGGGCATAATTTTCCAGAACGTCTGGGAATGTTATGGAATATACAGGAAATTTTTGGAAACTGTAAAACATTCTGGAACATTTTTGAAGCAGTCAGAAATATTTAATTATTCTTGCTAAAATGTCTAGAAAATTTCTATAAACTATACGGTTTGGCACAGTCTTCAATGTTCCTTTATAGATTTTCTGGAAAGTTCTAGAATGTTTGGTAATAAGCTATATATGGGGATGCTTGTGCGGAACACCAACTTTGTATTAATGTTTGCTGTTTGCACTTCATAACCAATTTTTGGCTCAGAAACATTTAATATTTTGCTGAAAGGACAAGTACCCAGGTTATGGCAAGCGATTAGTATTTCCCCATCCATAGAAACTGATTCAGATGTTGACGAAATAGGATCAGAATCTCCAGGTAGTGACTGTAAAAAAGAGGAAGATGAAGAAGAAAGAATCCTAGAACCTATGTTGGAAGAGATCGGATAGCCCAGAAGCGTCCACCATGTACATTTTTTTTTAAAAAAAGCACAAGACAACATTACAACGAGACGGGGGTCGTCTTGGTAGCCGTTGAGTCAGCCATCGCAGGCTTATGGCCTTTTCATCGAAATGGCAAAATCATCCAGCGCACGGACGGAGAAGGGCACTGACAAAGAGGGCCGATAAAGTTGTTTGTCCAGAAGAATACAGCCGGGCCACGGGAAAGAACTAATGCTCTGAAGATAGATGTAAGCCTTCATCGGATTTCTTCTCGCATCAGGACGCATGAAAGACCTCGGTCACCGTCCTGAATAAAATCGAAAGTATAGACCACCCTTTCGAGCACCCACCTTGTCGCCTCAAGGTTTCACTGCGTTCATCCGCTTCGGAAACAAAGGAATATGTACTGTACGACGCAAACATAATAATAAACGTACACCAATTCGGAATTTCTTCTAAGGAAAAAAAGGAAGAAGAAAACCGTTCGTTTCTGCAGCTGAAGAAAGACGAACAACTGATCCCTCTCTCCGGGTGATGTCCGTTCAGACAACATCTCCCTCTATCAACGGAATGGCGTCCGGATTATTTATTTATGTTTTTTCTGAAGTAACACGACTTGTATGGGTACAATAAATCCTGTTTGGGCATCAGACAGGAAGTTCAGAAGTCGAATTCTGCGTAATCTTGGTGAAGAACTGGACCGAACCGCGGCTGTGTGGGTTCGCCTCAATTCTCCGGAGCTCCGTAAATCTGTTCTGTCAGCTTTAAAACAAGTGGATTCTCGACGACGACACCCCGCAGGCCAGCAAAAGATGGCGGGGAGCAGCAACTGTCGGCTAGATGTCCGGGGGTACTACCCGTCTGACCGACTAGGGGGCGCTCGCCACAGCCATGACTGCAGTACTCCATTAAAAAAAAAACAAAACAACAGCAGTCTATTTTTAAAGTTTTGAATGATTTTGTGTAATATTTGCATAAAAGTTTCAAAACTACTTCTGAGATCCGTCTCTGTTCATTTTTATCCTTTGAAGCTTTTAGCTTTCACATAACTAAACCTTACAAGGATTAATGGTGCTGGGGACACTGGAGGGCCCCAGCTGACCTGCAAGGGTTAAAAAGCAGATTCTCTCCCGTGAACAGACATAACTTATTTACTTTATAGTTAAACAGATGCTTCGAAGTAACCTATCTACATCATTCATTCCATGGTGAATTCAGCAAACCGGAACCTCCAGTACTTTTCAAATCACGTAGGAGTGACGCCATTGCTCCGCTCCCCGGTCAAAAAGATTGGAAAAAAACGTAGTGCGAGTCATACTTGTGCAAAGTGCTGAACTGTACGTCATAGTTGTGTGTATGGCGTTCGAGAACTAAGTCGATTACAAAAAACAACAACAACAACAACAGTTAAAATTTGTTTGAATTCCAAAAGTTAATGAGAATAATTTTACTGAGTATTATTTGCAAGAATTCGTCTTTTAAAAGAATGAATAGAGTTTAATAGAAATATATATATATGTGTATATAGTTACACCGATATAAAACATGCATGTTTGTATTAACTTTTGTCTGTCTGTCTCTTTTTGCATTTTTCAGAAATAACGAATCAGCAAAAGCAGAGGGATAAACGTCCAAAAAATAAATACTTAAAGTAAAATAACTTTCTCCCCCTGAGATACAAAACAGAAAGTTCACGAGAACACGCTGCTTTTTAACTGTCAACAATCCATGCTTGTATTGCTGCTAATAGGTTATCTATTTTGGCTAAGCTATATACATATATATCAAGGTATTAAACCTTCCTCGGCCATCGTCGTTTGTTTTCTGTTGTTTTATAAACCTAACGAAGGTTTTGTCTCCGTATCTTGAAAATCCCAATCGCGAGAAGAGAGCGACTTAGTTCCCAGCGTGAGAAAATAACGCTTTAAGAAGGATTTTACTGAAGCCAGACAGGTCAGTTGCCCTTTATTTGTGTATGAGAAGTTTGATAATGCAGCTTAATAAGAAAATCGTAAGGAAGGTGCACAAAATCATCAGAATACAACCCTTGACTTTAAGACAGGTGTAATTTCTAATGTAGATTTCCGACTTGCGGGGAAAAGCTTCCTCTTACCGCATTCACTTTGAACGAACTCCATGATGCAGCGATCCAAGAATGTATGATACAATAAGCAGTTCAAGCAGGAAATTCAGACTGGGTGCAGTAGTGGATCTACTATAAGACTAATGAAGCTTAAGCTTCAGGGCCTTTAATCCCAGAGGAGCCCCAAAAGCAACTTTTAGCCTCAGCCAGTGAAACCTGACCTTGATTACATCAGTTACAGTGGTGTGGTGTAACAGTTCAACTCAGTCCCTGTCCAGCATGAAGTGGGGGGGGGGGGACATCACCTGATTCAATTATGTGATCTGCTTCCAGCATTTCTTCTAAAAATTCTTACCATACCCAACCTATACACAGCTATGTTCTCCTCTCTGGGGGCAGTTGTCCTGATACTGTTGTATACATATCATCGGAATCTCATGGAACTCAATAGTAGTAGTAAAAACAAGTTAAATTCTGACTTGATATCCCATGGGAGATGGATAATACAACGGGTTAAATATTCTTGAAGATAGCCAATAATGTCGATATTAGTAGGAACCGCCCTCCGTCTCAGACCTGGCGGCTATTGTGATGTATTTAACATATTTTAATAGTTATTCCTTACACTGTGTAGCTTCCAGCTTCTTTGTTATCTCCCCTGAAAGATTAGACGTGATCGTACAAGATTTCGCTCTTTGGGAAGGGAGAAGCAAATATCCAGCATCTATGAAAATGTGAAATTGCAAATATTGAAAGAATGATATCGTTGTTTTCCATCAACTAGTTTATAGTAAATGTTTAGCAAACATTCTAGAAGGGTCTGGACACCCAGTACAAAAATTTAAGTAAAGACGGTATCAGAACTATCCAATGCTTGAAAGCTTATAAATTCTTTGAAGATGTAGGAGGTGCATGTACAGAAGATGACAATGGATTCTAATGATACAGAAATCTGATCAGAATGTCACTTTGTACAATCAATACTTTGATAGTAAACCTGTTTCTGTTGTTGTATGATGGCAGCTGGTTAGTTTTTATTGATATTGTGCTTAAGATTTGCTTTCTTGGTTAAGGTCAAGTGATTGCTTGTGTAGTCGTGAAGTGATTTGTGTGTAATGAGAGATTGCAAAAACTTGTTTTTGTTGGGCTTCAACTTTTGAGGAATCTCAAAAAATTTGCCTAGTGGTTGGATACCAATTTTCTTTTGTAAACCAGTGTAGTTGCATCGTTTATGTAGTCTGAACTCATTGTAATAGCAGGGCAATAACCTCTTGGCCAATCTTAGTAATATCAATCTAATCAAAGGTTATGCAATTTCCTACTTATTTTCACTGACTTAATTTTGCCAAACCCAGCATTAAATTTCTAAGTCTAGTTTAAGGGGCACACATTGGCACTAGAGATCAGCAGCACAAGGGGTTTGCAACTAATAAACACTTCTCTTGCCCAATACATTTGCTTTTATTTTTTTAAAATCTAATTTCCTAAATTTCTTTGGCAACCCAAAAGACAGTTGACTAAAATTAGTCTAACATTAATAAACCTCACTTGTTGTGTTAGACATTTTTTTTTTTCATTCATGATGATTGTAAATATTCAAATATCTGGCACGTGCTGTTATTAACATTTCATATCATTATCCTCAACTTGCAAGTCTTAGTTTTAGTATGTAAAGTTTGAATTAAATGTAGATTTTTCCCAATAATTCTGAAAATAAGAATCATTTAAGATTGAGACAAGGTTAATAATAGTTACCTGCAAGCATTGTTTGTTTTTATTTTTACTTTGGATCTAAATATAAATGAAGCCAAGGGAGATGGCCCCTGTTTTACCAGCAGCCCTAATGTACCTAAGTTTTAAATTAAAAATGCTAGTTTTTTTTTTTTTTTAGGGTTTTGTGAAGTCTAGTGAATAATGCATTTTGATTTTTCTAGACCTTTAAAAATAAATTTGTCTTCTACTGCCCAACTTAAAATCCCTTGTACACTATATTTAATAATAAAGTTAAAATGTATCATAATTATTCCTTTCAATATGTATTCAGATTTGCATACAGTAGGGTCTTCACTTAATGAAAAAATTCCCAAACCAAATTTCTTACTTACATTGTTTTGTAGAAATCTAATTGGTATCAATTGATGTGAGACGGAACAACAACAACAGCCGGCCTGGTGGGGCAGGTGGTAGCGGGTTAGCTCCGTAAGGGGACCGTTGCTCCTGTACTGGGGTCGGAGGAGAGTTGTCGCTGATGATCGCCATAACGTGAAACAGCTGTACGACATCTCCTTGGTGTCCGACGTGAGAGAGACCTCCCGGGTCCTTGGGGCCCACGGTGTCGGGGGACCGGGCCGTTTGTCGGCTCGACGAACATCTCTCAGTAACGAGGAGGACTCGACAGAGAACAGGCCACTTATCTTTACGGGATGCGATGCCATTGAAAGAACCTCGTTCGGAAGTCCAAACTCGCTCAACAACAACAACAACAACAAACCATTAGTTGTGAGTGTGGGATGATGTCAGGAATTGTTTTGTTGAGCCACTGTAAACTGCAATATCTAAGGAAAAAAACTTTTATGAAGTTAATGCATCAAAAATTTTGATTATTAACCGATGGCTGGGATTTCATGTTGCAGTAATGAATTTCCCATAAAAAAATTTGTCTATTTATTTTTAATATCCTAAACTGAAGTATATTTGAAAAAAAAAATTGATTTCCACTTAGTCTGTTGGTGTTAAGCAGCTTGGAAAGAAAAAAGTCTTTGGAAATCTTTAAAGGTGGAATTAAGACATCGAGCTAATTTGTTTCGGCATGTGCCTAACTATTGGATATTTAGTTTCATACTACTATTAAGATATTTAATTTTTCAGTTAGGTTTAAATGGTAATCAAATTTAAATAATAAAGTGAGTAACAAAGAAACGCAAAGGAAAAAGTAACAATTTAACATGCAAATGGTTAATCTTGTCTGTTCTCTTCTGTTGATTGGGTTGTGTATTATTCTATAAGAATCTTAGTTTGAGACATTTAAAACAGTTTACTAATCTTCCCGCTTCCATGAGTTATTACAATCCAATTTGGAAAGATCGTTTCTGTGCTACCAAGTCTAATTATCCTCAGAAGATAAAAATAAATTTCCATAGTAAAAAAAAAAAAAAAAAACATTCCTTAAATACTATAAGGTGACTGTGATAGAGTTCTGACGTAAACCCTGTTTGTTCACAGCTTATTCGCTGTAGAAGTGAATGGGTTAATGTGTCACTTCAGTCCGTGAACTTCTACCATTCTGACTCGATGAAGATGCTGTCATTCCAGAGAATTTGCTTGGCATGCGATACTGGCGGTCTGTTCACAGGTATAAGTAGATGGTCCAAGATAAGGATATAACACGGAAGCAGCTCCCTAGCCGAGTATTATAACATTGCAAAATAAAGATCGTGTGATTAGGCCACCAGTGGTCAGGTTGGTTACATGCTGATCAGTGCTGACAGTTTTGTTTTGTTTTTTGAGATGTGTTAGAAAAATCAAGTTTCCTAGTATTACAGAAGACAGTTCCCAAGACTTTATTTGTAAAGTGCTGAATTTCTCTTATGATCTTGTAATGTCATTCAATGACTTCGATTTTGGTTCATTCATAAAGGCATATCCAGAATCTTTTACATCAGACATTCCAGAACTTCTCTATAAACTGGCCATGTATGTGGCGTGTGTGTGTGTGTCAGTTTAGGAATACCTAAGTGTCTCTTAAAACAATATGAGGTGGCAGACTGATTTTTTCCAGTACATGCTTCTAGTGCTCTAACTACCGTCAGATTGTCCAGTTCATGGAGAGACTTCAATCAGGTCTCCTGGTGGGGGGGAGGGGGTAGAAATCCCTTTCCAGGTGAGAATTATCTTGTCAGCCTTGCCAGAAGAAATTGTTTTTCAAGATGTCCGCTCCTCCTATAATTTTGACAGTTTACAATAGGATTCATGATGGTTGTGTGGTCTGGAATACCACTGCTGCATATTCTGCTAACACTGACATTGGAAACCACAAATGGCAGTGGGCATCATGACATTGCATCTGGAGGCTTATACCATTTGGACCATGTTCATTTTTCACTGACTAATCTAGATTTTGTTTAGACATCAAGGCAAGCTGGGGGAACCTGACGGCATGGGCTGGCATTCAAGGTAGCCAAAACTGACCTTTCCACCAATAGGAAGGTGTGCCATGACTGGTGTCAAATATAGGAATGAGGTCAATTGTCTGTAGTCATTCCCCTGGCCCAAAAGCAAGATGTTTCATCTTTGACAACTGTTGCACATCTGGTCTGCATTTGCGCAGTGGTCTTTACGATCTCTGGGCTTAAATCTGATTGAACATGTTTTGCTACAGAACTTACTGCTATATCTGTAACATAGTAATTTTTGTCACAAGCATAATGATGATGTGTTGTATATACATATTTTCAGTATCTCTGGTTTGGTACTGTAGACAGCTAACGCTGACGTTGGGATTTGAACCAGAAATCTGTGTGCACGGTTAGCAACTGGAGATTCCTGGTTCAAATCCCAGTGTCAGCGGTCTACAGCATGTTGAGATACCAGAAGCACATTTATACTGATTGAACATGCTTGTGGTCACCAAGTCCACCTGTCTTGATCTGCTGATCATATTGTGTATTAATGTCACTGATGGTCAAATTACCAAAGCCTTTTCTACCAATGTGAATTTATCTGATCATTTTTAGACTGGCATTGTTGCCACCACCCACTGATTTAGCTTTGCTTCCACTGATATTTATTTTTTTTTAGTGTGTTTAGATCAATATGTGGAACATTTTCAATGAGAATATATACACATACGACACAAGCACTAGACTTGGAAATGCTTGTTCCTTATTTTGTGAGTATATACAGTCTATATAAAGACAATGCCATGCTAAAGTGAAGTAATGTTATTGCTTTCAGTAGGATGAATCCCCTGAACGTAGTGACTTAAGATTAGTTACCTCTTTTGTTGGGTTGTTAATATAAGATAATGTATACCTATCCAACTTTCATTTTTCCAATCATGAGTCAGTCATTATCTCTATTCAAATGCAGCAAATATACACTAATTTACGAGTATATTTATACTGATACATGCAATGTAAGGTTAGGTGACTATAAAGATTAAAACTTACATAGCAAAAGCAATATGGTTTGTAGTTTTTCCATCACCATTTGTAATGATTCATTAAGCTTTTATCACATCTTGATTTCTTAAAGATGTTACTTTCAATTTTGTTCTTGTGTATCAGTTTGAAACCAGCCATAGCTAAAACCACAGCCATGTCTTTGTTGTGGATTTCTGGTAAGTTGGCCAAGTTGAATAAATGAGTTATAGGTCCTCGTTGTGAAAATTATACGCCAACCCTTTTACAAGAGAGCCAGCACCTTTTACCACCAAAACTGAGCTATGGTATGAGCCAGCATATTTTAAAAGTAACTGAGGTTTTTAAGAATTCACAACCCCCAAGCATGGTTAAAACAATTGCTCCAGGCTGCATGAATAAACTATAGATGCTGGTTGCTGATTTTGAAATTCTGCCCACAAGGCTTTATCAGTTACACGACAACTCCCAGCTTTGAACAGAAGTTTTGTTATCACTTTAAAGTCAGTTACAGAATTCTTGGCAAACAATCATAGCTGGTACCTTTTACGATACAGAATTTTATTATAAAAATGAAAATCTGTCATCACATGACATCTCAGACCAACCATGTAAGTTTTTTTTTAGTTTCATGTGTAATAAACTATAATCTTTTGTTTCCTTGGATCCTGGACAGAACCAGCTAAAGCTGTTATACAGTTGTCCCCCAGTATTCGCAGGGGTTACTTTCCTAGAGCACCCGCGAAGAGTGAAAAACCGCGAATATTGGATGTGGTCCATAAAAATTCCTATAAACGTCAAAATATAATAAAAAAATATAAGTAAATATATAATAATAATTTAATAAAAAATACAACACTCAGCAAAACACTCGAGATAGCTACACACGGTAAACTGGGATGATGCAGGGCTGCTGGGCTGCATCTGCCTGAGACAGCGCCTCATGGGCAGCAGCAAGGAGAAATGAATAACACTCACAGATTGGCTACCTTCAAACCTCCAGCCAATAGCGTTTATTTTATATTGATATTTTGCTGAATTTACGTTAGTATTTATATTACAAAATTAGTAAATTATATTTTTATTAATAATTTAGCGTTTAAAGTGTGAAAAAATATATATTGCCACAAAAAAAGCCATAAAAATCGCGGAAGATATTTGCGATTCCGCGAATATGCGGGGGTTTCCACGAACTATTATTAGTTAGGTTCTAAGGAAAATTCCGCGAATAACCGGGGCCGCAAATGCCGAACCGCGATTACGTGGGGGATCGACTGTATTTGCTAATGTTGGACCAATCCCCAACACTAGTCCTTAACTAATAACACTGTTTTATGGAGAGAGAACTTGGTTATTTTCAAACAATGCACACACGTGCATGCATGAATGCACTTTTTTTTTTCTTTTAATGATTATAGTTTTATACATCTACCAGTAAAGAAAACTTCCTAATTTTTTGGTGGATAACTCATCATATCAAATGGTCATGAGTTTGCAAAATCTTTGACAAAAAAAACAAAAATCATAATATTTCAGATATCAGTTGGTGTTATAACACTTTCTCCTTAATGATCTGTTTTGGTAAATTCCTTCTAAAAATTATCTACATGTAACTGAGCAGAATGCAGCTGTCTTCAAATATATACAAATTGCCAAAGGAAAAAAAAAAAGCATAGATGCATGTATAACTCAGTCAAATAAAAATATAATACAATATGTTAAATCACACAGCAAGGTATTATTTATTATAAACAAAAATCCATTGTTTTTTTTTCATTTTGCATTTCATTAATGAAACTTTTCAAAATGCTTTCCTTATGTCATTACTATACAAGAATTTGTGGTGATGGGTTGGACAGGGACAGGAATGGATTTAGTGACAATACTTTAAGCTGTGGCTCTAGTTCTTTGGACTTAAAAAGTCAACTAAGCACTACCTATTCACTTGTCTACATCCAAGTAATGGCAAGGTCCAGATTCTTTGTTTTGACTATGTTAAGGAAGTTATCAAAGTCCCTACGAGTGATCTTTTGGCATTCTGTCAAATCTAATCGCTGCAGGTTGCTTTCGCAGCTCAGTAGTTTCAAGATGCATTTCTTTGTCAAGCTGTTGCAGAGTTCTAGCATTAGTGTCAGCAAGGGAAGCAACCTATTCCTGGATAGCATGAATATGAAAAGATCATCAGTAAAAGACTGCAAATTTGTTAGATGTAGGTGAGTGATATTTGCAGCGTTAAGAAGCATGAGCTTCAAGACCTCCCCTGGGAAGTTGTTGGTTTCACTGAGGAGTATCATCTTCAATGTGTCCAGATAAACAAACAAACCCTGATTCTCTTCACAGTTAGGTGTTTCAAAGTTTGAATAATCGCACATTGATGACTCCATATTGAAATGGCGCAGCTGTGGACAGTACTGGCCAATCTTAATCACATCAACATCGTTGAAATCGTATAGTGCTAATGTGGAAAGCACATTGCCTGCTTTTTGTAGAACAGGTAACAAGCCATCGTTAAATGTTATTGGATCTGTGGAGCTGCTGACCACTTCTAAAACATTTAACCTTGATAGTTCTTTTAAATACTTCATTCCTTTGTTGCCAATATTCTGATGAAGATAAACTTCAGTCACGTTGGGACACAGTAGGCAGGATATTTGAATGCTCCTTGGACTTACTATTGTACACTGTATTCCTGTGGCGGTAAGTGAACTGATCATGTACTGCCTGCTACCAGCTGGCCGTGACAACCCGGATTCTACTTCGTCCTTGTGTAACTTTTCTAGAACAGCGCACACATCACAATACTTAAAGTAACGGAGATTCTTTAAGTCTCGTAACAATACGCTGGCTCCAGAAAGACTAATAAGTGTTGCTCCAATGTTTAAACTAACCAGTTCCACGCATGTTGGTATCCCATTCCTAGAATGCCTACAGAGGCCAAAGGCACCTGTATCCGTGATTGGACAACCAAAAACATTCAGCTCTCTAAGCTTTGTGCAAAATTGTCCAATATTAGTCATAACCCTGTCGTTGCATTTTGTGTTTTGGAGGATGAGAGACTGGATACTGGATACGTTGATAATGAGGTCTGTAAGAACTTTAGTAGAAATGTGATTTAGTGAAGACAGGTTCAACTTTGTCAGTGTCTGAAAAAATAACAAACAATACAGAATTAGCTATCTGTACAGTTTGAAACAGAAAATACAATTATATGAACTGGGGGGGGGGTTTACATTTAATTTTCTTTTTTTTTTTTGAGGGCATTGCGATTGCTGCATAATCACATACAGGTAGAAATTAAATTTTCTTAAAAAGAACTCATGAACAGGGTACTTGGCTACTGCCAAAGCAGTAACAGTATTTATTTACTTGAGAGAATAAAAATCAGTCTTTATAAAATGTATAGAGTTACAAGTTGCTAAATTCCTTGACAACCGCATGTCCGGTTAGTTTTGAGTATGGTAATGGTAAATGGTGGGTGGGGGCAGCTAGTATGATTCCTAAAGTGGGCGAAGAAACTGATCTGGACGTAGTTATTTCAAGAAACCTTAAGGACGATAGCTAGCAGTAATAGTAAAATTAATATTATTATTTTCAAATGTACAAAAATTGACTTGGTCAAAACAATGGAGTTCTGTGTAGAAAGAAATGAAAAATTCAAGTTAGCTAGTAAATGAAGCTGAGAACAATAGCACAAATGTAAAAAAAAAAAACTTGTGGATGATTTGTATTTTATACCATTAATAATATTAAATGACTTCAGTTACACAAATATTAGCAGAAAAATCCTGCTGGAGTATGCTTACTAAAGTTCACTTTAATACTACAGGGTTCCCCACAAAAAACCAGGAAATTTGGTAGCTTAAAACAGAACAAAAACACAAATGTTAGATGTGGTGTTCAAAATGCTTTCCGTGGGCAGCTGCACAATGACGTAGATGGTCTAGCCAACTTCTAGTCGCCCTTTGGATAATTTCAAGCGGGATATTGTTCCAAGCTTCCATCAACACAGGTTTTAAGGATTGTATATCTGTGACCTCTCTCCTCTGTAATTGAAGTTGATGTAACAGTAAACCCCAATGGTAAAATCCATTACGTTAAGATCTGGACTTTTAAAATCACCTGGTTTTTTGTGGGGCACCCTGTAGTAAAGAACTTTACATGTACAATTTACAAACATACTTAACACTGATCTATATGAAAACTAAATTTAAAAATTACCCTGGTTAAAATGTGTTAACTAAAATGGACAGGAATATGTAAAATAGTGGTAAATTCCAAAGGTACAAAATGACATTAGAAAAAAATCATTATACAAATGTGGTGTATGAAGTCAGGCAGAAGATCAAGAATTAATATAAATCTGTGGATGGAGGCAAAACAGCTGAAAACAAACATTCTCTTTTCTTCTTTTACTTAAGCCATATGCATTACAGACAGTGGACAAAATTTTCAAAGAAATTATCACTGAAATACTTGCACCACAAACTCAAACAAGGTATACAACATTTCACAGGGACATGCCACTCTGAGGACTCCAACACCCATTTTGTTTGCCACCACGTTTCTTAATGTTCTACACGTGAGCACCTTTGTCAGCATCTATGGAGCTCTCACAATCTGTGACTTTCAGCCTGTGAATTTATGTTGTTCATAAATTCCTAACAACTTGTTTCAGGATGGACCAACTCAAGTATTAATATTAAAAGTGTAAAAGAGTGTGCCAACACTCTGTTGCATGACAAAGGTGAGCCCACCTTATGATTTCATATTCTCTTGTACCAAACACTAGTGTACCCGCAGTCAGTTAGCCCATCTTATACTTACTTTTCCTGCACATATCTATATCAACCATGACATTGGGGCCACCCAGTTCCTCTCCACGGTATTCTATCAGATATACTGCATGTTTCCAGCAGACAATGAACCAGTCTATAACTGTTGGTTCACTTTTGTTTCCTACACAAATTCATGGCTGCTGTGTTTTTTTTGTTTTCTTGCCATAATGTTCTAAGATGCAAGGGATCAACATTTCCCTTTTATCAAATTATATCTGAATGGATTTACTAATGTTACCACATTCTTTCCAATGCCAAATGAAAATAATCCCATAACTTTATATTCCTGCTCCACTTCAGTGGTGGTTGTTGCCAGAAGTATACATGCCTTATGCCATTCTCTGTCTGCAGATGGATCTTTGATCTGAATCACAGTGACCCAGACCTGGTAGATGCATCACTGCATGATGCCAAGACGAGTGTGTGCTAACAATTATTACATAAAAATAGATGTATATCACATGTTGTCATTGAAAACTGCATATCACATTCCCCATTATGAAGTCAATAATTTGATAAAACATACTCAATAAGTGCATTTTATTGTTTCATGCTTTGTTAAAAGACAATTTCCAATCTTATGGCCCTATATCACAAACCTATGAATAGTCATGCTGGCTGTCTAGTTATGTACTCAAGGTCAAAAACTAGGATAGTTACACCAAATCCTATAGCATATTGGGTTGCAGCATCAACATGGTTTTATTACTATCATTTGGTTTCACAAGATCTAATCCTGATCAAGTGTGGCTTCTAGTTCTGGAGAAGAATTGGAAGCAACATCATCCAAAAAGCTTGACAACAAATGCCTTCCAGTAAAGATGGTTGTTGGAAGTTTACTAGCTTTTACAAGATTAATCTAGCAACAAAATGAAGTACAAGGCTTGCTGTAAATGAAATAGCCTTTCAAATTTTGCCATGTGAGAGTCGTTTAACTTTTAGTGATCAGCACTGGTTCAGCATCAGAAATTGGATCATGATTCATATCACATGTCCAAAACCACTGGCAGTCCAGAAAATAATTGTAGCCATTTTAGACAAAGAGGAGGAAAGGCCAGTGACAGAGATTTTGTGGTCACAACTGAATTCTGTATTTGAAAGGAACTGACAGATATAATTTCCACAAATTGTGCAGAATACAGTAAGGTATAATAGTTTTTTTTTTTTTTTTTTAATTTTAAGAAACAAAATTCAGATAGAGAGTACTGCAGAGTTTGTGTAAAGTAAACCCTGTTATGCATTAATACTGAAGTAAGAGTTGTTGAACTGCAATGAATTAACACTAGATAACATAAACAATACATTAGAACTCCATCATTCGCAATGTAAGGCCAATTTTTTTTATAAAGATCAATACAACATAAATACAAATAAAAAATTTTTTTAACTTAGGCTATTCTATGAGAACAATTTCCAGTAAAGATCTATTTTATCGCCAAACAATATAAATGCCATGTTTCACAGATCTTGAAATCTGATCTGAGTAAGAATTTGAAAAATAAAATTTTGAAACTGATTCTCACAGGTCCCTGTTTAATACGTTATGTACATAAAAACAACACTGACTTTAGTGGGGGGTAGGCATCCCCCAACAAGTTTTAGATTTTCAAATCAAGGATACAAAAATTACTGCCAAAGTTAAAATTGTTGCCTTATCATTGTCAAAGAGTTTTTGTTGAATAATTAGTTTTCTCCAGTCATCTTTGTTGCAAAATATACTACATTTTGTTTTTAAATTTTGGCTTATACAAAGCCTAGGTGCATGAACAGAGGAAATTTTAAATTCAATCTATATTATTTTTCAATGCTAGACAAATCATGCTAAACATGAAGTGCCACCTTATACCCTTTGCTCCAATTCATCAAACTATTTTTAAAATTTTAAAAGTTTCAACATGTTAATTTCTAAAACATTTTTACCGTAGCTACTGACTCAAATAGGAAAGGCCATTTAGATCTATGAGGTTGGACATTCAAAAATTCATTTTCAGCAGCAAGGTGGCTGACAGATCTGGGCAAACTCTAATTTTACATTTTTACCAACTTATGGATGGTGGTAGGCAAAAAGATTGCAACATCTTGTACATTTTACAATACTCAGCATGTTTTCTTGTGTGTAACTTTCTTACTTCATGGATGATTGTTACAAATTGCATATCATCTGATTCAGAAGTTTCTTCTGAAGCTAATGATATATATATGGTTTACCTTGTACTGCACCAGAGCTAGTCGAACTTTAGAACCAATTTGGAAAAATCATATTTAGTTCCTTTTGTTCTCTCTGACATTTGTACAACTGATTTGAATTTTAACAAATGGAAAACTGATGGCTTGCAATATTTTGTTGGGGCATTTTTTTTGCTATAAAAAGGAAAAGGGAGTGAGTGCTTTAAGCATTCTGAAGTTGCTCATGGCACTATCAGAAGCACAGCAGTTTACCATTGTCACCCTTGTCTCTGATGGGATATTCTGACAGGAAGATCACCGGAAAAAATGAATGCCACATCCTCAGGAAGCACATGAAAAAAGCGGCATCCGGTATGGCATCTCAAATGGAAGTCCTTGCAAGTCAATTGTCATTGATGACTGCCAGCTTGTCAGGATGTCTATGCAAAATCATCATAAAACAAGTCCAGAACTGCTGTAAGAATGGAAACAGAGTGGCGTAGAGGTTGTCAATTCAGACAGTAAGACAATGGCTACTAGCCATCCACCTGCACAGCAGCTAATTATCTACTACTCGCAAATTATGTTAAATAAAAATCCAACAAAATTTTTCTAAATAAACTAGTATTTTTCAAGATGCAATTTTAATTTTAAAAACATAACTATACAGTGTGCCCCAAAATGTTGTATACACTTTTTTCTACATCCTAGTAAACAGATGTATTGCTAAGATAGATTTTTTGCTTTATACATTGAATAACTAACATAATAGGTGTTCAAGATGTCCACCACCAACATCCATGCAGCATGTTTTTACATGAATAACTGCTGAAGCATCAACAAACAACCAACAATTCTGTTGGAGCTCATGGATGGTAGCTGTTTTTGTGGTGCACACTTTGTCCATCAATACACCTTTTCAGCATTAACTAATGGTTAATGTTGCTGCTTTTATTATTTGAAAATTTTTTGTTAATAATTTTCAGATTTATCTAACAGCTTTAAAAGCATACAGCTGTCCCTGATACAATATCATTTATTTTATTTATTTCTGTCAGTGGTCTTTACAAGGAAAACCCTGGTGAAGTAGTGTAGTGCCGCTGTTATCCACTAAAGAGTATTATTCAGAGCTACAAAGGCCTGTCACTGCCGACTTTAGCAGGGAAATCCTTACTCTTCATTGCAATGCCAGGAGAAAACCCACATGACTGAGGATGAACCATGCCAGATAAGTATGCCAAACAGAGTAGATATTGAACTCAGGCCCTCAACCTTGACAGTCCAGTAGCCTAACCACTCAGCTACCCTACACCATTTATTTTGCAGAGTATAAAAATGATTAGTTTGTCTTTGTTTTTATAGTACTTTATAAAATTTTTATTTATTCAAATCAGAAGCCCTCCACCTTAAATTTTCTTAACTTTTTCTAATCCAGTTATTGTTTTTCTTTTCATTGTTAGTTGTAACAAGGCATTCATTTTGCTCATGTATCCCTCTGATAAGCTAAGTAGCAAAATATCTATGTATAAAGTGAGTGCAACATATTGCTTGAGAAATTTATAAATTTTCTGCTATTTTACTCCATATTTAATTGGGTACACTTCATAAATGCATAGAATAATCTTCAAACTAGACATTTCTTCCAATGTGCAAATAAATAACTTTTTTTCCCCTTAATTTCTGATGATTGATTAAAAACAAATCAAATTAAATTTATTTTGGATTTTATTTCCAAAAAAAAAAAAATGGAAAAAATTTAAAAATTAAAAATTGTGCATTTGTGCATGCTTTTATTGCTAGCATCTTTCTTACCTGGCACCTTACTCCAATCATCCGTATCACACTGTCGTGGTTGGCTATTGCCTTACACATCTCCAGGTTCAGCTGATGCAGATGAGTGTGGAACAGAAGCTGAAGGTGGTGTCTTTTGAGCCATCGCTGTTCTGCAAGAATGTTGATCAGATCCTGAATCAATTCAGTAGCTGAAATTAAATTACATATACTCCATGTAAATCTCTTCAGTCTTCCTCATAACTCTTGTAATAATATAGGTTACATCATCTTAGATTTAAATATCTTATATCCAGTGGTGGGATTCAAATATTTTAACAACCGGTTCTCACAAAAAGCATGTCGGTTTGGCCTGATATAGGTCCAAAGGTTGATCTTTGCGCTGCTGGCCTGCCACGTTCTACAGTTTAGCAAATCAAATTATTAATTATAATTATTTCCCAAATTAAAAAATGTCTAAACAATGGTTAAAGCATCACTATAATAACATCGAGGAGACTTTATATTAGACTATATAGTTAATGAACTAAGTAATACGAAGATATATCTATGTATATACATGTTTGATTGTTGTGCTTTTTGAATTATTATTACTATTATTATTATTAATTATACATATTACTGTTGATAAATTTTATGATTTTATGTATTCTTTAATTTTCTCATTTCAGGTCCGCTAGTGGCTGCGCATAATTATAGAACATTTCACTTACTAATAAAGGATGTTTTATCTATTTTCTGCAGCCGTAGATGTTTCTAAAACCAAGATGAATCATGCGATATGCAGCAAGAATAATTGGATTCATGCCTTATATTTTGATGATAAAATGAGTTAAGGGCTAACAGCCGGTTCGCAGAACTCATGAATTTCCAAGAGCAGGTTCGCACGAACCGGCTGAATCCCACCTCTGCTTTATATCCACTTTAGGACAAAATTATTAGCATATGCAGGAAGTCTTGTGTAAACATATTTAAAAGCTGCAAACTTTTGCAGGATTTTCTTTAAATTAAAATTCATAAATGTAAAATTATCTTAATACACTTGAGCTGAAATTGTTTACTACTGGTTTTCATAAAACAAAACTACACAGAAGAGATAATGAAAATGTTACCACCATAAAAGCATTCCATTATTTGTTTATTCATTCACGTCCACTGAAATTTTTTAGAAATCAAATAAATGAACTAGTCTTCAACATTTATCAAAAAATAAGAGTTTTCTGCTTTACATTTAACGAAACTAAAGATGATAACAGGATTAGGGAGAGTCATTGGATGCTGTCATTTACCTATGGCTCGCCTCAGTCTCTCTAGTTATAGTGTAAGAGTGAGATAACTACATATATATATATATATATATAAAGACAGTGGCTAAGACCATTATTTGTTTATTCATTCAGGTCCACTGAAATTTTTTAGAAATCAAATAATGAACTGTCTTCAACATTTATCAAAAAATAAGAGTTTTCTGCTTTACATTTAACGAAACTAAAGATGATAACAGGATTAGGGAGAATCATTGGATGCTGTCATTTACCTATAGCTCGCCTCAGTCTCTCTAGTTATAGTGTAAGAAGAGTGAGATAACTACATATATATGTAAAGACAGTGGCTAAGAGTAATATTAAAGGAAACTACTACTGATTCTTATTACCATTAAATCATTACTACGGTAATACGGGGTTCCATCTATAGTTTCTCAGAATTTTCTTTTTTTTTTTTTTAAAAAAAGAAAGGAGAAACTAATGAATAATTAAAATTATGCTTGCCCCGTAAACTAGAGGCGAGACCCAAAAAGCGGTTTTTTGAGAGAATAAAAGGTATTTTTAGGAAGTTGAGCCCCACCAGGGACGGACGGACGGACGGACGGACGGCGGGTGGGTACTCACTGAGGTGATCGAACGGTCCCATAACGTAGAGCAGACGAGGAATGTTTCTGAAGTTCGAGTGAAAATCCGAACTCCACACCCTGTCCATGTCCCTGGCGATGCTGAATAAAGACAGCCTTTTCAGGCTAAGGGCGGATTTCCTCCTAGGCATATTGTTTCATCGGCTCCTCGTAAAGATCTCCCCCCCGCGATGGACTCGAACTACTAATTCGTTCTCCCTCCATACAAGCATAATCACGAAATGGGGCTCGACAACAGCCGTAGCTTCAGGGTCGGTATCTCACGGTCTCTGCGGCAGTTCTTGTGCGAGTGTACCGAATTGTTTGTTCTTCTCCCCTTGCTGGAGGAAAGACAGTGCTGCCTGTTCCAGCTGGAGGTTTTTATACGGGTCGTGGGGCAGGGGTATTGGAATCGCTTTTTTTTTTTGTTGTTTTGTTTTTGTATTTTTCAATGCAATATTTTATAACTGCAGACACCGGTGCGATGGCCCGCGTGCTTAACAGACGGGAAACAAAATTTCGTTCCGTTCAGAAACTCGTAACTTTTATAAGCTAAGTTATTATTAAAAAAAAAAAAATGTAAAATTACAGCATCCGTATTACTTAAGCGGGACACACTTTTCTGTCCGCGGGAATGACGCACGCGTGAACTTTCGGCAGGACCGTTGCAGTTGACTACGATAGCGTGACTTCTACTTCCGGGAAAGATCGCACCTGCGCGGCGGCGGCGGCGGCGGCTTCCACCCAGAGCGTGCGTGACGTGGTTGGCCTGGCTACAGCAGAGGTGGAGGCGA
This sequence comes from Nautilus pompilius, assembly GCA_018389105.1. Classification (NCBI taxonomy): domain Eukaryota; kingdom Metazoa; phylum Mollusca; class Cephalopoda; order Nautilida; family Nautilidae; genus Nautilus; species Nautilus pompilius. The sequence goes on from JACATO010000682.1 coordinate 129,207, forward strand.
GATGTGGCTCATGTATCTGCTGAGCTGGCTGGGGCTGCTCCTTCAGATCTCCGTTATCACGCTGTCCGTGGGTAAGTGGGGGGGGGGTGGAGAGGTCGATCAGTTACGTTCGTCGGCATCTATCTCCTTTCCGTCCCTCTTCTTCTCCCCACCATCCGTCAAATCAGTAAACTCCATCCCCTGCCTGCTGAAGCGGGGTCACCTACCTCACCCCCTGTTGTTTCCTTTCCGTCCCTCTTCACCTCCTCTCCACTGTCCGTCAAATCAGTAAACTCCATCCCCTGGCTGCTAAAGCGGGGTCACCTACCTCACCCCCTGTAGTTTCCTTTCCGTCCCTCTTCACCTCCTCTCCACTGTCCGTCACATCAGTAAACTCCATCCCCTGGCTGCTAAAGCGGGGTCACCTACCTCACCCCCTGTAGTTTCCTTTCCGTCCCTCTTCACCTCCTCTCCACTGTCCGTCAAATCAGTAAACTCCATCCCCTGGCTGCTGAAGCGGGGACACCTACCTCACCCCCTGTAGTTTCCTTTCCGTCCCTCTTCACCTCCTCTCCACTGTCCGTCAAATCAGTAAACTCCATCCCCTGCCTGCTGAAGCGGGGACACCTACCTCACCCCCTGTAGTTTCCTTTCCGTCCCTCTTCACCTCCTCTCCACTGTCCGTCAAATCAGTAAACTCCATCCCCTGCCTGCTGAAGCGGGGACACCTACCTCACCCCCTGTTGTTTCCTTTCCGTCCCTCTTCACCTCCTCTCCACCATCCGTCAAATCAGTAAACTCCATCCCATGCCTGCTGAAGCGGGGGTCACCTACCTCACCCCCTGTTGTTTCCTTTCCGTCCCTCTTCACCTCCTCTCCACCATCCGTCAAATCAGTAAACTCCATCCCCTGCCTGCTGAAGCGGGGACACATACCTCACCCCCTGTTGTTTCCTTTCGGTCCCTCTTCTTCTCCCCACCATCCGTCAAATCAGTAAACTCCATCCCCTGCCTGCTGAAGCGGGGACACCTACCTCACCCCCTGTTGTTTCCTTTCGGTCCCTCTTCTTCTCCCCACCATCCGTCAAATCAGTAAACTCCATCCCCTGCCTGCTGAAGCGGGGTCACCTACCTCACCCCCTGTAGTTTCACTTCTCTTCATGACTTAAGAAGCAAAGGTTCTGTGTATAATCTCACAAAATCCTTGCAATGAAGCTATTTTTCTGATTCCTTTACGTAAATCTTTCCGTGGTCTCCGGTGTGTACCCAAAGGAAAAAATGGAACTCTACTGTATAAAGTTGATATGATGGGAGATTCTGTTTCCTGAAGTCAGTGCCAATGTTATTGTATTGTCGTTTTGAACTTTAGCTTCTGGTGAATATTGTGCAAAATGTATGAGTGAAAATGAGCTGAACTGGGAATTTTGGTTTGTTGCAGTTTGAAAGCCAAAGTTAGGGATCTGTCACGTGTTACATTAATAGATCAAATTCGGAACATTAATTTTAAAAAAAGAAAAAAGTTTTGTTAAATATTGAACAATGCACAATGCTGTCGAAACACTAACAGTTTAAAGTCATTTTTATTTCGCTAAGATTACAGACAAAAGTCATTATTAAGTAACTTTTCTGGAAAATACATTTTTGTTTACAGTATAACTCATATTCTTTGAAGCTTAATTTCATTCCACTCCTCCCAAAAAAGTCTTAAGCTTTTTTTCTTTTCTGACATCATTCATTAAACCTTGCTAGTGTACAGGTAGTCTGATGGCCAACAGATTAGCAGAGTTGTTAACAGATTTGCCTGAACTTACTTGGTGTAATACACACACGCATGCACACACTCTCTCTCTCTCTCTCATTTGTATGTTTAGAAACAATGGAATTCAGCATATCTGATTTCTGATCTGTCTCATCTGTTATTACATATTCCTTGGCTACCAAACCTTGTAGATTTTTCCAAACATTAAAAGTATGCAAATCAATATGTAGCTGACCAACACATTACCAATTGACTGAGTGAGTTATCTTTCCTGTACTTGTTTTGGTCAGTGACTGAAGAAGTACAACAAAGATAGGTTGATCTGATCTGCACAGCATACTGGGCATTCACAGATGATTTGTGTTTTAATTTTGCTTACAATATTACACAATATCCCTTTTTTTAAAAAAAAAACTTTGAAAATCTAAGCTACAAAAGAAAAAATTGTATTGCATTAAAACATCTCACTTATGGTTGTAAAAATTTAATGCCATTTTTACAAGAAAGTTGGTTACTCATAAATGAGCAGCTGGGTCAGCAAATTATTTTGTTAATGCACTATACAAAATCTATTTTATTTAGTTTCTGCTTTATTTCTTACTAATGATTTTTTAAATATTTTGATACTTATCAGACCAATCTACATCATATGTGCAGCAAACATTACTTTAATATAAATGCTCAACCACTAAAAATACTTTTTAAAATCTTTATCTGACATTATTTATTTAAAAAATAATAATAATAATAATAATAAGTTTCTTACTGTCTTGGAATAACTTATCTTTTCTTAAATAGATTTATTGTTGATAAATTTTAGGTTAAGATAAATAATAATAGAATACTTATTTTGTTTTAGCTGCTGGACTCTACTATCTGGCAGAACTGGTTGAAGAACATACAGTCTTTACAGCAAAAATTATTAGATACATGATTTTTGTAAGTATGTGTATGTCTTTAAACAACAATAAACTCTGAAGAAACAACATTTCTCTAATGGATGCAACACCACCTTATTGGCAGTAACAGAACCAACCAAAAATCATTAGTTGGTTTAGTAGTAATAAAGCAGTGAGAAATGCCTGAAATAGCTATCTACTGAAATGTAGTTTCATTTTATTGGACTTATTAATTAATAGTTTGGGGGTGTAATTCTTTAATTGGCTACAGTGGATATTAATTAATATATGTTACTGCTACTGTGGGAAAACATGGATACAGCTGTTTAGCCCTTTCTAAGATTTTTCGACTTTTTCTCTAGTAAAACATCAGCCAGGTACATCTTGGTTGGAGGTAATATGATGTGCCATTATCCAACATGATCAGTTTGGTGGGAGCCCCCTGATGTTATGGGTTGGCATTAAAATTTGGCTAAAGAACTGATTTTGTCATTAGGAGGGCTGTCTTTACTGATGTCAGATACAATGATGAGATCAGTTATACCTGCAGTTGTCTGTCTGTCTTCTTACTTCATCTCTATGGATGAAAATGCTGTCTGCACTGTTGGATATGTTGTCATTCCTGCACTTTAGGTTTAAAACATCCCTTATATAATGTGGTCTGCATGATTTTAAATTTGATTGAACCTGTTTGGGACATTTTAGACAGTTCGTCCAAGTTCTTTTGATTAGTTGGAAGTGACTTTGATCAAAGAATGGCACACCATTTCTCAGTGGCAGCATGATTGTCTGAATTGGTCAAAATCAAGATGTGTACAAACCCATATGAGGCCATTGGTATAGCATACGTTATCATAGCCTTTTTTTGGCAAGGTCAGTTTGTCTGTGATCATTTTTAGGCTGATGTGATTGTCATTCTGCATGCTCATTTCAGACAACCATTTTGTTTTTGGCCAACAATTCAGTTAATTTTTTCACTGACATTGTTTTTTTTTTATGGAGAGTTTCGATCGATATGCAGCTTTTCAATCAGAATATAAGCACATGAGCAATGTACCATACAGGTACCACAGGCTTGTTGCTTTTCAGGGGGTATATAAAAGTGTTTTGCACTATGATTTTCAGTATAGTACCACTTGCCATTTAAAATTAAATAGGAGGCTACTTCTAAGATGTAGTTTCTATCATTTTCTTTGTTTGTTTGATTTCTTTTGGCATTTAATGTATCATATTTCTTATTTAAGCACTAAACAACAGCATAGGGATATTTTGTGTGACCTCTTGTATAACTGTTTACAGTCATCTTGGGCATTTTAGAAAGTATTATATGATCAACTTTTGACTCATGTGACAATTCTTTTGCTTCATGTACTGCATGTGGCTCCTCCTCCATCCCTGGGTGGGGTGTACCCACAAAAGTCACGCCACTGTCACAGATGTTCACTTAATGAAGTTACTAAACATTGATAGAATTGTGTTTCATTGACAACTTAACAATGAGCAATAATATCAGAGCCATAGCTAGACTTTCATCAGATGTAGATTATGTGGCTGCTGAACTTGGTGTAATACAGAATGCTATCAGCCAACTTTGGCAGAGATACCAAGAGACCAGTTCAGTTCACAAAAAAAAAAAATCTGGCAGGGGATGCCTTAGCAGTACTGACCATAAGATAACCATTATATTGTCTATCTGTGTTGGCATAACTGCACTGCCTCATCGCATTCTATAAAGGACAAAGTGCAGCGAGTCCATGGGGGGGCCTATATTTCTGACTTTACTATACAAAATCAGCTACACTTTGCTAATCTATGTGTTAGACATCTAGTGTTTCATAGACCCACAAAACTTAGGACAAGACTCATCTGTGCTAGACTTTGACAGACTGGAGCTAAGTTCTCTTTTCTGGTGAGAGTAAATTCAGCTTTTGCTTTGCTGCACATTTACATGTTTTTTGGGAACCAAACCTTTACTTTGCTGATGGTCATTTATGTTTGGTGAGAAGAAGATCAACACAATGTTGACTGTAACATGTGTTCTGTGTTATGTTCACAAAAATGAATTAATTCTGTCACTGCTACTTGGATGAGGTCATTAGATTACAATGTCATGGTAGTTATTTCACCTTCATGGACAGTAATGCAAGGGCCCATCATGCAAGAAAAGTTGCAAACTATCTTCAACAAGGAAAAATCTTGTCTTCTGAGGTCTTCTCATTTCCTTGAGCTAAAACCCATAGAATATATCTTGAATAAGTTTTCTACATTAGACCAGCCTTTGTTAGTGGGCCACATGAAGCAATTAGACCAGTGGGAGGGGGGCACAGCAGCGGACTGGGTCTTAAAACCAGCCCGGGCATCCTTCACCTACTAGGTCGTCCCATTATTCATTAATATGTTGCTTATCTACGAAAATAGACAAAACACTATAGCCATACTTCCACTGCTCAATAATTATAATGACGTGTCAGGGGCAACCTTTTGATATTTAGCAGGGAATTCCAGGGGGTGGTAGCAGGAGTTTTCCATGACAATTTTTTCAGCATTTTTTTTATCCAGCCAAGCGGCCCATTTTTTACCCAGCTGCCCCAGCCCACTGGGCATTGCCCAAATGCCTTTATGGCCAGTCCGCCTCTGGGGCACATGAATTTTCACTGTCAGGCATTTGATTTCCTTTTTGGTATTATAAATATTAGTGCATTTTCAAACTAACTGACAGTTAAGAGTAGGTTCCTGTCAAGTTCTTTGAAATACATTGCTACAAGACTGCATCAGAAATCTGGTAGAACAGTCTGAGACATTGGTGCGATGCCATAATGCAAGCCAGGGGTTGGCTATGCATGTAATTAAAAGTCATTTGTGTGTGCAGGTTGTGTGACTACCATATTTGACAGTGTATAAAGTTTGGAGCCAAAATACTTACCTCTAAATTTCCACCACAAATTATGTACCATATCAATATTTTTGGTGATAAAATCTTCAAGAATTTAACTGATTTTGACAAATATTTTTTGGTTTGTTTACTTCCATACTCTTTGTGACTGCAGAAAACAGACTCCATTGACAAACATGCATGTTAAGAAAGTTTACTTATAAGATGCATGAAATAAAAAAAAAAAAATGTTTCATAGTTAAGTGGTTTCTAGCAGTCTTCAAAGCAAAAGATGGCCACCTAGATTCAAACTGTGTTCTTGTTACAATTAATTGTGCAATAACTCGGTGATGATATTAGGTTGTTACAAAAGTTTTGTCAGCTTTTTTACCACAACAATGAGACTTCATGTCATTGCTGATTGTGAAGTTTATTAATCAAAGTTAGTTCCATTACAATCAATACATTTCTGCCAATGAGTTACAAGCGCATTTATATCATTTTGAAAAAAATATGGATTTCTGGAGTCAATAAGCGGGATTTCATACTGAAGAAGCTGTCGAGGTGTTTGGAAAGGTGATAGCCTGTGGGAGAAAGGTCTGGTGAATAGGCTGGGTGAGGGAGAACTACGTACCCCAACGCTTTCAGTTTCTAAAGGGTCAATTTTTCAACATGAGGACGAGCATTGTTGTGGAGCAGGATTGGGCCTCTTCGATTTACCAGTGTCGGCTGTCATTGGGAGAGTTTCTGATGAACAACATTTAATTCATGACAGTACCTTTTAGCTGTGATGGTTTTGCCAGGTTGCAAGAAGTTATAATGGATGACACCAGTTGCAGTCCACCAGACAGTGACCATAACCTTTGGATGTAGGCTGGGTTTTGGAATATGGCTAGGCACCTTGTCCCTGTAGAGCCACTGTGCTGATTGTTTGCGATTGTCATAAAGGATCCATTTTTCATCACACGTAATTTTGTCAAGAAATGGGTTGTTTTTGTTTCTTATGACATTCGAAGAACAGATCTCCAATCGTCGATTTTGTTGTTGTTCATTCATCTCATGAGGCACCCACATGTCAAGCTTTTTCACCTTGCTGATTGCGTCAGGATGCCAGGAAACAGTTGCAATGCTTACATCAAGCTCTCCAGCAATTTCTTGCACAGTTTTTCTTGAATCAGCTTCAACTGAGGCTTTCAGATGGTTGTCATCACAGCTGGAAGGACATCTGCTACACTCCTTATCTTCGAGGCTCACATCTCCTGATCAAATCTTTGCAAACCACCATTGTACTGTGCGCTCATTTGCTGTGTCCTCGCCCCATGCTTTCTTAATGTCACGAGGCCTAGTTTGAACCCGTGAAGCAAAATGGCACAAAAAGCTGTTTATCCATTCTTCACTCAAAACCCTGGAACAAATCTCCATTTTATGATTTTTAAAAAGGTAGGTTTTGCATAATGTATGCCAAAGCACACGTTACAAAATGATATACAGTCGGCGTCTGCGTAATCGCAATCCCGGTTATTCGCGGAATTTTCCTTAGAACCTAACTAATAACACTGGTCAACAAAATTAAATGTATTATACTCATTATGAATGCAAACCAACTTTTTTAGACTAATTTTTCATGCTGATTTCAAAATTTCTCTCCATTTGTATGCAGCACATATCAGTTTTTCAGTAGATACATGCAAATATTTACATATTTGTATATATGAAATCATTAACGTAATAAATAAGGACATATTATTTTTAGAAAGTAAATGAGTTTATTGAGTTAAAAATCATCACTATCATTCTACAAAGAGTGAATACACAAAAAATGGGTCAGACAAAGTTAGAACAACAGAGTTAGAAACATTGTGATTTGGATTTCCTGCGGTGTTCCTGATCTGGTTGATCACGGTAAAGTGTCCAGCAGTAGTCAGCCAGCATACTGTCATTCCAGAAGCCTTGGTACCGTTTATCCATAGCACTAATGTCCTGGTGAAATCTTTCACCATGTTCATCAGACACTGCTCCAGGGTTATCTGCGAAGAAATCCAGATGGGAGTCCAAGAAGTGAACTTTCAGTGACATGCGACAACCCATTGCTGAGTAACATTTCAGAAGATTCTTGATGCCATCCTTGTAGTCCATTGCCTTCTTGTTGCCCAAGAAATTCTCACAGATCCAATTGAAAGAATTCCAGGCGGGCAGTTCCAGTTCATCCAGTGTTGTCTTGAAGTTGACATCTTTGAGTACTTCTCTAATTTGGGGTCCGACAAAGATACCCTCTTTCAACTTCGCCTGTGTGATTTTGGGAAACTTTTCTACAATATACTCAAACCCTCTGGCATTTCTCTTCCCTAGTGTCTTTACAAACTGTTTCATCAGTCCAAGCTTTATGTGCAAAGGAGGCAATAGGACATTACATGGATCTACAAGAGGTGTATTCTTGACACTAGACAGTCCTGGCTGGTATGATATTCTTGTCTGCCAGTTTGATTCCGAATAATGTTTGTCAGTTGCCCGACTATCCCATAGACACAAGAAACAACAGTATTTTGTGAAACCTGACTGCATTCCCATTAACATCAGACCAATTATGACTGGACAATTTGAGATGTTGAAATACCTATTTCATCAGACAAAACTTGATTGGTTAATTTAAGATGATGAAATGTTGCATCTGAACTATGCAGCAATGAATAATGTAGTTTATTTTAAAGGTATGTTTCCACGATGTAAATGAAATACATGCATACACGTTATTAATTGGAATTTCTATATAATGCATGAGCTAAAACCAAAAAACTTTCTCATCTTGAAAACTGTACGTGATGTCAAAAAACTAATTGTATATTTGAAATTAGCATTAAAAACTACACTAAATACACCTTGACATATGCTTGATGAAAAATACTTGTTGGCCAGTGTAATTATTCGTGGAAACCCCCGCATATTCGCAGAATCGCAAATATCTACTGCGATTTTTTATGGGTTTTTTCGTGGCAATATATATTTTTTCACACTTTTTAACACTAAATTATTAATAACAAAATAATTTACTAATTTTGTAATATAAATACTAACGTAAATTCAACAAAATATTAATATAAAATAAACGCTATTGGCTGGAGGTTTGAAAGTAGCCAATTTGAGAGCGTTGTTCATTTCTCCTTGCTGCTGATTGGCTGCTGTCTCAGGCAGATGCAGCCCAGCAGCCCCGCATCATCCCAGTTTACCGCGTGTAGCTATCTCGAGTGTTTCGCTGAGTGTTGTATTTTTTATTAAATTATTATTATATATTTACTTATATTTTTTTATTATATTTTAATATTTATAGGCATTTTTATGGACCACATCCAATATTCGCGGTTTTTCACTTTTCGCGGGTGTTCTAGGAACGTAACCCCCACAAATACCAGGGAACAACTGTATATCTTATCTACATACACCTTCATAAGCAGGCAAAAAAATGAACCCCAAATTAACATAATAAAAACCGACAACACTTTTGCAATGATCTAATAGTTTGAACACATGAGGCACAATCATGCTAATTACATAGTTACCGTAATCTCATTGGTTATGATCAGACCATTGTTTATCTCTCTCTGTGTAAAAATGCAATGATTCTTTTTAATCATCTTACATATAGTTGTTTTAGACTCTCGATCAGAATACAACAAGAATAGAGAAAAATTGACATTTTATTTCATATCACTTGCTGTTTAGTCCTTTTCTGGTTTCTTGTGGTAGTTAGCATGGCCTTAATAAAACAATCATGGCAGTAGCAGTTCTTGCCTTTTTGAATACTGTGGATTCTTCTGAATACTTTCCAGTACAAGAGAATACTTGGAATTTTTTTTACAAATGAATTATTATAAAATGTGGGTTGACTTATATACTGGATCTATGAAAAATCCTGACTTGTACACTGACAAATACAGTATTTGTTATCATTTTGATGTCACTAAATACTTTGGCTAATGTCCAGATATTACACAACAATACCTCTGTAAACCTTATGTTCAATTTTGAGCATTGTACAAATTTTTTTTTCTCAACAAATATGTACAATTTATATCATAATATTTGTATATTATTTTGATTGGTACACTATTTATTTAATTTATAATTTTAATTATTTAAGTGAACCTTATCTGTTTCCATAATTTGTATTTGTCTCAAGTCTATAAAAGGAAAGCAAAATTGTTTTTTAAAAAAAAAAATTTTCTTTTATTTATTGAGTTTTACAGCATGTTCAGTCAAGTGTATGCACACACTTTTTTTTTCAGGGTACCACAGGTGTCTACCTAAGCTTGTTACTGTTTGAAGACCTACCCACAACGATGATACTTACTGGGATGGCGGCTAACATAACTTATTTCTTAGTGCTGCGGAACTTTCCATATTTTTATGTCACATCTCCATCCTTCATCAATGCTGTTGGTAAGTGAAATATTTCCTGTTAAACAAAAAACAAAGAGACATCCTCAATAGCTTTGACTCCTCTACTTGTAAACTTCAAAAATAGGAGCCTACTGCAGTAGTTTGAATTTTCAATGGGAATTTTAAAAAAAAAAATTTTGAAAAGCAGAGCTTTTGTTGAAATTATGTTACCATCCCTAGAAAGAATCAGGAACTTAACAAATCACTTAGGTGGAGGCAAGAATGTCAATGCAATAGAAATTAGTGATGTCATCCTAACTAGGTATTTTTCTATTTCCATTACTTTTTTTAAAATTGAACAATGAATTTGAGCAAAAGAACTTGAGTATTTTAGTTCCCTTTTAAAATTCATGCTATTACTATGCAACACTAAAACAAATCAAGAATTTATCAGCCTTATATGCACCTTTGATACCATCTATCTGACTGAGAAAAGTAGCTGCTGTTTCCCAGCATCAGGAGGAGCAAGTTGGAAAGGCATTCTCACCTGTCATCCAGGTACCTTTAATAAGTTCCTTCTTGACTGGTTCATTACATGTTTTTGTTCTCATTGTAGCAGATCTGGCTTATAGGCATGAGATTTTGGGATTGCTTTTATTGCTTATGGCTTGAACTGGCTACTCTAGTAGGTTGCCTAACTTTTCCCCCCATTTTATAGGTGAGAGAAGAGAGCCTTGTATTGAAAGTAATGAGCTGTAATTAATTACATGAAAACCACTGTTTAGAGACTGATTTTATTCATGGGAATTTGTGTCCTGCTATATTATTTTGGCAACCCTTCACCCTCCCCTCCAGTAATCAAATTTATTTGACCAAATTTTACTTGTTCCTCTGTATGCTGTTCGGCGTGTGGCAAGAGTCATTGACAAAGATTTCGATATTTACTGTGGATATCATGAAGTGTAGAGATTCCACTGCTGTGGCAAAGAGACCTGAAAGGATCTCAACAGTGATTCCATGATGCAAATGTGTGTGCCATTACTTGCCATGTCTGATGCACCATCAAAGATTCTCTTGCTGACATCCATTTACCAGAAATGAGTTAAAGAACAATCCACCAACTTGGCTACAGACAGTGCATAGCATGTAAGCAACCTGTTTTTGTTTGGGTCTTATCGGAGGACTTGACTGGCAAGATGCTCAAGAATTGGCGGCATGTATGCTTCTCTGAGTCCAGGTTTTAGCAGTTCATGTCTGGAGTTCATTGTCAACCTTCAATCCCATTGTCTGTTTGGCTGTCTTCAGATCTGTGTACCGACCAAGGAAGCCCCTCTCCCTCCCCTCACCTAGGTTTCAGTCACTGTTTTTAACCTACAGTTAAGAGGGTGAGTGTGTCGTGATAATGGCTACAATCTACTGTGGTGGAAAGATAGAATTGGTTTTTGTTGGAGGCTGTCTCAGTTCTGTCAGGTACATTGCTATTTTAAAGAGACGTATTATTGTACTGCGGGCATACTGAGATTTGATGCCCATATTCTTTTGGAGAATGGTTCTGCATGCCACATGCCTTGTATGAACAGAGTCTGGAAGAGGAATAATAAAGGCATTCAACTTTTTTTCCTGGATACCCCAGATGTGAATCTAGTTGAGCACCTGTTAGTGGTGGGGGGTGTGTGTCTGGGTGGTCATCTGAATAAACCTGTCCAAGAAAGCTTTCATTCGCAAGGATATGGCAGAACCTGGACCAAACTCTGAAACATCTTGTTGATTCAGTGCCAAACAGGGTAAAAGGTCACTTGATCTCACTCTGTCTCTCATCTTTATTTTCAGTTTTTCACAATAAATTGACATTCTGTAATAACAGCAGGTTGTCAGATTATTATGGCAGTGCACTGTATAATGTTGTTTCTACTCATTAACGTTAATGGCATCATTGTCACTCCACAGGTGGCCAACCTAGTAATCAATGCAAATGGAGTCTCCAATGAACAAATAATTTGTTGAAACAGATTTGTGCTACAGTCCCTCACAGAAGAGAATGTAAGTGCTTAAAACATTCACAAGTGGCTGCAGAATAGTGAATGTGTAGGCGGGTTGTGACACCTGATGACAAAATCTGTGAATGAGCTGATTTAAGCAAACAATGAGTTTGTTCTGTCATTTCCTTGAGGTGTTATATTTTGTGACCCCCCAGGGTTTTCTGTAGTTAATTGAGGCTCATTGCTCTCACTGTGATTTGTACACTATGCCAGGTCTAAAAAATGTGGTAGTATAGATTGTAGCTTTATTTAAGCTAGGCCATTGTTGGGTTTAGGTCATCTGTATTTTTAAGTGGATTGGGGACAATGTTTAACAAAAAAACAAGACAAAGTTAAACCTTTGCTATACCAATGATTGCTTCTTTTGAACTGTAAAACTACATTTCCTGGTGCATTAAACTTTCAACCACAAACACTATTACAAAATTCTAATAGTGTTTTGATGATAAAATATTACAAGCATTATTATTGGAAGGTTTAGTTTGATGAAGATTGTAACCTGGTTAATGATGGACTATTACCTTTTTCATTGCAATTTTTATTGCTACATTTTGGGAAATGTGTTCTCCAGGCATATTTTTAGTATTCATTGATGATACTATTTGCATATGTCACTGATGGGATTCAAACTAGGAACCTTTTGGTTGTGAATCCAGTGTGCTACCAACAACTATTTCAACCACAGGCAATTATTGGTATGATTTTAGTTCTGTTTAAACTCATCAATTGGTTTCTTCTGGGACCTTGGCTTGTTAGCACACAAGTGGGGTAAATAATTGTAATGACAGTGGTAATAGGCCATCATTAACCAGCTTACAAGAATTCTTTTAAAAAAAAGGAATAATTGATGTAGCTTGAATTAAGTGGTGCCATGCTATTAACTGCTGAATGTGCTGTTTATGTAACATAAATTATACTTTTCTAGGGTTCCTGGTAATCCTGATTAGAGTTCAACTAGATTTCTTATTTTCACCACCACCTGTAATGCTTGGCAACTTTTTACTGTTCACATCATTTACAATTTAATTTATAATGGCTGCAATGTGTCGCTAAGGAAAGCACTGTTGGAGATGAAATACCTTCAGGTGTGCGCGGTTCAGCCAGAGTTACGCTGTAGGGAGAGCATTGTGAGAAAAATGGATGGTGATTTCTTTCTTTCTAATTTTTGTCAGTTCCTATTTTAATATATTTACTTTCTGTTTTTATCTTTTAGCTCTGATCATAATAAACCACTATCTGGCCTTCTCACATTTCTCATCTATATATTACCCTTTTGGTGAGGTAAGTACAGATGTACATGTGCTGAAAGTTGAAGCATACTTATGAACGTTCGTGAACTCTTCGTGAAGGTGGTACTGGTGTATCAGAGCCCTGCAAATATTTGCCAAATATATCCTCCATTCACATGCAGTGCTGCTGTCCTTAAAAAAAAAAAGAAACTTGTGTGTTAGATTTTATGCAAATTTTGTGATATTTTGCTAATTTGGTTAGTTTGGTTTTTTTCTTTCTTAGAATTTTGTTCAAGCATCTAAAACAGCAGATTTAGTAGAAATATAAAATGAATGTACAGTATTTTTCTTTAATGTAAATGGCACTGTTACAGCGTAGTTACTGTCTCTGTTACACCGTTACCATATCTGTATTTCCTATTTTGCTTCCCTACTTTAAATAAAGATTATTGTGGTGTTCAGTTTAATTAAATTTGATTATAGCTTAGATAGCATAAACACATCACAGACCATGTTTGTTAACATCACAAAGACTATTGCCGTCGTCGTTCTTATTGCTGAAAGTTTACTAATTTAAAGCTGGAAGTATAGAATTAATTTTCTCTCAATCAAGTAATTAAATAAGTTGTTAAAGTATTTCTTTTACCAATGTCACTTAATTGTTGTCTACTTTCAACATTTCAGTGTCTTTCTTTGTTTTTAGATTATTTGAGACTTGACATAAGTAGATAGACACTCCATAAGACTCAAATAGGCCATTTCAGTCATATAATAAAATGATTCCTAACTATACAAACAATTACAGGTCAGAGGAACCTTAATCTGCGGACAGGTGGTTTAATAGAAACTGATGGACTTTGAAAGGAGGCACAAAGTTGGGCAATGGGATACATTGATAGGAGCCATTGTAAAATTCTTCTGTGAACTGTTAACAGAGTGTAGCTATTCAGTTAGAGAGAAGCTATAAGACAGCTGTTTATGTGCATCTAGGATGTCTAAAGCCAGCAAGGAGCATAGAAACCAAACTACAATAGTCAGCTACAAATATGGCATAACATATGTAGGTTTCCATGAGAACCATCAGAAATTATATCCACTGGGTAGGTTGAAGAGCAGCAAGACACAAACCACTTCTCATCCCCCACGCAATGTCAGTAGTCGACTGCAGTGAGCAACACAGATATACCCACATACTTCTGTCTTTTGGATCTGCTATCTTTTCGGATGAGTGCAGATTTTTACAGTTTTTAGATAATAGTCATGTATGTGTGTGGTGCTAATCAGCAGAGGAATTTTTATTGAACCATCTACAAGCCCAAGACAAAATATGGCAGTTTGTCTGTCATGGTGTGGGATGCAATTTGAACCACTGTATTATGGTCACTCTAGAGATCTACAAAAGAACTAACTTCTGCTTGATAAATCAGCATTCATGCTGGTCTGTGTCAATAATGGTAATTTGTTCAAAGATTGAACAAGAGCAACTCAACTTTGTTAAGGCCTGGACAGTCATTGGACACAAATCTCATTGAATATGTATGGGCTTTTTTACCAATTGCTTCAAAAGTATCTGCAAATCCTGTTCCAAAAACTCCCTGACCAGATTTGTTGATCCTGTCCACACACAATGCCATTGTATTGCTACCTTGCATAAGGCAAATGGCAGCATCACCAAGTATTAATCCTGCTCAATTTTTGCCATTGCTATGCATAGTTTTGGAATAAACAGGTGTTTTTTTTTTGTTTTTGATTTTTCAGATTTTGATGTCTGTTTACTTATATCAAGTCTTTGTATGTATATATATATGGTGATATAGTAAAATATAAGCACTATAATATTATACATAATCTTATACAACCATATATCTGAAAAACAAATTAAATTCTTGATTTCTAATCAGAATAACACAATACAAGTCAAAACAAATGTAGAAACCAAGGTAATAATCCAGATAAACCAGGCAGAATGATTTCACAGTAAAAAAAAAATGAATAGTGAAATGAAGTGATTTAGCTGTGAAGCATATTCTTGGAAGCTGGTTGCAGATCAAGAATTCCAGATACATTTATCATACTGGTGAATGATATGCTGTACCAATCCTGGTCTAAGCTCATAGCCAAAAAGAATAATGCACATGGTTATAGATTCATGTCAAAAGGTAGGCAATCCAAAATCACAGTACCATTTAACGGACCAACATGGATTGGCAGAAAGTTAATGTGAATGCAAATGTAAACAAACAAAATCCCTTCTCAATTATGATATAAACAAAGCTGTGGTTAAGTGGTCATGACATCAAAACTTAGGGTCAAGGACCTAATGCATCAAACTGTCATCTTTTGGCACTTAAATACAGGCACATTCATAAGGTAACACATAATTTAAATCGTCATTAACATTACAAAACCACATAGGAAGCATAACATTTAAGAGGCCAAAAAACAATCTAAAGGAACTGCAGGACAGTAAAACAATGACTTAAGAATGAACTCTTTAGCAAATGCCAAAGGCAGATGACAGTAAAACATGATTAAAATAAATATTCTTGTTTGGTTACTTAATCAGGTGGGAATTATTTCTCTACTTCTGATATAATTAATTGAATTTTTTCAGTTTGTAAATTCTCAAGAATAAGAAGAAGAATGGCATTAGTATAGTAATTTTTGCAAACATCTCTGTGACTTATTTATGCTATCTAAGCTACGATCTAAGTTGGTTAATTAAACATTACATAATATTTATTTGTTGTTGTTCACCAGTCTCTAGAAGGGAGACTGGTGTGGCAAAGGAGCATAGTGCTGTGTTTATTTGCTAGAGCACATTATCCTGTGCCACAAGGGGCCGAGTGCTATTAATTTTTCAGGGAAATCCCTCTTTATTTTTTAGAAATGGAAGGAAATCCACCCAACTAGCTGGTGGAGAAGAGCAAGAAGAAACCATAACCAGATCGGCCCTAACCGGTGGTCAAACTCAGGCCCCTAACTTTGGCAGACCGGTAGCCTAATTCCAGGGCCACCCTTAATCTCTATTTAAAGTGGGGCAGCAAATTGTGAACAAATAGACGATGTTGTGACTTACGCATTAACAATGTGTTCTTCTGACATCAACATGGCTGCTGCTGCTGCTGCTTGTCTTTTTCAGGTCCTGGGGTACTTCACTATTTGTTTGTGGTTGATACCATTCACCTTTTTCGTGTCTCTGTCGGCAAACGAAAATGTCCTACCAACAGTTTCAGAATCACAGCCAGCAAATCGTGGTAAGTGGTAGTAAAGCTGTTGGGAAAATGAAAAAAAAAACTACTTGCAACTAATGCAGAAACTTAGGTAGTTTTGCTTTGGGGAAAAAAAATAAAAGGGTATTTTAAACTAAGCATGCTGAAGTAGAAGCTAAAGGGGCATAACAGCGATGTAAGCTGCAGTTTTTGACGAACTGCTGCCAATACTGAATAATTAAGAAAAAATAAAATCTCTTTTTCTGGGACTATATAAAAAGGAATAACTTAAATATATCTGCATACTAAAAAAGATCGTTTCATTTAGGTCATGAAAGCTTTTGATATCCTATAAGATTTAAAAAAAAACAAAGTAATTTAAAGTTGGTGGGACTAGAAGATATTAGCTTGATTTCAGAAGAAAGGAGACAAGGGACTGATCTTTATTGAGAGCTTTCTGAGTGTGCAAAGACAAGTCTACCTTACTAAATAAGGACTTACTCAGCAAATGAAAAGTCTGTAGAACATTTCCATAGAATAAAGCCAGCATTTAATGTAGTAAACAGCCTGGAAGCTTGAGGAATAGGGGCAGACAAACTGCCAATACTGCCAGCCATAATTTTGGACTTGCTAATGAAATAATTCAGAAAATGTCTTGTTTGCCTGAAGTTTTGTAGATAAACATCTTTTAGATTTATGGATTTTCTAGTAGTCACATGCTTATACACGTGTAACTTTATACCACCTTAATAAGTTGATTTATGTTTGGAATATGGGATATTTCAGTGGTGAGTCCACATGAAGGCTGTCAGTGTGCATTAATATAGAGAAATAGATAAATCATAAAAATTGGAGATTTTGTTATCATTTTTTTTTAAATATATTAAATAAGCATTTCCCAGATATGGAGAGTAACAGATCTGTCTTTTAGGGTTAGTGTGAATAACTGGTGGTGAGCAGAAATAAATAGTTTTCCTAGCATTAGGAAACGTTTTCTGTTAATATCTACTCTTTCCTCAGCTTAGATCTTTTAAAAAAAGAATTCTTTTTTCAACCAACAGTAAATAAATAATTTTTGTTTGTGGTTGTAATTATTTAATGCATAAACTGGAATTAAGTTATCTGAGAAAATGTAAGATGTATGAGACTATGTATCACCATACTGGTAATATTGATGACATGGGCCTCCCTCCAAGATTGGCTGGTCAGTTAAATAATACACTTGTCTGTTGCCGTAAGCAAAACAAGCAGATCATTACAGAGGGCGGACTAAAGAAAATCTTTGTTTTTGTTTGTTGTGAGAATATAGTAGACAACTCCTGTCTACAACAACAATGGTGTGGAACGGAAGTGCACAAGGCAATGGAAACTCCTCTCTGATCTGGCAAAATATTAAAGGCTTAACATGGAATATCTTAACATCTGCAGCTATGCCCAGATATTTAATTATTCTCCTTTGATTCATTAGCAGTACACAAGAAAAAACAAGAAGAAGTACTTACTGCTATAAAGAGAGAACTGACTTTCTACCTGGACAATCAGAAAAAAAAAGGTGTTAACTTGTTTTTTTTAACAAAAAACTTGATTAGAACATGTTAAACTTAAAAAGGTTGTGGAAGATATTACACACACATCTTTATTATTATTATTTTAAAAGCTGGTGGCCACTTTCTAGCAATACTATGCCTTTTCCTGATGATTAGCAAATGAATTCCCTGAGAAAGAATGTGTCATTCACTCCAGTATAGTCATCTATTTCCACAGTTAGATTTTGAAGTAAAATGGTAATACCTTTAATGAAGGTGAATGAGACAGACAGACAACAAATGTTACAAAAAATGGATAACAAAATATTTGAGTTAACATGTGGCTGGCCAGCATATTACTGAGTGAGAGTTATCTTTCTCGTGCTTTTTCTGGTCAACAGCTAACGCAATGTAACTGAGTTTAGTGTGGGTGGTCACAGATGAGTTATGCACTTTAATCTTTCTTACAATATTACAAGAGAGTTCTCTCTCTCCTCGGAACCTGAAATTGCATTGTTGTATGTCACATTTGTAGTTGTAAGACTGATGCCATCTTTACTTCAAGACCATTACTGAGGCATTAGCTGTTAGAAAGAACTGGTAAAAGAGATGCACGTAGATCGCCACATGATAGGTAAATAGATTGCAAAATGTTCACAGTTGTTATGGCCTCTGTAGAGAATGTACTTTGTGACCTCTGGGGATGTGTGACCACCTTGAAAGTCCCTGATGCTGACTGGACAAATTACTTTTGACCTGGTGTTTAAGTACGTGTGTTTAGATATAACAATGGAGCAACAAAACCATACTATGGGGAAAGACTAGAGTAAAAAAAAAAATATAGTTTTGGTAAAATGGTTTCGAGGAGACTGGCATGTATGCTGAGTGATCATCATCAGTTTTAGGCCTTAATGTTTACAATGTCTATTTGAGAATTATTAAGACTTTTTTTAGCAAAAATTCTTAAAAATTTTCTTGCTTATTTGTTTGTCTTGTTGTAATTTACTGTTGCTATTTGTTTTAAAGATGACAATGACATGGATGTTGTGAGCAGCTACTTTAAAAGGAAAAGCAAGAAATACGGCCTCTTGTCTTTCTTCAAGTACGCACAAGACAGCCTTCTGCCGGAGAGGATCAAGAAGCAGTTCTGACCAACTGCAGACGAGGGGGCCTGTTACTGTTAGGGCATGCTTCATTGTTGTCTTTTTTTTCTTCCAAACATGGCTTACAGGAGAAGAAGACAAAACAAACAAACAAATTCAAACCTTCAACAAGCTGAACAAGGCTGCTAGTCACTGGCAGTGACACCTGGGTGATTTTATGCATGTTGTTTAATGTCTTTAAGGAAAAGTCTTGAGATTCCACCACTTTGTAAAAGCAGAAGCTTTAAAATTGGCTGACTTTGTAAAGTATTAATATCTTTGGAAGTTTATTTTGGTCTCATTATTATTAATTTTTAAAAATTTGTTTGTGATACTTTCTGTTAATTTCAAGAGAGGCAACCGAAAGTGCTGCTTATGTTATTACAGCCTTCAGTGTGATTATTTTCAATTACATTTATGTTTTATTATTGTTCGTCTTTTTTTTTTTTTTTATTTACACAAGACTTTACACAACTTATCTTCTCTACTTTAGCTATCTGAAAACAAGTTAAATTCCTACCTTCTCGGGAGGGTAAAATTGAAATTTTCTTTTCAATGTTTTTGCTTTTCTTTCATGTTGGTCAGTCCTGTAATTCAGGTGATGATGCACCCAGACTTTTTTCTTGACTCCTTTGCTTAATTTCAAGTGAAACCACATAAAATTAGTTAAAATATAAAATTCCAAGTTATACAGACAAAAACAATATTCAGAATCATTTGATGATGTAGAAAGAATTTAAGTGAACCGTCATTACAAAAAAAACATCTGGAAATGCGGAGTAAGGAGGTTAATTCAGTATAAAAGTCTTAGATGTAGAAAGAAGTTGTTGAATGCTAACTAATAAAAATAGCTTTGTGCTAAGGATGGCCAGACAGACCACAGAGAAGTAAAGAAATTTTGGTGCCGTTGCACAAGACCTGATTTTGACCACCTTTAGAAAGTACCTGGCAGGTGTGAAGAAGAAGTTCTAATAAGAAAAGATGTGGTTATTGAGGAGGATAACTGCTTAAATTATTCAAGATGATGAAAACTGAATTTAGTTTATTCGCTCAAAGATCTGGTAGTGAACTGCTTTAGACTACTTATATGCTAACTGTGTTGCTGAACAAGATATCTTAGCAGTCTGAGAGGGGTGCTGAGGTATTTTTGGAGTGATTTGGGTGGAGGATGTCAGTTATTTATTTCATGTGATTAGAAAAAAAATTTAACTTCCTAATTTTGCATGTCAGAAGTTTACATGGCATCTAGTTGAGACTTAAAACTTTTCAAAGGTGTGTAGCAAGTATACTAATCTTTGAGTTTTGTTATTTTTGGCTCTTAGGTCATAACTTGAAACTTTATAATTATCATAGGAGGTTGAGTGTAGAATACATGGAGCAGTCTATCTAGTGCATTCTGGGTAACACAACCAATACAGTTAAAAATACATGGAACGGATACTTCAAAGAGGCAGGTGCTTAACATGAGTTGAAAGACTTTCTGCCCCTCTGCACTTTACTGCAGAATAGAAAGATGGAATTATTGGGGGCTTTTTGAACATGTAGATAATCTTGAATTTTTAGTTAGTAGTAAAAATAAAAGAATCCAGTCATAAATTAGCTAAGGTTTGGTATTTGAAAACTTTTCTTTTTTTTTCATGACATTTGTGATTCAGTGAAATGTTCAGATATATATATAGGTAGAATGGCAACAGTTTCAACTGTTTGATTGAAATACTGCAGTAAAATCTTTATTCAAAGGTAATGGCTTCCAGCCTCCTGATCATGATGGAAGTATAGCAATTACCTACCATAGCTGTGAATCGGACAGCATAGCTGAACACTTTGATGCACTTTTGCATATGGTATAAAAATTCAGACAAGAAGTTTCTGGGTTGTTTTTTTTTTTGGAAATCTTTGTTTCCATCAGCTTTAAATGTACACCTGAATAATGTTACCGTAGAAAGCTCACAGCCTTTCTCCCTGCTTATGGCTAGATGTAGAATGAGGACATTAGTATAATTGTCTTATTTCTAACAGGTGTTTACTTAACCAACTCAAATCTTTGATGCTTACATTAGGACTGCAATGTGGTACCTGTTTGTATATATCAATAGAAAGAGCTGACCGAAGTAATTTGAGAAGTTTCAGATTTCTGATTTATTTTCATTATTGGATCTATTCATGTCAGCAAGTCTAACATACACACACACACGTGCACACTATCGTGTGCTTTTCTAAGTTTAAAATGTCGAGATTGCTTTTAATATAGAGCTAGATACTGCACATTGTTAAGACAAACTGTTCTATGTATCAGGCATTGATGATTATAAAAATCTGCTCCAAGCTTTAAGTAACAAACGTTTTTGTTCTAACCCTAAATTGCTAGCTTAAAAATGTTTCCAATTATGTTTTCTGCTTGAAAATAAATATATAGATAATTTTAAAAAGCCAATCAGATTTCTTCTCATTTGCACTGGCAACTGAAATTTGCTAGCGTGAGAGATTTTCTACAAAAAAACAAACATCTATTTTGTAGAGTGGTTTTATGCTGCTTTGTATTTACTTTATTAGGCTCTCATGAAGCAAGCAACCTGGAAGAAAGGTTAGAAGTTTATTCACTCTATGCAACTAGTCAGTTTGTTAAAATTGCAAGTGAGGAGAGATGCCCACTAAAGCTGTTTTTAAGGATGGTTACTGATTTGTTCATTGTACATTTTCCTTTCAAGTGATGTGTGAGGGGTGGTATTTAGTGAGGCAGATGGCTCTCTATAGGCTTGTTTCTCGTTGGTTTCTTGGTATTCAGATTCCCTTCCATCAGTAATTTACTTTGCTGAAATCAGCAGTATTCAGCCTGTTTGTGCGCAAGTATGGAAAGACGTGCTTGAAAGGAGATCTCGGTTGGTTCTTTGCATGAAAGGATGACAGCTATGACCACCTTTATTTATCACATAAAAAATATAAAAATGCTGAGGTATTGTAGATACAGTCCAGGATATTACACTGCTTTTTCACATTTGCTAGATTAATTTTGGCTTCATTCAGCAGCCCATGAGTTTGGAGAATACAATGACAAAGGGTTTTCAGATGTTCAAACTTATGAGTCACATCCTAAACTAGTTTCTCCTCCTCTTCCTCAAAAATGTAATTAAAGCATTAAGATGACAGAACTTGAGATGTGGGTGGTATTATTATTAAATGCAACCCCATTATGATGGGGATCTCATAAACTGTGCTGTCTTTCATGTTAATTACCACAGATAACTTTCAGAAATATACTTAAGTGATCATTATTTGCTTTTATTTTTATGTATCGTACTTTATCTAACTTCTTGGTTGTAAACATACTGCAGATTTGCCAGCAGTCATGTAGATAATTGTCATCTTTGAAGAGATTATACTATGTCATACTTGAAGTGATGTGGTAGTTACCTGCAAAGGTTTTCAACAGAAAATAATTAAAAACTGTACATACATTTGTTACAAAACATTGTAAATATAATTGGCTTTTTTAAAGAAACACAAGCTAGTGAGAAATTTGCCTTTTGAAATACTAGAATAAAACTTTCTTTCTATACTTTGTTGTGCTTGAAATCAATTTGTTTAAAAGTGTTGTTGTTACTACTGCTGCTAATGATGATGATAATATCTCTCTGATGTCTTCAGTCTGAAATTCTTTTAGGAAACAAGAAAAAATATTTCACTTTTGTTCCAAAAATGGTGAAGATATTAAGCTGAAACAAAATATTAGCATTCAAAATAGCATATTTTTCTTTGCTTGAAGCATTAGCTCTATTTTGAATTTATAACAATTATATTATGCACAAAGAGATTATGCCAGTGATTATTTCCACAGAAGAGATTGCTTAAAAGATGTAACGTCCTCAGATTAACTTTGATGCAAATGCAGGTACTAGGGTTTTATGGCCAAAAGGCTTTCCTATGCTGTGCTGTGTATGGATGAGTTGGTAGGTGAAAGAGATAGGTAAACTTTCCAAGTGCATTTGTATGTATGACTCCAATTATTTTGTTTTATTAGTCTACATACAAGCATGAAAAGTACTTTATATATTTCGCTTAAAATCTAATGGCACTGTTCTCTACATGATTGTGAAGCTAGATTTGATTCTGTTGCTCAATGGAATCTTGTGGAAATTTCAGTGCAAGAATATACTATTGTAGCACATATGAAATGTTTTAAGTTGATCCAACAAAAACTGCCAAATGACAACAGCATGGCAATGTTTCATTGATGATGGCAATTAATCTTTTCAGCTTACTGCAGCTTGAGGACATTGTATTGAAGGTACAACCACACAGACAACCAGGAAAGGTAACAGTTATTTGTATTCCTACACTAAAAATGCAGCAATATCATCAGGTTGTTTTCCTGTCCATATCCTTTGCTCCTACAGTCTCTAATATCATCAATTTATAGTGGATTGATGTCCTAACAAGCGAGTAATATTAAACATGAATATGTCTACATATACAAATAGGCATCAGACAAACCTTTCTGCAATTCCTCTTTGCTATTTAGCTAAGCACATCAGAATGAACTGGCTAATGTTTAAGGGAAAAAAAATACTGGTTCTTATGTGAGAAATGTTATAATCCATGTCTGAGACCTTATTACATTCAAAATTTTATGTGCACATCTAGAAAAACTGATCTGTTAATAAGAAACCTCTCTATGTTCACACTAATTTGGGCAATAGCTGTGGTACAATCTGTACCCAACAAGCAGCACATTGCAACCTTGTACAGGTGCAGTAAATCAGCGGCAGTTAAATATTGCTAAGGTGGTTATAGTTTTGTGGAATCTTGCTGTGTTGTATGGAATTCTAAAATTATCCATTACATGATTCTTGAGCTTAATATTAGCTACCACGAGCAACGGTTAGTTACCGCGCTGTTATAAATTTGTCTCGTTTTTTTTTTTTAATGTATTCTTGTGGTTAGAAACATAAAATATAATTTTGAAATGGGAATGTTTATGCTTGAGCTCTGTTCACCTGTTTGGTGGTGGTGGGGGGAATGGAATTTTGCTGCTAATATATCGGTATTCTTAAATTTTAAACTGACTGACTAGGACTGGATTTCTCTGTAGTAAAACAACGAGAGGTTTGTTTTGTCTTCTTATTTTTTTATTTAAATAGCTGTTGGTGAACGAGTTGAAGACAGTGCCCAGCCGGCACTACGAACTATAGGATGGGTAGTGTATGCTAGGGCAGAGGAAGCTGATTCCCCGGGACGGCTCTAGGGGAGGGCGATGGCAATCTCTCTGCCGCCGTGAGCCATGACAAGGCCTGCTAAGTAAAGAAATCTGTCTCTTTAACCCCACCACCACCCACAAAAAAACTCGACACCGAAGACGGGGAAATTTGTTTCCATCCTATCTTTGGAAAAAAAAAACAAAACAACAACAAATAACGAAGAAGATCGTTCCCACAATTCCACTTCCTTGACGACGCTCATTCGTGGAGACCGAATGCGTTGACTCGATTGCAAGGCGGTGCGCTTAGTTCGATTCGTGCAGGTGCTGGATGGTAAGTTTTTTTGGGGGGGGAGGGTCCTATAATGGTAACTTCTCGTGAAAACTATACGCTCTAAAGGGGTTTTATATTTTTTAAGACATTTGTAGATTATTTCGAGGCTGGTCTGTGGGTTAGGGTTTGGGTGGTTTCCCCTTGAACCTTAATGTCTTCCTGTCGTGGCCCGTCGACGACGACGACGAGGAGGAGGCTGGGCTGAGTTAAAAAGATTGAATGTTTCGGCGGAGAGTCAGACGGACCCGTGCGTGTGTTCCTGTCGTCCATCATATCTCGGTGTGGCTGCTTCATGTCCCTGGAGAGAGAAGGAAAGCTCCCTGGCGTTTCTTCAATCACTTTTTAAAAAAAACAAAGTTATCTCCCTTTCTGTCATTTAGGGAAAATTAATGAATTTCTCATTTGTTTCAAAAGAGAAAGGAAAAAAAAACAAAAAACCAGACAAATTAATTTTATTAAAATTTCAATGAAAAAAAAAAACCATAGATAATTATTTATGGTGACACCTTGTAAATTAAATTAAATTAAGTTGAAACGCAATTTCAAGGCAAACCAAATATGTATGCTTGTGCAGTACATATACAAAAGTAATGCAACAGTAGGGAACTGTGGTTACAAAATGTTTATAGAAGAAATCGCAGATATTAATCTTTCTTTCTTCTTTTTTTGTGTGGTGAAGTAAATGTATCCTAGGTAATTTGTGCTTTATCATGAGCAGGTATTCTCTTTAGTGATGTCATCAGTTGAGAGGGAATTGGTCATATTTCTCTCTCTCTCTCTCTCTTTTTTTTAAATTCATTTTGTAAGAATTTAATTTTAGTGTTTAATTTTTTGTAACTTTTATGGAACGTGGAAGGTGCACTGCATTGTAGACATAGCACTCATTATTTCAGATTTAATATCTAATGCTGAATTATATAGCAGGTAGACATGCAGCTTTGATTATCAACACACATCGTGTGCAGTTATGAAAGGCACCATATACCTACCTGCACCGTACTTCACAATTTTTATTTTTTAGTCACCCCGTTAATGAATTAAAATTCTTTAAACATTAGAGATTTTATTTGATCACAAATATACATATTATAAAGAAAATAAACTTACTGATTGAAATGTTTATAAACATTTATGATCGTGTCCAATATTGAGATAAAAACAATGATAACCAAATCGAAACTTGCAAAAAAAATTGTGTTATGTGATATGAATAGTTCCATTATTTCGATAAAAAAATATTTCTGTCTGTTTGATATAGATATATGTGTAGGTAAAAATCCCACCCTGCTTTACATCTAGTAGACTATAGAAACTACTGACAAATTTGGTTTCAGTCTCTATTTAATGACCTGACTGCTAAAAGAAAAGAAAGAATTTTCTAACATCCAATCTAATCTGACATCTGTTTTGTACTGATGACCATGAGTGCCATAACGTGTGCAAGTCACATTAAAGGATCTTTTATCTGAACAAGTTTAATTACTTTAATTAGCTCTTTCATAAAATGATATTAAGTTCAAAATGTTTTTCTAGATAACTTACCACTGATTTTCTAGTCTTTTGAATTTTCTCTGTTTTTGCACTGTATACTCCAGAAGGGGTTTATTTATGTGAGATAACCAGCACTCCTCAAAGTTTAATTATGTGATTTATTATATCCATTGGCTTTCTTTGCACTTGATATTTCTTAAAATATTAGCCACTTAAATGTTATAATAAATTTCTCATGCTAGTGTAATTATAGTGCAATCTCGCTCATAAAAATCTAATTTCTCATTTGTCCAACAGTCTATTAAACAACTGAAATTCAAATTGCATACTTTAAACATTGTTGATATAGTTAATGCTTTTATATATTTTAGTGTCATTTTTTAATCTTATATCATAGATTCCAAAATAAAAATCTACCATATACTGTACATCCATTAAAAATAATAGACCTAAGAAAAGAACCCTGAAATAATCCACTAGTGATATTAAGAATTTGATGTAGTACTCTCTGTAACAGCTATCTCAACTCTTTTATGTAAGTAATTCTTGGTCTATACTTTATAGTGAAAGGTGTGAAAAAATTTTTATATTTTTCTACTAAAAATCTGTGTGGACAACACAGATAAAAAACAGCATAAAAGCAGAAACAGAATATAAGAAAGAATGAGAAGATGAAAATTAAATAAATGCTATTATAATGTTTACAGAATAAAGAATAAAATGTGGCAATCATCCATCCCACAGTCTTAATATCTACCTAACCCTACTGTAATTCTCATATTGGTTCTTTTTTCATTGTTGTTGCTTTGTGAATTGTTACTTATCATCATTTTTCTTGTTTTTTTCTTGCTACAGAGTTGTGATTTATGCATATATATTAGCGGTCAAAGAGAATTCTAACTTGCATCATGTCATTTAAAGAGGGGGAAAGCATGACCAACAGGAAAATCCTTCAGATGTATGAGATGAAGCAGAAAGCTCTGAAATATTATGAGGAAAACGGAGTTCCCAAGAAGATGGAAAACGTCTTGAATAAAATGTTTTTGGATAACCCCATAGATGTGTATGGCTATTTAGTAAGTTTTTATTATGTTTAGAAAGGTAAAATGATTTTTAAAAAATGGAAGTACATGGGACTTATCATGACTCTTTTCTCCTCCAATAATTAATAAAACATTCCCACAATGCAATACTACATATTCTCCCCTCCTCCCAAACCCACTAAACATGGACACAGTTATACTTTTTTTTTTTTTTAATTGTAAATATTATTACATTTGTAGTGTCCAGGATCTACATCATCAAATTTAACATGTGTTTAACTAAGCAAGTTATACTAAAGCTGAAAAGTATGGTGGCCTCTGTTGTGTCACATTGTGGGTATGCTTTCTTAATTATCAATTAATAAACTTATTTCAGATTCAAAGCAGCCTTTCCATTTTTACCTCTTATCTGATGCTGTGGTAAAGTGACATTGCTGTTGAATTATCAAATTCTTGTGATAACAAAGAGAGAGAGAGTTTAATCTGAAAAAATTGTGGTATTTTCTATTGTTTCTATTTTGTTGCCAAATTTCCAACTGCTGTCCTCCTTTATGGATACACATACACAGTAATAATTTTCTTTCTTTATGCTAATTTTTGTCTCCTTTTAGTTCTGTGTATTGATGAAGTTTTTACTTGATATACTACTGAGAAGTTGCTAAGAATGGGATACAATGTTGAGTCATAATTCTGTTAGATACCATAAGGAAACCAGAGTTAGAATGTGTATAAATTATACTTTAAGGAGACAGTAATCTTGCTAAATGTCAAAGATATCATTAAATAATGTCACAGTGGTTTAATAGAGGCACTCCCTCAGATACAAAGCTTTTTAGTTATCCAGACAAAGAGTACAGAATCTGGCAAATGAGGTTGCCAATCTTCCAAATGTACTTAATTAGATTAAGGTATGGAAAATGAGCTAGCCACTTTATATGGATGACTGTTTCCAGCTCCAAGTACTGATTGGCTATTCTGATATGATGTGGACAGACATTATCATCCATGAGAATGAAGTTATCTCAATAGTACCAGTGAATGGTCCTATGTAAGCATCAAGGATCTCATCTCTGTACCTTAAACCTGTCATGGTGCCATTCTGAAGCACAATGACATTAGATCTACCATCCAAGCTAATCCTTCCCACACTATTAGAAATTTTTTATCTGACCTTCACACTCTAGCACATCACACTATAAAGTCCAGACAAAATCTGGATGTTCATGAAAAGTACAGGATATTAAACTTCCACAGTTTATTTTACATGGTCTACAGCCCAGTCCTGCCAAGCCCTGCAGTGAAGTTGATTTTTTACAGTTTATGTTGAGACATTAAAATCTATTGTTATGCCATTCTTAATTAACCAGCATTTAAAACATGACAAGTTTGTCAATAAAGCACTTCTTATATGCCAAAGTGACAGCATTCAGCACATTGACATTTACATAAAAGCCAGGGAACTATATATTTGTATCTCAAACCTTGATGCATTGGAGGAAATTCAGCTACATTGTGGGCAAGACTCCAAACGATGAGGTTAGGAACTGAAAGTAAATTGTAATAGTATTAGATGTAGTATTCATAGCTTGTTGATAATCATCTGATCTTCAGCAAATTTTGAGAAATATACTTTATTAAGACTTTTTGTAAATATTTCATTTATTGCAATAAATTTGTTATAATTTTGAATTTTAAATTATATTTAAATAGGTTTATTTTGTTTTTTTTAGGATTCTATTTGATAAAAATCAAAATATTATGGAAAAAAATGGGATTTAGAGGGACACTATTTGGCAGGTCATAATCCACTTGCTTAAAACTTATGACACTAAAGTTTTCATAATAATCTAAACTGAATATATATATGTATATATGTGTTGTTTGTTGGTCATACCACATACTATTATGTAAAGTAGTAATCAAGCAGTTATAATGGAAATATATTGGGAAAATATTTGGCAGAAGACAATATTTAGTAGCAATTTTGTTCCTGGGGTATGCTTCCTTTTTTTTCTTCTATAAATGTCTATGTGGAAAATCTACAATTATGTGCTTACATGTGGTGAACACAACAACATAAAACTTGGACTAAGCGAGAAGGAAACAAGGAGTCACTACTTTAAAAATAAAAATTTGGATAAATCAGGAAAATATGTGTTTAACATGGAGATAGTAAAATCAAATGAGAAGAAAATTTTTATAGTCATTTTGTAAGTTGTCTTTAAGAACTAGACATTACCTTGAAAAGAAGCTCTTTGAGAGTGTGCTGGCTTAAAATATGTTTAGCCATACCATAAATGGTAAGACCTTAGTAATTCTTTCATTATTAATCCTCTTTTGGAGTATATGATACAGGTTATGAGCTTTATTATAAGCTGACTTCAATGTTTTAATGACTTAAAGTGAAAGTATTTGCAAAGAAAATGGAATTTTAATATTAAATCTTGGTGTATACAACTCTTTAAATATTGCAATTATCAGTTATAAAAATGAGTGAGAAATTTAAAATTTTACAAGTTATTTAAAAATTAAGGTAATGGAGATAAATAAATGTGACCTGAAGAATATTTTGAACTATACCATAGTTCAATTTTCAAAAGAACAATAACCAACTCAAGATGTCAAAGAGAATCATGCTTTGTTTAAATAGCAGTTGGTGTATAAAGGGAAAAACTACATTCAAATTTTAATAAAGGGTAGAGAGGTAGAGACATTTAATTTTATTCAAAAGTTAATTAAGGTGTCTAGTAAATAAATATTCTTGAATATGCATTTTGAAATCTGAAAAATTCCCATCAAGTACCTTCACATAAACCAGAACAATTTTATGATTAGAATCATATTATCTATATCTTTTTATTGCATTTGACATAGACTACAACTTAATAAATAATTCTTGTTTATTAACATCTATTGTATTGTTTATTTTACTGCTGTACAATATATTGTAAATCTCTTCTCATTTGTTTCAGGCCAACTATTTTGATGAGTTTTCATCCCCACCAAAGATAGAACGGGTATGCAAATTAGATCTTTTTTAGCCTAGCAGTATTTTACCTCTATGTAACTAGAACTCTTAATACTGCTGGACGTTACTTTAACCAGTACTAAGAAAATTGTAACATTCTTTTATTTCTCTCTAGTCTTTCTGAGCTTTATTGGTTGGTGATTAGAGTATTTTCAATGATGTTTATTGGTAAGATGCTTTTTAAATAACAAAATCACAAAATAGAGTGAAGGTCAAAATGTCTGTATGAGTAGTCTGCGGGTTTTTAAAAAGAATTTGCTTATTAATTAGAGGAACATCTTTTAGATCTCAGAGCACTTCAGTTATAGGTTATCATAGGATTTATAAAATTTACTTTATGCAAGGTGTTGATAGAGAATGAAATTTAAACTGTGTGCAATGCAAGGATAGAGTTAGTCTCAATTATAAAGTCCTATTTCCTTTTTTGTTTGCTAGACAAGCATGCCTATTATGTGAGCAATCATACTGCATCAAACACTAGTATGTTTGGCAAGCTTCTAAATGATATGGAAAGCAGTGGGAGAAACAGGAGTTACTTTCAGTAAAATATTAATTGTAGAAGAGCATTTTTTTGTTGTTTTAGAAAGATCTTTTAGTTGAATGGGGGAGCTTTAAAAAAATGGTTTTAGTACTGATGTCTTTGTATGCTGTAAAAGGAGTTTGAAACTACAACTACAAAACAAGTTTTAATAGTTTATTTTGATTTACAATAGAAGGTAAAGTATAATTAGGTAACTACAGCATTGCCTAAACAATGTAATTTGAATGGAATTTTTGCTTTGTTTTATTAAGGTTCTGGCCAGTCAGGTATGGAACAGCAGTGGAAAGCCTACCATTAAGGTAGATATGTATTGCTGCATTAGAAACCATGAGAAGGTGAGAGCTCAAAAATGGTAATGTGTTACTTTCATAAAGTAACGGTTTAGTTTAGGTATTTCCCATCACAACTACTAACTAATGAACTTATGCTTCAGTGACCATTTGATGTCACCACACAGTGTATCTCTTGAAATTTAAATTACTTTTGAACTTTTGTGCATTTTTCTTTAAATCTGCATTTCTTTTTATTCTTCTTTATTTCTTCAGCTGTAATATAAAAGAGGCACAACCATTCAACTTTTGCAGCATTCTGTCTGTTTGTGCCCAAGTTCTATTTTTTAATATGTACATGTTTTTTGGGGAAATGTAAAGTTTGTTCCACTTTTAAGATAAATCAACATTAATGTTTTAGCCATTTACTTATCTCCTTTCTCTTGCTGACAGCATCACTGGTGTCCATACTTCACCATATTTAATATCATTAAATACCGCATAAGAGTAGTGAGGTTGAGGACCAAAGTTAAAATCCCAGTCAGGAATGGCTCGGTTTGACATGCCTTCTTAGCATGATAGCCTTATGGGCTTATTCTGCACACTCTGGTTTTCTTCCACATGTAAAACTGAAGGTTTCTAGTAAGGACTTTTGACTTTTCTTCCTGGTGAACTATGTAGTAGCCAATCACTTGACTAATTACCATGGGAAGAGCTGAGAGCCAGGCTAACCAGCCAACCTTATGAAATGACCACTGATTATGGAAACAAACTTGATGATTGGATTTCTGCCTTACGTGCTTCCACCTTAAACACTGGGAGATAAAGGAGAAATATTGCATAAAGTTGGTCATTTAGTTTTTAATGGAAGTTAATTGGCTTTTAACAGTTTTATTGTGAGGCGTGGCTTCTGAACTTACTTTTTTTCTACTCTCAGTTTAAAAGAGGTTACAAAAAAGTTGGCAAGTACCATTTTGGACATAATGTATTATTTATATGCATTTGATAAATTGTGATGAGTAATGTGCATCAAAACCATAAGGTAGATGATAACTGTATATTGTAAGCTTTCGTAATTACAGATCTCTATCTTGGTTAGATACTGAGTGGGTTATATAGTCACGTCTCAGCATGGAAGCATCCCTACTGGGAACTCTTCTTTTATGAAGAGGAAATTTCATTCTGACAGATTTTACTGAACTTAAAAGACCAAAATAAGCATCATTGCTTTGTTTGTTTGTTTTTTGAAAATTTTTTTTTGTTTATGCTTATTTTACATTAATCTATTTCTGCAGCCCCTTTTCTTTTCCTTTATTTAACAGTGTATATTATTTCATAGACTTAAGCATTGTATGTGAAGACAGTATATCAGTATTTTTTGGTGGAGGTTTGGAATTTATCATTGCATCACTAACTAATTTACTTTGTGGAGAATGGAGAAATTCTGCTTTGCTTTTGTAGTTAATTGCTTCAACTGTGTCCTCTGGAACTGAAAGCAATGTATGCAATCTTTCAAAAGTGTATGAAAAAGAAGTGGAGGCTGTGGAGCAGTTAGAGTCTGTGGAGACAGCCATTAGTTTTATCAATGGGGACCTTGGCTCTAAGATCCAGAATGAAGATCCTGCTGCACAAAAACACCTGGATGAGATAATTAGGTAGGTGGCTAATTGGTGTAATTTTACTACACATTTCTTTCACATGCTTAAGTTCTGGCTGTTTTTTATCTTATGCATGGAAGAATAATAATGAAAAATGTGTTGATGGCTTCTTGCTGAAGTATGAAACCTAGACCAACAAGAATTTGCTTGTACTTCTTAGTATCCCTTGTGTATTTCCCATACTTTATTCTTGTAGTTATAAACTGGTTTGTGTACCCTTTGCTAACTCATTTCTAAACAAACTGAATCTTTTTTGCACTCAAATAAATTTGGACTCCTATGTGAGCAGATCTTTTTTCCATTGTACTAAACTCCAATTTTTGTGATTTCTTGTATTTCTTTGTCTTATCAATGATTTTGTCACCTCTATGCAGCTTCAAGATCCTGATTCAGTAGGACTCTTTTCACTAACAAAGCATTAATTATTTTATTTGTGCTCTTGCACAGTTCATTTCAAGTTCTTGGCTTCTCTTCTGTTTTCAAGATATCTTTCTACATTTTTGGTTAGGCATTTATTTTTCTCCACAGCCTTGTTTCATTTGGGTCTTATGAGCCTTGAGACTCTATGTTTGGAAACCTGCCATTTCTTTTGAGGTACAGTTATATTTAAAGCCTTCATTTATTAGCAACTATGCATGAAGAAAAAATAACATTGAAATAAAGCATTTCACGCACCCTCTTCTTTTAGTAAAACACCACTTTAACCTTTTATCAGCTCTAAAATTATAGACAGAATAATGAAATTTCCAATATGGCTTCTTATACACAGTGTTCCAGTAGAGTTTTTATAATGGCTCACATAACACTATTTTAAAATTAGAAATTGAAAAAAATTTTACTGGTGATATACTGCCCATTAATTTACTGAACCCTTTCCAAAAAATGTCTTGGTTAGTTAACGTGTTCATTTCCTGTTTTATTTTGGAATACAATCAGTAGTTAAAGTGAAAATCTGGATGTAACACCATGCTAGCAACTGGTGTTGGACCACTGACAGAAACATGACCTAGAAGGTAATAATCCAGGAGTAAGCTGGCCTTGTTACAGCCCTCCCAATAACTGCTGCTGGCACATTGTATTACCAAAGACCCATTGTGTTAGTCATATCTGTGTAGCCAGTAGTAGTTGTTTTGAACTCTGTTCTTGCCTTGTACTACTTGACGCCATCAGCTCCTGCTCCTCCTCAGTTTAGCCACAGTTGGTTGTTTTATTTAGCAATTTTCTTAGCTCAGTAGGAAGCTGAGCCCTGCTGTCTTCCTCCCACCCTCTCCACTTTAACATCAGGATAAAACAATATATTTCATAACAAAAATGATAATCTGAGACTGAAATAATTGAATTTTCTTATGTTTTTCCAACAAAAATATTGAGTGTTAATTGTATGCATTTTCAATATAATAAAACCAGTTAATCATTGTTTTAATATTTATAGAGCATCTCCACTAAATATTCAAATAAAAATAAACGCAATTATTTTGGGTGATATAATAATTTTGACCACTAGTGTAGTAGTTTACTTTCGTAGCTTTTAATGGGTTGTGATAGATTTGTTGTTTTCTTTTTAATCATCTAGGAGTTTCATTGGAGATCTACAAGTAATTGAGGATGAAGAACGGGAAAGGAAAGCAGCTGCTGAAGCTGAGGAACAGACAATACTGAAAGCTGAGCAAACTTTGCAAGATGAAGTAAAAACATCAGGAAAGAAATCAACCTCAACCAAGTAAACTGTTTTGTGTTCCTGTGGGTAACGCAAAGTACATTGTTCTAAACATTTACCATGTTTTTTTTTTAAATATTTGGGATATCTGAAACAGATTTGAAGGCTCACTGACAAAAATTAGCTTAAGTAACAGAGAAGTGATGTATCTGCCAGAATGAAAGCAGCTTTTGTAAGGATACTATAGATGGACAGTTTTATTATCCTGTTTTTAATGATTGGCACATCCAACTAATTTTATTTATATAAACACATTTCTCTCCACAAAAAGATGTTAAATTTTGACTTAGTTTTATCTCATATACTTATCTTCATGGGTTTGGATTTTTGCAGGGGGAAAAAAAAAGCTCACCCAGTTGACGTTATTCCAGATGAACCACCAGAGAAGTGCATTCTTGGCAGCCCAGCGGGATCTGCTCTCAGTAAGATCCTGTGCATTACTGGATCCTTGGTCAAAGATAAACCACTATACAAATACATAGCCAGGTTGAGATTTGGAAAGGTACAGGAGTTTCCTGACCACATTACATGCTCACACTACTGCAAGTAACACTATATGTTTTTAACTGGAACCTCTAGCTAATTGTGGTTTTTGCTTATATGATCATCATGCAGTTGTACAATTCCAATTTTTTGCTGAAAAAAAGTTTTATATTAATTTTATGTATGTGAATTTTTCTTATCTAAAACCAAGGAAGTCAATGTGTTGGCAATAATTTCTAGCGAAAGAAAAAAAGGTTTCTGAGCTTATTTACCTATTAACCTATTGCAAATGTTAATTTTAAAAAATCTTTATTCTATACATAAATGCAATATACTGGCATGAACTAGTTCTAGTTTTCTGTTCCTGGGAAAGGGGAGCTAACTCTGTAGCATTCTTTGCATTGCAATTGGGTGTTTAAACAAAATATCTGTGATCGTCTTAATTCTGTGATAAAATTTAAGCTTTGAAATTTACAAAATCAGAAAATAAAACGTTTTGCTGGCTTGGCCTTTATTCAAAACAGGATTCTTATAGGTTGGAAAGGTGTATTATTTCCATTGCTAGTTCTCAAATATTATGGGTTTAGCTATACTTTATTTTAATTATTTACAGATAAGCAGGTCTTCCAACTTTTATAAACCACCTGTTCTTTAAAACAATTAATTTAATGTGTCTTGAATAACTGCGCTGGCCATATTATTCGATGCATTCAACACTATTACTTAAAAAAAAGAATAACCATTTTCCAGATGTTCAGGCTACTATAATGCTTATAGGGTTCTAAGTTATGATGATTTGTAATCTGAGATACAGAAAATAACAAAAAGCTAAGATTTTTCTGCCTGTACCTTACCTTTCACAATTTTTCAAATTTCCCAGATTAATCTTCACTGTATTCAAGACTTGGCAGTTTCTAAACTTAGATTTCCTCTTGAAGAAGATGGGCGATGAATGTATGCTTTATTGGTAAAATAGCAGGAAGCGTCACTGAAGTGGCAGTGTGCTCAGCAGGATTGAGACCTCCTTCAATAAACACCAATTCTGTCTTTCTGCCATATTAGAATGAAGCTCATACCATAACATTCCCCACTCCTATACTTGATTGAGCTAAAGACATGTAGTTGAAGGTCTTTGTTAAGTCCTTTCAAAACTCAAGTATGGCTTCTGCACTCATTGGAGAAGAGTACATGGTACCAATACTTGAAGACCTTGCTGGACATGTTGCCATTTTGTTCTTTGGCTCATTTCTGTTGCATGGGCAATGCCAGCAAGAAAATTTTGACAATGAATGCAGATCTGGAGAGTGATAGCACATTCTATTTATGGAATCTCTGTTGAAAACCCTCCAAGTCACTTTGCCACAGCTGTGACATTAAAATCAGTGATCTTTACGATGGTATTGGCTGCAGATGCATGAGCTCCTTGTAATCTGTTGTTGACTCTGACCATACTCTGAATGACCTATAACATGACCTCAGGTACACAATATTACGATTAGCTTTTTTTTGGAATGGTGATACTGCTCACCTTAGATGCATTCTTTTATAAAGTATCCAAATTATATATGGAAGGATAGGGAAATACATATAATTAATACTTGTCAGTTTTTTTTTTTTCATTATTTTCAAGCTCAAAACAAGAAGTCATAGCCTTAAATTCATTAATTCTAGAGGAATAGTAACAAATATTTCTATAGTCATAAGGCCAGTGACATAATGTTAGCAATTGATGTGTAAAACTGGATAGAAGAGTATTTAGATATGGAATCATTTAGTGTTTTGTTTTTGTTTTTTTTTCTTGTAACTGCTACATTATGCTACAATATACTATTAGGAACATTCAGATGTAACACAGCCATTATGACAATGCTATTTCAGTTAGCTTTTAGTTGAATATCCCCTGCATATTGTACAATATAAAATGCATGTTTTTACAATTTGAAAAGAAAGTATTAGTATTTTTTACAGTTTTAAATAACAAACATTTTATTTTTGTTGTTAAAATACAAGTTATATTTTTTAAGTGAAAAAAGAAAATTCTGAAAAATCTCTCTATTGATTACATACATTACTCAAATATAAACATACTAACACCAGTGCAAATTTGAATCAAGAAGACAATGAGCTATGATGGTGTACCTACTATATTGTATCTGTACAGACACCAGAGAGTTACAAACTACCATTGCCGATGATAACCATACTACAGTGTGGAAATTCATCTCCAGGAAAACTGAAAGCATTCCACGAAATAATGCTTATTCCAAAACCAGGAGTTTCTGTGCGAACAGTGAGTAAGAAAACTAGTTATATTTTTAATTCATTTTCAGTACTAACATTACTAATCTAAATTATCAAACAAGAAACAATGAAATATTTTCACACTGATGCTTTTTAGGCTGCCATCTCTTGCTTTTGAGATCCTTGAAACTGTAATACAGCTCATTTGATGGTAATCAACCTCTAGTGGAAAAAATCCTTAATCAATCAGCAGAATTGCTTCAGATTAATGTTGGCAATCCTTTAAAACCACTACAGGGCTAGAAATTAATTTTGATTTTGGTAATACTGCAGTTTGATGGTTTCGAGTTGTAGACTAAACCAAACAATGTCAGTGTTTCAGTCAGTGACCTGAAATCTTTGTAATCCCATGTGTGGTTATGAACTTTCTAAGGATCTTGGCACAATTCTCACTGATCAACATTGTTCTGGTTATAAATAGAGGATGTCAGATTTTTTAAAAATTGCTTAGATTTTGTCTTAGCACTAAAACACGTTTCTTTGATTGAATAAAATTTTTAATAAATATAAATTTGAAAACAAAAAGTATTTAAAAGCTAATGATAGAATTTGAGTGCTTAACATTTTGTCTCACTCATCCACAAGGGGAGGTAATTCAAACACAATGAATTTCTTTTTCTTGCACTGTAGATGCACCTCAACAAGTTAAATCACAAAACATTACCTGTGAATACTGTGTAAACTAAAATGCATTTCCAACTAACAAACGACTTAATGTAATAAAGTATTAATATTTTTAAAAATATATTTAGAAGATTAAATGATGCCATTTGTTTATTTTTTAGTATTATATAACATGGAAAAGTAGAAATTAGCTATTAAAAAAATTGATCTAAAGCACATGGTGTTAAATGTATGATCAGTATTTTACAATGAAAATTACTTAATCATGCTGTTTAATGTTAATACTGTGTTCATAACCTCCATGATTTCCTCACATCTCATGCTGTTAACATGATGTTAATTGTGTAAATGAGGTATTCTCTGCAACTCATGCAAAATCTAGGCCTCTTTAGCAATATTCTGAACAGGAGAACTCCTCATCAAACTACACCTATTTTGATTCCAAAGATGCTTAACTCAAGGCTCAATCACATTACCTTGGTGATGTTTTACCAGTGCAGCTTCATGGTGAGGTTTGGCATTATTCCGCATGAATCTTGATCCAATATTAAGCAGATGATCATTAAAATGAGAAACACTGACAGGTTAAAACATATTTTTATAGTGTCTGGTGGTATTTGGAGTTCCAGGCGCAGTAGCAAGAACAAGCTAATGGTCATAAGATGTACATCCCAAATCATAACAGATCCACTACCACAAAATTTTACCAGAAGCATTGATTTATCCAATAAAAAAATAACACGGTTTGCTTATGTTAATCTGAAAACTTTGGACATTTCACAGGGCAATAGGCATACTAATGAAAGTTGTTCAATCTCCTGGACAGTTCTGGTGCAACCCTTTTGTTGGTTTTCCAGAAGTACCTCAGATCAGTGACAATGTTGAAGAAATAGTGATAATTTCATATATAACTGTGCTTTTCTTAAGAGTCATTTTATGGAGATGTTCACTATATGGATTATCAAAGACTGTGTTGGAAATACAGTACAATATGATGGGTGATGTAGCAATGCAACCACATTATTTTTCTATGACTCCACAAAAAAGCCTAGCATTTTTCACTCCAAGAGCCCTGCCATGTTTGGGCCTCTTATTTTGTGTCTCCATGTTATACCTGGACACAGTGGCAGTTTTAGACATGCAAAGCAAATCAAATTTATACTGGTTGACAGAAATATAGATTGTGATGTCGTTTTATTGTTCCAAAGCCAACCTCACTGAAGGCTTAAACTGCAAAAAAAAATCTGGTGAAGCTTAACTTATAATAAGATGTATAAATTTCCATTTCAAAGGGAAAATTCAA
Source organism: Nautilus pompilius (assembly GCA_018389105.1). Classification (NCBI taxonomy): domain Eukaryota; kingdom Metazoa; phylum Mollusca; class Cephalopoda; order Nautilida; family Nautilidae; genus Nautilus; species Nautilus pompilius. Next base: position 168,223 of record JACATO010000682.1, read on the forward strand.
AACTGTTTTAAGACAGATAAAGAAAAAAAACTCATAATTCGTTTTCATTCATATTTTATTACATAATTTCTGAAAGTATTTTAAATCATTTAATTTTAGTTTCCACTGTGAAAATGGTCAACCTAAAATTAGATTGCATTATTTTTTTTAAAGGTTTAGTGACTATAGATTTACTTTACTGGTAAAACACAAAAGTAGATTTTAAATTATAGTTATACTAAAAATTAGCTAATATAAAAGAGGTAGTACCATAATACTAGAAGCAGAAAGAAATGTCATGAAAGTTCCCACGAAAGAAAAATTTCAATAAAAGGAAGAGATAAAAGAAAACAAAATTAGCAAGAAAATGAGAACACCAAAATATTTGTTTAAATTTCTTTTACAAACAAATTTTAATGCTGATGCAAGCATGTTCTCAAACGTTATGACGACACTCCTCTTCGCTTAGCAGCTGAGAATTTATTAATTATGTTATTCTGTTTTTACAGTTCTATTGAGCTTATTTGTTGTTGTTTGTTTTTCTTTTAGACCATTGAATATTTGGTGCTCATAAATAAACATGTTTTAAAATCCCTGGAAACCCTAACCAAGGCACCGGTAAGTAGAAACAGCATACACAACATAGTGTCGGGTATTCTAGAACAGGACAGGTAGTTTGTTTTATACAAGACCCCCCCCCAATTTAAGAGCTGCTAACTGCACTTATATGTGCTGTCTGTAATTTTTCTGCTGGTTAATAGGTTCATGTAGCGTGTCATTATCCCTTAGAAGGGGAGGGGATCAGTGAGTCTGAAAAAGGTTTCACGTCATCAATAACTGCAGAGACATCTTCAAAACAGGGCTGATTCTCTGAGCTAAACACCTGTGCAATCTTCTCTTTTTGATTTTTAATTGCAACAATTATTGCAGCCACGATATCCATGATCAGCTGAGCAATGTGTGCACTTCCAGAGCATTGAATTTTCTTTCTTTTTTTTTAATGAAGATTGAAAAGGCAGCCTTTCTCAGGACTAACCCCTGATGGCAACATGGAAAGAGTTCCAAAATATAAGTCCATCAGTTACTTTTATTCCTACTAATAAGATGCTGAGTGATGCCTGGAATGATCCTCACTTTTCTGTTAATAATGCATCACCACCAACTTTTTGTTTTTATCTTATCTTCTTAAGTTGCATGTTAAAATAAATATGACTTCAATGAAGAAAACTATCTATTTAAATATTAAAACAACATACTTAGAGCAATTTTCTGGAAACTGATAAGCCATTGTTGCTTTTTTAAAAAAAAGTGTGCTACAGTGTGGAATATTAGGTTGCTTTTTTTAATTTAATGAAGATTTTACTCTTTTGAAGCTTTACCACTTTGATTCTCTGACTGATGATTTTTAGAGGAACTGTAACATGGTAATTTAATGATTTATTTATACCTGCTATATCTGTTTATCAAGTCCTTAAACTCTTCTTCTGTGCATTCATTGCATTGTCATTAATATCTAGGATGGGCCCTAATGGGAAAAAAAATGTTGAGTAGTCATATTTTGTAATCTTTGTTCTGACTTCATTCAGTAATACAAGATGGTTGCATCATCGAAGGAAAATCTTGTAGCAAATTAATTCAGAGCTGCAAATCTCACCCATTTTTAGCAAGGAAAATGAAAGTGATCTCCTGGCAGCTAAAACAGTAGAATACAGGGTTTTAGAATTCTGCATTAAAGACTGTTTAATTTAAAATAACTGAGTACTGTCTCCATGGAATGCTTTGCCAAGGCAAATGGATAAAAAATATTTTTAACCATAAATATCTTTCTAATCTTTTGTCGAAATGGGTTATATATATATTTTTAAAAAAAACAAACTTCCTGTCTCTTTATCTAAAATATTTTTAGAGGGCCTCTTCACAAGATTCAAGCTAATTAAACTTTCCTTACAAATTTCCTACATCTAAGTTAATTCATATAATTTATTAGAGTGGTTAGTTGAGTGAAAATTGGAATTTAACCCCTAAATATCTCTATTGCCCATTTGGATAATTTTACATAATTATTATTATGGATTATGTTAAAAATATCCAAGGGTACTTGTTAATCAAAATCTCATATGCAAAGAGCATTTCATCTGAGCTATAAACAAAGCAAATATTTAGTTAGTGACAAGTAGTTGTGAGTGCAGAGGGGATGGAAGTCTTGGGACATACATAAAGTTGTATTCATTTCTCTTTCCTCAGGGCCTTACATAATCCATGAGTTGCAATTACTAGAAATTGCTGGCATTGCCTGTTAGTAGAGATAATCAATAAATCAAATTACAGGCTATCAGCATTTCTGTATATTTACTGTGCAGTAATTAGTATCATGGATTAGAACTGTTGCATATCACTCTTAATTTATAAATTATAGTACAAAGTCAAACTCAATTGTAAATGATTGCTCCCTATCTGGAGCTTTCATTCCCAGCATTCCTTGCCTCACTGCTTGACCTTCACCCCACTAAGTCAATATCTAACTGAGACTTGCTAATATACTGCAAAAGCCATAATAAACAACAAAATTTAGCTGTTATTCTGACTTCAGCTAACCTGTAGGAATGTCAGCAGCATCGGTGCCATGATGGGTCAAATTGATAAACCGGAGCAAGCCCTGGATCTGGTGCTAGATGCCATCAGAGCTGCACAGCTTGTCCCTGGAGAAGACTTTCATCTTGGTATCAACTGTAGTGCCCACAAGATCTTCAGTCACGTGAGTCATTCCAACCCTTTATCAAAGAAACATCTAAAAAATTGTTGAAATAACATCAGATTGTTTGTTGTATGAAATTGTGGTAGAAATGTATTTTTAAAAAAGAGAGAGAGAATTAAGATATTTTATTTCCTTTGATCTTAAAATTATTGTGTAACATGTATTTTGGTATGCATCAGTATTAGAAAACAATTTTTTTTAAGTAAGAGAATTGTAAATTAATGGAATTAATTGCTGGTGTATGTGGTTAACAGTGATGTATAAATGAAGTTAAAATAAATATTTCTCTTTCCTGGTGAGGCTGTCACATGTCATGGTGGCTTCACGCCTCTTAGTAACTAATTTCTTAAATTAATTTTCAGGATAAAGGAAAATATGAAGTGGCAAATGGCTTGCTGAAGTCTTATGATGAAATGGCAGATTTCTGGGTGGACTTAGTTACTCATTATCCTACCATTCTGGCTTTAATTGATCCCCTGCGGAAACAGGTTGGTTAGTTTCATTAGTAACTGTTTTTTTAATGTTTTGTATATGCACATTTAAAATAAACAAATGAAATACTACTAATAATAATAGTGGTGGTGATGATGATGGTAATAAGGATGATTTGTGTGTAGCTTCCAGTACTGCAGGTGTTAGTAATTAATATACTACTTTGAGTACTCTGCATAGTATAAACTGAAGTTAAAGCTAAGACATTGTTGCTCTGTCAGCTTAGCATGGAGGTTTGAGAAATTCAACAAGAACTAACTGAAGTACATAGGTCATAGCCCAGAGTGCTACCTGGTCTAGTTGCTAAATTGGCCAGCCTAAACTATACTTAAAGAAAGAACAATAGGTGTCTATGCAATGTGCTGCTTAGTTGGATATATCACTCATTGATAATGAAAAGATGCTATTTTAATTTGATCCCTAATCCTAACTCTTTGTTATAATCTGAATTCCTAGGGAGGTTTGCACAGGTAAATAAAGTGTAGACTCTGAATATTTTCTCCTTCAAAAGTCAGTTGCAGTTTAGGCTAGAGAAACAACTGTAGTTTAGGCCAGCCTAGTTGGCATCTGCACCAAGTAGCAGGCTAGGCTTTGACACATACATACACTGGCAGCCATAATTGTGAGCTCACCAGTGAAATTATCCTGTTGCTGGTATAAAACCCATTAATGTTGAAAACAAAGTTTATTTTCAAACTTGTCACATAAGGCTTTTTATATTAAAACATCCATCATACCTGATGAATTATTTTATTGATGAGTTTAAATTTCAAAAAGGTTTAGCAGTGTGAAAATTCAGAATTAAACACAAAGCTGGAAGCAGATAAATAAAAACGTTGTGCTGTATAGATAACCTGTATGTTTTGTTTTCTCCAATAGAATTCTTAGATTACACTAGGTAACAAAATTTCACTTTTGTCTTGTTTTTGGCCCCAAACCAAAAATTTCCAGTTATTTCCATCTAAACAAAATGGAAAAAAGTGATTTTGATCCAAAACTTTGCTTTTGTGGTTACAACAATGAATTTACACTTTTGCCTTATTTCATTATAGTATGGGTTACTATCGGTTTTCATATCAGGTAAAGACCTTTGCAAAATCTCAATTGCTTATCTAATTGCTTTTGAAATGTTGCAAATAAGTTGTTAAGGCTAGTATAGCCAAATTAGTCCTGACAGGGGGGTGTCAAAGGAAGTCAGGACTGTTGACAGCTCGCTTCGCGAGTGCGCAGGGGATGCAATTCACGATGCACAAGAATTCCCTGGGTTTACAGGAAACTGTTAGGAGGATCCGCACACACTCTAGGACATCTAGGCATTGAGCCAAGAAAACCAGACAGGGGGAGCTTAACAAAGCAGCTAATAAGAAGCTCCCTCGCCGGGACTGACAGCTAATAATGGACACCTGTCATTCGGAAAGAACGTGATGGATGACCCTCTAGGAAGACGCGTGTTACAGAAGATGACACAATCCTAGATGTTTTTCCCGTCATCCATCAGAAGCTATAAAAAGAGCACAGAAGCGGAGATGCTCTAATTGTGGTTCTTTCATGATTCGACTTGCGTCCTTGTCACGGTCATAAGAGACTATGGCATCAAGAGGCTGCAATCATTCTCCAGATGAATTCTGCTACATGTGTGGTCAATTCATCAAGACCAGAGCAAAGAAGTTCTCTGTGACAGCATCTCAAAAAATGTGTGAAGCTTACAAAGCATATTTTGGTGTGCCAGTAGGGGACCAAGACAAGACCTGGGCACCTCATTTTGCTTGTCAGCATTGTACGAGAACACTAGAAGGTAAGATAACTATTTTTTCAAGAGTAAAATCCAATTAAGAATTAAAATAAAAATAAAATAAGTTTAACAGAAACTGATACTGTTGTTCTTTTACAGGATGGTATAGAGGGTAAAATAGAGCCATGAAATTTGCTATTCCTAGAATATGGCGTGAACCTACTGATCACTCAACTAACTGCTTTTTCTGCATGGTGGATCCTTCCAAATGCCAATCTGGGAAAAATGCAGCTGCTGTTTTCTATCCAGACATTCCATCTTCCATTGCACCAGTACCACACAGTGCTGATCTTCCTATACCAGCTCCTAGAAGAAGTCAACTATCAGAAGATGAGGTGAACAGAAAGGAAGGCTGTGACTTCAGAGATACAGTTGTAGTTGGGAGGAATCCTTACTACCCAAACCAAAGAGACGTCAATGACTTCATCAGAGATCTTGGTTTGACAAAGTCAAATGGTGAGCTTTTGATTTCAAGGCTGAAAGAATGGGATTTACTTGATGGCAGTGTGCAAGTGTCCAGCCAAAGAAAACGTCACAAACATTTCTCCAGCTTCTTTGCAAAGGAGGAAAGGCTATGCTACTGCAATGCAGATGAATGGAGACTCTTCATTGACAGCTCCTCCAAAAGCCTGAAAGCTGTCCTTCTGCACAATGGAAACAAGTATCCATCTCTGCCTCTTGCTCATTCTGTGCATATTAAGGAGGACTACAGCAGTGTAAAGCTTCTACTGGAAACTTTGAACTACAGCAAGTATGGCTGGGAAGTTATTGGAGACTTCAAGATGGTGGCTTTCTTGATGGGACTGCAAGGTGGTTTTACCAAGAATCTGTGTTTTCTTTGCCTTTGGGACAGTAGAGACAGAGCAGCACATTACCACTGCACTGGCCTTCAAGGACTGACACTACAGTGGGAGCACACAATATCAAACACGAGCCATTGGTGAATCCTCAAAAGGTTTTGTTTTCTCCACTACACATCAAACTGGGTCTCATGAAACAGTTCGTTACAGCTCTTGACAAGGAGTCTGCTGCCTTCAAATATCTCCAAGACTTCTTTCCTAATCTTTCAGAGGCAAAGGTGAAAGCTGGTATCTTCATTGGACCACAAGTAAGGAAAATTATGGAGTGCTCAGAATTTCTACAGAAGCTCATAGAAAAGGAGAAAAAAGCTTGGGAGTGTTTCATTGCTGTAGTACAGGGCTTTCTTGGCAACAACAAGGCTGATAACTATATGGAACTGGTTGAAGCTTTAGTGAAAAGCTATGGTGAGATGGGCTGCAGAATGTCTTTGAAGGTTCATATCCTAGATGCTCACCTCGACAACTTCAAGGAGAATATAGGAGCATATTCAGAGGAACAAGGGGAGCGCTTCCACCAAGATATAATGAACTTTGAACAGAGATATCAGGGATCCTTCAATGAAAACATGATGGGAGACTACATTTGGGGGCTCATACGTGAAAGTGATGTGTTGTATTCACGCAAATCAAGAAAAACTGTTCATTTTTAATCCTAAAAATTAGTTTCAGAAGTTTTAAAATAAATTTTTGTGTCATTTGAATTTTTGTTTTTTGTTTTCTGTCCAAAAATGGTTAAATTTAGCTGTTTTGGGGCAAAAAATCATTCTAAAAGCCACAAAAGCAAAGTTTGACAGGAATAATGGACATTTTCTATTGTTTTTCAATGAAAAGAGTTGGAAAATAACATTTGCTTGTCAAACACAAAAATTGTGTTACATAGTGTTATCAGCTGATCAGGTTTAGCTTTTTTTACAGAACAATGATCAGATAGCCTGTAAAACAAGCAGTTTCTTATTATTGCAATCTCACATTGCTGTATACATTAATAGAAACAAGGCAAAATATTTTCTCATTTCAGATTTCTAAGAAAAATTAAAAAGAAACAACATTTCTTAAATATTTGTGAAAATATTCAGTTTATAGCAGCCATTGTTAACGATCTGGAGTCCAATACAAATATAATCAGATGCTTAATAATTCATACTAATTTAAAAAAAAAATATTTTATCTATAAGTTCAGATAAACTTGGTGACTTGAAGCCATTCCACCTTAAGTGACTTTGTGAATAATTCACAAATAAAATGTGCTCTCTTGCTCTTTACTTCTATACTAGCATCTAAAAGAATTATATGTAGTTTTTCAAGAATATTCAGTTTAGGATCCTAAGAGATATCTTGTTTGATTTTGAGCAGGTCTAGTATTACTGAACATTCCCTATGTGCTTATGTAACTGAGTAACTGGTGCACATGTACAATAGTGGCAACTGCCTTTGTCTTTTTAGTTTGTGTGCATGAGTGTGGGTATAAAAGGAATGAGAATCACAGAATTAGGCATACTTTCACTGAAAACCACTGGAGGAATGTTCAGAATGGCTCAGCAACAGAGGGAGTGGTCATTGGCACTTGTGGAAGTTGCTCATATATTTGAGTTCATGCATATAATGATAAAAGACTGAATCAGTGGTTCACACAAAGTGGCTGGACAGTTAAATGTCCTATATCCAGGTTATCTATTTAAGAAATTTTTTTTGTTGGTTTCCCAAACAGTCTGGACCATGATTTGATGACCAAACAGCAGTACAAAGAAAGGTGATTAAGATTCTACTAGCCCCATCGTGATGCCACATTACTGACATAAGGGCCACTGAATGTAATCCTGGACACAGCTTGGGTAAAACAATGTTGACTTCTCTGACAAATCCCTATACTGTTAGCTGTAGTGATGGCAGGGTAAAGGTACAGGGACAAGAAAGATATCAAGGCCTGAAGTCCTGCTACTCTTTGCACAACATGGACTAGGAATCATATTCTAACAGGACAACACCCTTCCTCACACTACTAGAATCACTCTGGTGTTTCTTTAGGCCAACAATGTCTCTCCTACTCTGGCCTTCCAGATCAGCAGACTTGCCTCCCTTCCCAATAAAGCATGGCAAAGATGACCTGGATATTTGACAAAACCCTCCAAATACCATTGCTGAATGCCGCCATGCCCTTGAGTGGACTACTTCCATATTGTGTCAGCCATCGTGTAGATGGTAGCAGGTATACATCAAAGCTACCAGGCATCACGCTTGGTAATGGATGTCAGTGCCTTTGAATTATTCTGCATGGCTGATAATATAAATGTTTAAGCATTTGTTTTGATATTAAATGCATATTCCCCATGATCTCATTGTTTTGGTTTAATGCAGTGTTAATTTTAATTACCTTTAGCACCTTTTTGGATGCCAGCTCATACTGAGAGATAACAAGAACTCTGTATTTATATTTACAAACCATAAATTATGAATTCTTGTTAACAAGGTAACACTGTGGAAGATATAAACATTAGCAGTTTTAAAATGGCTCTTCTCACTTGATTAGCTCAGTTTTGTTTGCTGCATATTGGAACATGGTCGTGTGAACCCATTTTTATGCAATTGTTACTTTAGCATGTGTCCAGGATTATGTAAGCCCATTATTACAGTACGTGAGAGCCTCACTTTCATTAGAGCTGGTTAGGGCAATACTAGTGGTGGTGTGGTGCTCTTTATACTAAAGCCACTATGCACTACATCTCAATATTATATGCACAAGAATGCATTCAGATGTTTAATTGCCCAGTCTGTTTTTTTTTTAGCCTTTCTTCTTCTTTGCTGTCTCATGGCCTTCAACAATGGCCGCTATTTCTTGCACTGTGAGTAGTACCTGCCCACTCACTCTCTTGACCACACAAAACTCCACATGGGCTCAAATGTTTGACACTATGTAATATGCAGGGAAACATATAATGCAGTTTCAAGTCATGCTCAGTTTAGGAGAGAGCATTCCTATTTAGATATGGGAGGAAACTGGATTGCCTAAAAAACACATGCAGACACTATGAGAAGAGAGGAAGAAGCCATTTCATGTGAAGTTGCCAAAGTTGGATCTCAATGGGAGTCAAACCAAGACCATTAGCTATGCATTACCTTTTTTTCTTAGCAACCAATAAATAAATACAGTAAATCCTCTCTTAACTAAAATTCTAGCTGATAATTTTTGGTCAGCTGATATGATTCCCTGAGAAGTTTACATGGTCATGCTGAGTAAAAGTGATGAAATCATTGGCAGAGAGATGTCATAAGACCATTGGCTGATATAAGTCACTACATAATGTTTCATATTTTGAATGTTTTTTTTTTCAATAATCCCAAATTTGAAATTATTTATCCAATTTATTTATTATCCAGCAATATAGTGAACCTTTTCCTCAAATTCCAAAAAACTTTAAGGAAATGTACCTAACATTCTAATAAAATAAAATATCCAATGACTCAAGTGGGGTGTACCTTTTGGGTCTCATAAGAGTTAAACTAGGTATAAATCTTCTCACACACCCATCTCTCTCTGGCTTTCACTTACACCCACATGCACCACCTGATCATCATCATCTTTAAACATTTTTGCCACCCAATCCACCATGTTCTTCAGCCCACATAAAAATTCTAGTGGAGTGTCATGGTAAGTATTTACTTCCAAAGCTCTACAAAGCTTGAGCACTCTTGAAGAATGTTCTGCTATTTTCAGGTAATGTCCAGCTTTAGACATGAAATAAACATACCACCAGAGTAGTTTTCATACCTGTATCATGCGGGGCCTGGTGCTGCATTCTTTAGCAGATACTGATGTTGCTGTGACACCCTCCTCTTTAATCTGACTGGTTTGGTTGACCCTGCTAATAGTTGGAGTCCTGTAGGAATAGCCATCAAGAAAAATCACAGATCAAATCAATCAAGAATTTGGGAATTTTACTTAGGTACTCAAGGAAACAACCAACTCAGAAAACTTTTTGTTTTCTTTTTCTTTTAAAGGAGAATCAACAGTGGACCAAGGTCTGGGGAAAGATCTCTGGCCATTGTTATATCGTTGGTGATCATTGCTACCACAGACCGGGGAGGCTGAAAGATGAGACCATATCAGAATCTTTCAAGACTAGTGCAGCCATTCTAAGGTTTCAAAATAAAACCACAGTGATGGAGCTGTTAGAATGTGCAGATAAACTGGAAGGTAAACTAACTGTAATTGTGTATAACATGCAATTAGAAATGAGTCTCCATCTGCCAAGAATTAAGAAAATGTTTCTACAATGTAATGCTACAAAAGCTAGTAAATTGTTCAGTACCAGACATGCTAGGGTTTACACTAGAAACCAAGAACACTAAGCCTGCAGTAACATTTCTTTCTGGAAAGAACTGTAAAAATTTGATTATGTCACCTCGAAAACATCTGTTGACCAAACCAGGGCTTCTACGGTTATCTTCATAACTAAGATTACATACATCTCAGCAAACTTTGTTTAAAGTTTTCCCAAGAGGTCTACTATGTCCTTAGCAGCATGTGGGCTCCAGTCCTCAACTGCATGCTCCAGAAAGAGTTTAAATAATGGAACAAGTGCTGTGGAAGTCTTAGCATTTATAGAATGATTTAGCTTACCTAAGACCCCATTGTCACATTTTTTCTTATTTTTCATCTGTTATAATTCCTAAATCATTTTCTTCTTCTACCAGAGTAATCATATCATAGTTTCTTCATTTGAGTGGCTTCTAACCCACTGTACTTATATCATTTATTTATTATATATATAATTTATATCAGACTGCATTACTCTTAGCATCATTGCCAGTTGACTCTGCAGTAATTTTCTGTTATCATTAGAGATTCTGGAATCAACATCATTCTTTCTTGGTTTTTTCTCTGCAGATGCCGATAACGAAGTGGTGTTGACAGCCTGTGAGGGAGATACAAATGACTCATTCCTAGTTGATCTGGTAAGTCTTAGAGCGATAGAGAGCTGCTCAATCAGCTCGTGTGTTCAGAGTGTTCCTACCAGATTCTGAGAAAAACGGAGTTGAAGTTTGTTTTTTTTTATCAGCATCACGTTTATCTATATTGCTAAGCATTAAATATGCAAAACTATCACCACAGAGATGAAAGGCCGGGTGTTATAATATCATTTATTCGGTTGGTTAAATTTGTGCTGATAGTAAACTTATTTTTTCAGTTTTGGTGCAAACAAATGTGGATTTGGCAAATGCCAAAGTTGCCCTATACCCAACGTGCATAACAATTTCTATATTCTCTGTTATTAAGATAATCCCAGTTTTGGCTTGAGTTTGGGGGAGGGGTTTGTTGTTTGATTTTCAGGGGGCTGCAACACTGAGGTGGCACAGAGACAGATTTCCACTTTGACCATACAGTGACACTGTTACTGCTTTTTTAAGTAAACAAGGTCTTCAAGCATGAGGACAGGGACTAATTTTTCCATCTATACCAGCAGTCAAAATTAACTAAGGTTCTGGCAATTTTGGATATCAGAAATTGTTGTTTTAGTAACAGAACTGTTATTAACAAATAGTAACTTACCGGTAGGCATAGTTAATACTGATAGTATCCATGGTCATGTCTCAGCAAAGCACTAGAGAGAGAGAGATATTGATCATTGCTTTCTGGCAGTAAATAGAGCCACTAGAACAGATATGTAGCATTTGATGAAACAAAGGTGAGGGAATCTTGCTCTAAGTCTTGTTGGGATGGTACTTATTTAGCTTAACAGCATGCAAATAGTTTTGCTTAATTTCTTTCAAGGCTGTTGGAATGTCGGCGAAATTTTTGAAAATCGGAGGCTTGCAACAAGGAGAGAGGATAGCGAAACTGAACCGCCTCATTGAAATTGAAGACCACCTTGAGAGAGAGGGAGAACTCGCTCATCATGGTTACCAGTTTGCCAAGTTAATGAAAACTGCGCCATCAACTGAAGTTTCATCCAAGCAGAATGAATCCAGTGTGGGAGCCACAGCTATTGAATCAGAAACCATAAACAGCACACATGACTGAAAAGGGCCTGATAGATCCAGGGAATTTTTTTTAATTATTTTTAATCCTGTTCAAATGTTTGTTTAGCTCTTTCCATCCAGAATTTCTGAACAAAAACGAAAAACATAATTGTTGTATATTTGTTCGGGAATCTCATCTCGGTAAGCAGTTTTAGAATTGGCACATCGCCCTAAAAATGTTAGCTGACTGCAGTTGTTTTGTAGAAAGGAGAAAGCTGGATTTCAGGGTAACTAGATTAATACTGGAGATACCCACAGCCACAGGCAATGTGATTTTAGTGCCAGCTGAAGTGTACACACAGTTAACAACTTCTGATACTGTTCTACAGCAGTTAAACTCTTTCTAAACCCGAAAGCTAAAACTGAAGTGGAGTATATCTGGGTGAATTAACTACACTTAAACAAACATTCATGAGCAATGGGAGCTGTAATTGTGGACTCACTAACAAAATAACTTGTCAAGCAGAAAAGTTGATATGCCTTGTGAGACGAAAGTTTAAATGTACACACAGGAAACTGACTACTGAAAAATGTAGATTTTTAACAGAGAAAGACCCAAATGGCAGTAAAACATGCAACAGTAATACAAACAAACAGCATATTCCATACTAACCATAGTCCATTATCAACTAAAACAACCCAACTTTAGGAACCAAAAAAGGCAGACAAAAAGCCTGGTTAGATAAGACCCATAAAAAGAAAATTTTTTTAATATTTAAATTTAATAAATAGATAAAATGGCATGTAAGAGAAGAGGTGAGATATTTGATACATAGAGATTCTTGAATTTGAAATCTAAAGACGATGTGGTCAGTATCTTGTTGTCACTAAAAACAAATTTATAGTTATAGTTTAAAGCAATGTGAGGGCTAAATTCTTTCTTTCAGACATGTGATGCAAACTTCTTGTGGATGCACCAGCTAATTTCTCTCATGTAAGCAGCCTTAACCAACATTGTACATAGTAAATATGAGTGTCTGGAATAGTAATGTGATTCTTGAATGGAAAGAGAGAACCAATAGTTTTTGAAGTTGAAAATAAAACCTCTAAGTTCCACTAATGGATGTAAAAAAGCTCAAAATTTCAATAAAGAGATATGTTAAATGTCTAGCAATCACAGTGTACTACAAACAAATCATTATCATCTTCAAATCCTGCAGCCATGGCAAATAATAAATTTTGATTTTATATATTTTATCTGTGAAATAATTCAAGAGGAAGAAAGGAGGTGAAAATTCAGAAACAAAATCACCATCTATAATTAAGTAGGAACAAGCAAGAGCCAGTTATTGACTCAGGGTTATTGCAAAGATATCTTTAAAATTTATGGATAATGTGGCAGTTGCTACAGTTCAGTGGTAACTTTTAAAAAGTAAAGTAGGGTCTTTGTCATTTAACAGATAGCTACTTCAATAATATTTTGCTTTCAGAAAATGAATTTTGTTAATAATAAAGAAAAAATTTTAATTAAATTAAATTGAAATCTAATTTAAAATGAGAAGAATACCATTTACCTGGTATAATTTTGCTCAATATTTGACCCAAATTTTACCAACATTCCATAAATAATGAATTTATGCTCTTCCTGTTAAAATAGTTACAAGTAAATAATGTCTGTCCATCCAAACAAAGAGAGTTTTGATTTCCAACAACATATAATATAGACAAATTAAAGATGAAAATAGAGTTAGATATCAGTGGATCCAAATAGGATCTAAATGTGAGAAATCTGTTATAAAAAATAACACTTCACAGTATGTCAGCACTCAACTGCTGAAATAGGAGAGGCTGGCTGACTGCTACTGGTTGTCATTGTTTAAAAAGAATTATAGAGAATCTTAAAAGTTTCTAGCTTCTAATAATTAAGGAAATATTCCCATAATGCAACATTATAGAAGCTGACATGTGACTCCTACAATGGAAATACCTATACCATATTGTTTTAGCTATAGGTTGATATGTATTAGATATCAAATGTCTTCATTATGAGAAAATATCATATACTCAGATACTGGTTGAAAAAATAAAGCAAGTATGAATAGATTTCTGCACGAACTCTCTCACTCTATGGAAGTTTTTGGTTTGATGGACGATTATTTCCATCACTGCAATTTTTACTGCTACATTTCGAAAAGTAAACTAACATTATACTGTTTCATCAGTGACAAATAATAAAAATAGCAACATATTCAAAATAATTTTAACAAAAACAACAAATATACAGTACAGGTTTGTATAAAAGCTGCAAGAGAGAGTTATGGCCCTTGGGCAAGTCACTTATAAATCATTCTAACATGAAAAAAAAAATTACAAAATTTGTCATGCAGATAAACAATGTACATATAAATACATGAAAAATTTTTTTTACTGTTTTCTTTGGTTGACATCTGTAAATTCCAGGGGTACAGAATGAATTTCTACTATTACTGTTATCTCATTAAAAGTTGATTGTGTGAACCAGACAGCAGGAAAGAATATATTGTATATCTTTCTTGGAAAGCTTTCCAAATCTGATCTTCTAAGTTAACCCAGCACTTGTAGTATGCCAGAAAGAATTACATATAGCTGCAAATAACTAAACAGTCTTCAGAAACACACGCTAGAAATCGTCTGGCCTTCTATTAACAACATTTGCTAAATTTATCCAGATTCTCTCTAATAGAGACCCCTGACTATTTACCAGAAATTTTCAATGCTCAGTTGTTGTCTGGAAAAAGGGAAGTAACTGTTTGCTTTGGTTCCATGATCTGTGCTGCTACATTAAACCCCCCAAGACAAGTAATACAGAATTTATAGATCATTTTCTTATCTTATTTATTGTAAGTTGTTTGTATAATTCTAAGTATCCACTTTCTTTTTTAAAGTATTTCTTGAAAGAATTCACTTCCTTGGTCTCTTGTATTAACTTGCTCTAAATCTATGTAAGTCAATGTTATGCCATATATTCTGCCTAGCGCTTACCTGAAGTTTAGACATGTTAAGTAGAGTTGATTGTTTTGATTAAGGTGTGTGCAGAAGTTGTATTAAAATGTGTTAATTTATAGCCTCCAATACAATGTAAACTTTTTAATTAGTAATTTCCAGCTTCATTATTAATTTTATTTCATTTTGTTTTTGATTAATTACATCACTCCTGGAACCACTAAGAATACCCTTCCATCTCTTTTAAATGAAAAACTTGTATACATTTTGAGTAACACAAGAACGAAAGAAATTTGCAGGTTAGCAAGTGAATTCAGAAAAATACAGTGACAGTGAGGTATTTTCTACCAGAAATTAATAAAATGATGATGAAGGTTATAGAACCCAGAGTATCAAAATAATTCTGAGGTAGTTAGTTAATCTGTGAAGAGGAGAAATATTTTAGACAATTAATCAAGCTAAGCATTTTTAAAATAAAAAATAAAATCTGACTGAAAACAATTTATGCTACAGTATTTAACTATGACCATGTTCACCATATTTTGGGGCAATACGGACTGCAGAATTTCAGCTAATATGCAGTAAAATGACAGATGTGTTAAGGATAAGAATTTCAGTAAAGTTTCTCTTTAAATATAAAAAAACATAATAATCATCCCTTTTTTCAGATACACAATTTTTCTTTGATATATGGAACAAAAGAAAATAAGGCTTATCCTAGTTGTGTGTTAACATTTACAATGACTTAAGGGGGGTAATCCTTTAAAATGCAGAAGGGTTTAGAATTAGAAATAACTTTCTGTCAAGAACAACCCTACCTCTGTAGAGATCATTATTTTCTCACCCTTACCAGAAGAAACCAGTTCCAACAACACAATCTCTCAAAGAATAAACCAACAACAGAGTTTCAATACACAGTATACATCAAGCTTCGTGCTAGTGGTATCTAGTCCAGAATATCACTACTATATTTCCCTCTAACACAGTATCATTGACAGCTATGCATGAAAAGGGTGGCACAACATTGCAAGTCTGAATGTTGAATCACTGACACCATGTTCCTTCCATCAGTGATGGCTGAGCTAGAGTCTAGAGACAAGCTGGGAAGTGATTCACTAACTGTGCCATTACCTAGTATGATCGATTTGGTCAGGGTGGCCTGAAGGCTGACATTCAACTTTGCCAAAGAACTAATCTTAGGAGGGGTGTCGTGACTGGTGTCAGTTATAGGGATGAGATGGTTACCCCTGGGCCCAACAGCAAGGTCCCAGCTTTATCGATGGCAACACCCATCTTCACTAAGTGCACTGTCAATGCCACAATTCAGGTCCAAGGCATCACTCACATGGCATGTTGCCTACCCAATCTCTGGACTTTAGATTCATGTGCAAGTCCTCTAGGCACTACAAAGCTTGTAAAGATACCTGTTGCTTCTTTTATTTGAATATGTAAGGGCAAAGTAAATCTGCTGGTTACTCTGTTTTTGCATAACTGCATTAGTAGAACCAAACTGCTACTCACAAGAGCCACCACTATGATGCTGAGCAAACAAATGTAAAATACATAACAGAAAGAAAAGGATGCGATCCTTTTTGGGGGTTGAGAAGACATGACATTGCTTAGGCATAGGATGCAAAGCAGAGATAGATCCCAGTTCAAATAAAACTTGGCCACTAGCTGTCACAGCAATGCTATTTCATTTAAACATTCCTAGTAGTACAGCATTGACTTCAATTAAAATAGAATGAAAAACAAGGCATTGACCCAACATTTGGTTTACCAGAACTGTTATCTTGGACATTTTCTTTTGGCTAAATCAAAGGTCCTAGTATGTCAACTACTGCTAAGCTCAGTTAAACCTGTGGAATAAATTAATTTTGTACTCAGAATTTATAAAAAGATTGAATAGCCACTTTTTTTAAACTTCTGAATTCAGTGTAAGTATTGCACAGCTTTAAGATTTCATTTTAAAAAAGCAAAAGCAAAAAGAAGGGTTAGCAAACACCTTTCCACACACTGCTCTTAGTTCCATATACAGCAGATTAAGGAGAATTTCTTGAGTGGATTTGTGTTCTGCTTATACTTTTAAAGAGGATACGTACCAATTCTGTTTTAATTTCTTTTTTCTGTTAATTCTCACAATTATCCACAGTTGGAACAGTTCTTGGTGTCAACCTAAAGAGAATACAAAAGTTAGGTATTGAATTTGTATTTTACACAAATTCTGAAAAAAAGAATTTCTAGACTGTCAACAATTAAATTCGTATTAGATTATTTTGAACAGGTTCGTAATCACATTTTTATTGCAAACAAAATGAGGAAAATCTGTCCAAAAAGAACTGAAGATGAAAAGTGTTAATTAAATAATCATTGACAGCACAGATCGTTTCAGGAAAGGTAGAAATAGAGCTGACTAGGTTGTGTTGATACAGATAAGTTCATTAAACAAATATTCACTTCTTCCATCATTATGAGTGAGCCATTTGTGAGCTTTTTAGATAGTTTGGACTGATGGACCCACATGCCTGCTCATAACCTTTAATGTGCAGGTTAACCTAATGGCTGAGGCTAGATCAGCAACAGCATGGTCAAATGAGAGATATGCATTCTCACAATACAATGCTCTCTGAAGCGAAACTTTTGCCAAATATGGCATATCCATGCTTCTGGAATTATGAAACTGAATTAAGTCCCTCTGGCAAAGAGTACATCCAAACACACTTCATGTCAGTGGCAGGAGTTAAGTTAGGGAGAAATGCCTGCATTAATCAGTTGATGATATTAGCTGCCACCTCCTTAGTAGTCACATAAGAGTAGTTTCTCCTCGACTTGCTACATTGATTTTACTGAAGTAATGGAATGAATATTTACAAAAATAGACTTTATTCTTTGGTAACAGAAAAAGGTAAGCTTTAGAAACAGTTTTAACCTCTTCACATAAGATGGGTAACCTAGCACCAAGCTTTAACATTGACAGGTTATAAATGATTTCTTTACTACTACCTGTTACATTGTAGGGATTTACCGAGTCTTGAAGCATGTCCATAAGCTATTTCTTTAAACAATTATCATCAGAATTTGATGCTAAATTGTCCATATGATTCAATGCTGTAGCTTATATCCAATTTTAATACAAAATCACAAATAGGAAAGTAAATACCTTTATCTAAATGCATTATAAAGTTTGTTTTTTTTTTTTATGAAGCATTTTCATTATTACAATTCAGAAGCCACTTGGCTTTAGCAAAATCTCAGAAAGAGATCCAAAGAGAAAGCAATTAATTTGATTTTTAAACTGATTTACAGTGTCAACTACTACAGCTAGGAATTTATTCTACTTATTTACAATTCTCTTGCTAAAAAATTCAAGCCGTGTTAATACTTTAGCCAATCTATAATCACATCTGCCAGTATATGACCGACCACACGGAAATTATCCCTGGGGAACTGTATCATGCAGACACTGAGTATAAACTACAGTATTAATGGCACAAACAGGTGAGCATACTTCATTTAGGTAGAGAGTAACAAATCTGACAAGGTTTAAGTATACGAGAATTTTCTCTGACCACAGCTTGATTCTCTCATTCCATAAGTTTCTTAATTCACTACTACATAGCACAGTCAAGTCAGTGTTCCTCAGCCATAATTGCTTTGCCAATGACATCAAGAAATGCTTGCAAAAGGATACATGTTAAGTTCAGTAAATCCCTTTTATGGGATTTTCAGCAGACTTTCACAGAAGTCCAAATGTCATTAATAGAATTCCTAACACAGGAATCAGTAAGCAACGAGAGAAGAAATGTGAAACAAATAATTGGCTAGTTTTTATTTTGGCAAATCATTAATGCTAATGGTTAGCATTACTTTCAACAGACTTCTTTGGCCGTAAGAAAAAAATTATTTCTTTTTTCTTAGCATTGTTTCATTTCTGTCACTTAGATAATAATCTACTCTGTTTAGTTTCACTTTAAGTCTCAGGATTTAGACGAGATGGTTGTAGCACCAGGTAGCTGCTAGAAGTTAATTCTCATAGATGCTTTGTTTCACACCTTAAAAAATTCCATGTACGCTAAAACTATCATTTTCATAAACTTTCCCCGAAGACCTTTCTAAATTCTCCGTAAAAGCCCTGTGTTTTTTTAATATCTTTAAGTTGTGTTCATTTTTTTTTAAAGCAACACCCTCAGAACACACATTAGTCTTTGAGAGAAGACTAGGGGAAGATTTCAACTTCCTTTTGCCTCAAAAGCTTCATTCTTTTAAATATAGAACTCAGCAAATTTGTAATTTCTCCATTACTACAATTTTCCTTTGCATTATAGTTCTCTAATACCATCTTATAGAGACACAGCATCTTGTTTATCTGAGGTGCCGCAGTCTTAATCTAACTGAAAATTCTTCTTGATGACAAGAAAAATGTATAAATGCTGCAACATTAAACAGGCTATCACACTTCACATGTACATGTTCAAAAGAAAAACCTTAATACTACTAATTTTTTTCAGGGGTCTGCTAATCAGTTGGCAAGTTTTTCTGGTTCGTCCTTTTAGGGGGTAAAAAGTGCTGGTAAATCTATCTATTTAGTTGTTGGAAGCAAGTTTTTTAAAATAAATTTTCAATTCGATAATTTAGATTTCCATTACTCGGTTAGTTTCTTTTGGAACCATGACGTCTAAATCTAACAAGTCGCAGACAAATTGATATCAAGGTGTATATCAATGTTTAGAAAAATTAATTAAAAGTGTAAACGAAGATGCCACAGTGTTAACCCTGTAATGGAGTTTTGTCAGGTTCGAGGATGTATAGCATCAACAATTCCTGAAGCACTCAAGAGTGCTTTTTAATTGACACTGGTGTACAAGAATCTTTTTACTTGCATGTCAACACATATATATTTTGTTTAAATATTTTAAAACTTTTACTGGACCTGTCTACATTAGCACAACTGCTGACAGGACAAATGAACCTTGTGGCAGCGGCTCCGAACCAGAAATAGTGAACTTACGCAGAACGTTTACCATTCCTACAGCCTATTATCCAATGGGGATGGAAAAAAGGGGGCTTATGAAACAAGTTTAACCAACACCCCCAAACCCAAATCTAAAATCCACCGCTGGTGCTTCTTTTTGGATCAGTTTGATGTATCCAAGGACGTGGAAAGAGAATTTCCTTGTTAACTCCTTCGTCGAGCCCAGACCAGCTTCTTAAAAAAAAACAAAGTGAATATTAACCCGAAAGTTTTCCCTGAGCTTCGGGATGTCTGGCCGCGGCACAATGAGAAACGTCGTTGGCAAGTGCCAGGAGAAATAAATGACCTGGCAAACCAAAAAAAAAAAATAACATAAATGAAAATTTTCAAATTGTTTATTTATACACAAAAAAAAAAACCGATTTATCACGTGCAAAACCTGTGCTGCATCCAGCTTCTTTCAGGTAAAAAATATTGACATTACACGATGTTTTTTTTTCCTTCCTCTTCAACTTTTTCATTTGCTTATAAAAGAGAAAACAGAAACAAGTGGGTTCAACAAGTGAGAAAAAATGTTAACATAAACCTATGCCAGACGACGATTGAAATCACATTACTATTGGTCATTCTCTCCAACAACTTGATGGACATTTCTATTTTCACGTTTGTCTGTCTGTTAGTCACTACTTGTCAGAGTCTCTAGTCCCCTGTTTAGCTTTTTTGAAGGATTTCTGTAAAACATAGGCATCTGCTGGTTCTATCCTTTTGTAGTAGTTCTTTTTCTCTTCCACAATCTCAAATCCAAATTTCTCGTAAAATTTTATAGCGCCTTCATTGTTTACTTGGACATGTCTGGGAAAAGAAAACAACAACAACAAAAACTGTGATACCCGGAAAGAGAAAACATAGGTAACTATGGAAATACGACACATTTAGTTAGTTTTAAACTTTAGAAGCAAATTGTCTCCTCCGCTGATTAGGAATGGTAGACTGGGAATAAACTTATTTAAAGAAACAAACAAACAGATATCATTTCTTTGCTAAGTAGAAACATTTACATACAATTCACTTTCATCATTAAATATCAGGAGAATTTGAGTAAATTTGTGATACCACGAAGTTCTTTGTGCGTCAGTTGCGAATGTTGTTGTGGTGATGCTCGTGTGGGCTCTGACATCACTATTTTTGTGTTGCCAAACTCACATGATGGTAGCCTCCAGAGTATGTCTTTATGATCATTGATACAAAAAAAATTCTTGTCTCACGATTTAAAAGACAAGACACTCAACAACTTTCATCAAATCAATTGTTTCCCACTAAAGCCTCTGAGTACATCCTGTGTGTGTGTGCATATGTTGCCACTATTCAATCATGGCATCACGTCTCCACAAGTGGAGAATTTGAATGGCATCTGTGTTGAGACTGTTACAGTGCAATACCCCAGAGAAAACCAAAGATAAATGGAATGCTATAGCACATAATGGAACACAGGAAATAAACTTGGCACATCAGCGATTAGCCAGTTATAGATAGTAGATTTATCACATGAGTAATCTGCCCAGCAGAGGAAAGCAAGAATCATTGTTAACCACTACCAAAGAAATATCACCCAACCTTTCACCAACAGAACATCTCAGTAAACCCAGCAAATGTGCATAGCAGACACTGGATGCCCACAATCATCCAGTTTTTGCTAGTGTGACTCATCAGAAGCATGAGATTAGTGGTGATACAACATGTTATTGACAGGTATGAATACTGACATTATTCCTTTCCATCAATCTGCAAGTTGTAGAGAAGCATTAATGTCAAAATTGGAATGACAACATCATTTGCACACACATACAATATACCAAACTCTAGTTTACTGGAATAAACACAAATGACGACAACAATTACTCAAAATCTACTGGCTCTTAAACCAAAGGTCCCTATTTTTTTAGTAGGATATTTCCATCTATTAATTTAAAATGATAAACAATAGAAATGTGTTGCTGTAATGGAGTTCAGGGATGAATAATAGAACTAATTAAACTAACATGGCAATCCTTCAGAGAAATCAAAACAGGGTATGGTGCACACACAAGGTAAAACCATGGAAAAGGCAACAGCTGAATACTTAGGCCATATTTTTAATGGCTACTATGAATGATATCAGTCAGATACACTGGAGGGAGAGAAATACAATGCTTAAAAAGAATACGACAGAAACTTCATTACATAGTAGCAAGCTTGTTTTAAGACCAGGACAAATAGAAATATAAATCTGCAAACAAAGTTGTTTTTTTTTTATAATTTAAAACTAGAAATTAGCCACCGAGTAGAGTCCATTCTCAGCCATCAGTCGCTGCCAGCCGCAGAGTGAGCATTTATGGTAGGGTCACTAACAGTAAAACACAATTGTAACTTATAACAATTAAAACAGATGACTAAACAGATATCCACAGCAATAAAAATAAAAGGCTAAAAATAAGCACATTGTATGAAAAAGAACAATAAAAAACGAAAATACCCATAGGATTTATAATTTTTGAAAGCCACAGCATAGATTTTTCTTTTGTTTTTGGTGAAATTAAAATCAGGTGAGCGGTAAAACCCTGATGTTGCAGTTTTCACGTCTGTTCTAAAACAAACAAGACCAGAAACCAGCAACTTGGCTGTCCATGTTAACTACCCTCACCGGAGCTGCATATCCTCCAACCTGAATGCCCGCAGTTGTGCCTTTTGCATTAATAGTGCCCCGAGTAACTGCTGTATACAAATTCAAAAGGTAAAGGCCAGAAAGTAGGGGAGACACATTGCTGAGCATCCAGCCAGTTGCACCAATTTCCATTTTTTTGTACAACCATATTATTATTATCATCCCAAGAGTGGATGAGATTCTATCGAACAATACATTTCAAGTCTGATGCTCTGCAGAAATTTCACCAAGAGGTCAAACGGCTTTCTGAGACTACCCAAGCACGCATACACTTATCAGGGTCAAATGTATTCATTATCTTTATTACCCGTCACAGAAAAAGGAAACTACACCAGAAGAAACTCTCCAAGTGAATTCACTTTTCAGTAAATGCAACAGCAACCCTGGATGTGCAATTCAGTCTTAATGAAAGCAGGACTGATTACATTCATCTTCTTCGCTAAACTAAAAGCATGACAGGTGGGGGTTAACACTGGTTTAGGACAGTGTTTGTATGATGATTGGCCAGATTAGGAGTCACATGTACGTTAGTTTCTTAGGTAAAAATAATCAGAGAGTTATGAGGCTGTGAAATCCTACCAACCATAGACAATACAAAATTGCTGGAGTTGTTTACATTCATAAAGATAGACGCAAATAAAAAAAAAAAAGAAAATCATCAAAATTTCAGGTGGTTGGTCACCTGTGGATCCCTGGTTCTCTTTTCTATAAATGAAATGACTCATTAAATTATTCAATTAAAATTTTCAAAAAGTAATTTGTCTCAAAATTACAAACATTAGGTAGTTTCACGAGTGATATTCTCTCTTACAGGATACCCTTCTGTTTTTAGAGGTGTTAAGAAGTATCATGGTGCCGTTAATTCTCTTGGTTCTTGTAAATTAGTCAGTTCTTTCCTTTTTTTTTTAAATCTGTGCACATGCTTCGAATATGTACAACCTCATTCTTCTGTTTACACTTCTTTTTCACTCATTTTCATATAGTAACTTTCTCAGTTTTAATCATAAAGTGATCTTTTCTGGTTGCTAATGGATTGCGCCCATTGCTGCCCCAAATCCCCATAAATAGTTATCACCTCTTGAAGTTTTTACTTACAAGAAAACGTTGTTGAAGTTGCCATCTTCTCTGCAAATTTTTAGAACATGTTCCAACATCACAGTACCTGAAGAAGAGTTAAAGAAAGTGTGATAAAGTTTCCAAATTCAAGGACAATGCATGGTGAACCCAGGAGCAGGTAATTAATGTTTCTCAAAGTCTGGAGTTAACGGTGACAGGTGTTAAGCCCACTGTAGTAACAAGCGTATTGTAAGAAAAGTCAGGTGTATACAGCAAGCTGACAGTTTATAGGTACATAAAAAGCAAAAAAATACTTGTCAGTTTCTGTTAACTTTTGGGGAGGGGGAGGGAGGGAA
The DNA here is from genome assembly GCA_018389105.1 of Nautilus pompilius. Lineage (NCBI taxonomy): Eukaryota > Metazoa > Mollusca > Cephalopoda > Nautilida > Nautilidae > Nautilus > Nautilus pompilius. The sequence goes on from JACATO010000682.1 coordinate 192,126, forward strand.
GATCACAAGGCTGGCCAGCCTATTCATCAGGTGGTTGACAATGATAGGCATGGCATTCAGCAAAGGGAACACCATGAGCTTTGATGTAGTAATAGTTGTAGGCACATCCTAAATGCATCATCAGGGCAGTCTACCAATCCACACCATATCCAAGCCCTGCACATGTCATATGGAGTGTGGTAATTCCCTTCTCAACATCAACACACCATTATCTGACCATCCAGAAATGGAATCTTTGACTTATCTGAGAACACTAACCAGAGACTATTCAGTTTCTGCCTGTTGCTGGCTGGTAAGAAAATGCAAGATGGACAGGCTCTAAGAATGGCAACATGAAAACAATTTCTAATCATATAAAGATTTGAACTACAAATGCCCATCTAAACTTTTGTTACAGTCATGATGTATTTAGCTGACAAACATACAGTACCATGACAGTCAGTTGTTGGTCATGACATAGCGATATTAATCTCAGGCAGCCACTACAGAGCAAATCCCTCAAATGACCATAACCAATTAATTACACAAATTGTGTCAACTTGATTCATAATATTCCATTGCATGCTTCTTCCATAGCATTTCAATAGCTCATCATTTTTAGTATTTCACAATTTGTCACATGTAATAATAGCAATGCTAAGTAAACAGATACCATTCAGATTCTCCTCTATCAATCTGACCAAACTTGAAATGCATCACACCTGCAGTTTCAGTACCAGCCTTCTTCTACTCCTTCAGTAGTTTCCCCATTTGCAGGAACATGTGAAATTAGAATGGAATGCTATCATCACATGCACATGGGAAAATACAAATGATCCAGTAAGTACTGAATGTCTGTTGTATTTTAAGTCAATATCCCCCCTTTTTAGCAGCATACATTCTAAGCTATTTAAATTATATTAAGACACTGAACAGATTATTTGTCAAAGTACAAATTATATTTTAAGCTGCTTGAAGTTTTAAAAAAGAACTATGCTATCTGATTTTGATACAGTTTAAAAATGAAATTGATAAGACTGACTAATGACATTCTTGGCAACTCTACTAGGTTGTTGGTGAACCCATCTGAGAGAAATTAAACCAAAGAACACAAATGTGATGTGGGTAGCCATGAAATTGAGTCCCTTATGTCAAATTTTGCAACAATTAGAATATCTGGTTTTTTAATACTAAAAACTATCTTGTTGTTTAGTCTTGTGATAAAATTAATTTACTGTTGACTGAATTACTCAACAAACAGCAGAAACCAGTTTAAGGCAAATCTCTAAACAGTGGGTATATTTATAAAAATGGACATTAGTAGCCTCTTAACTTGAGAGAGATCTGTTGGGAATTGTCTTGGTTAGGTGAAATGCCCAAAGTATGGCTTCTTATCATTCTCCTGTACCAGTGGGTTTTCTCCCAAAGTACAGACTTTCCTTACTGCTGAAGATGAAAGTACTTGACCTCCACAAGATGCAGAAATGGCAAAAGTAATCATGGCATTATGCAACCTGCTCACAGTTGTAGATGTAGTATTGCAGAAAACAACAACAAACAATAGTAACACACATCAAGCTGACTCACCAATTCCTAAACACCTGTATGGTGCCAAACAGCCTAATGTCATGATATATAGTCGTCGGTGATTCTCAGAGTTATCAACCCGACAGCAGACAGCACCCACCACGATATCATTAAAATATGCTTTAAAAAAAAACAAACACACACACACATACATATAATCAATTATTAAAGAAAACACCACAAGAATTCATGCTGATTCAATGTAAAATCTACTGCACACAATTTAAATATTAGTGTTGAATGTTTGTTTCTTCTTTTTTTAGTCAGTGGTAGATAGAATTTACTTACCTACTTGGTTCTGCAGTCATTAAAGATTTGGATTTACAGGATCATATTTCAAATCAAAATATAGCAATGTTTGTTTAAACAAACTCAAACATTTTAAGTAACTCGTGTCTTTTCAAAAAAACTACGTGTTTCAAAAATAACAATAGATGTGAAATAATTAGTTGTAGAATACTTAAATAGAAAATGCAAGAAACAGTATTACAGATCTTTGTAAGTTAAAAATAGAAAAAAATTCAATCAAGGCAAATTAAGAAACAAAACCTGTAATAATGCTATCACTGTACCTAGTTTTGCTAATTCACCAACTTCTAATACATCTTTGTAGAATTTGTCGTTGTAGGTTACAGGAAATACCACCTGATTCAATCTTTTTAACTGTTTGATGTTGTGAGAGGTGATGTCTCCTAATTCAATTCTGCCCCTGAAAGATAAAGTGACATCTTCTGCTTTCATTTAAGAAATATGTTCATAGTTGTTTTGTCAAAAATCTCTCTCTTTTGAGTATTTCTCAATTACTAACTGCTTCAGATTTTTGAAAAATGCATTTACACACAAATATCTACATGAATTCAAACCATTTGAGACTACACAGACTGCGATAAAATGGGAATTTTTATAAGGCAGGAAGCACAGTCTTTGAGTGCTGCTTTTATTTCTTACAAGAGTGAATACAGTACAGCATCTTAAAGGTGAAAAAAAAGAAAAGAAAGAAGATTCTTATTTCATGAGTTTGTGGTTTACATAGTAAGGAAGCGTGATTTTATTTTGGTAAAGCTCAGAAGTCATTAAACTTTCGCACCTTCCTTCAAACTAACCTCACTGTATCCAAAATTCTAGAAACCTGACATCCAGAAATGTCATGCTCCTGTTCCACCCCAGCCCACCCCCAGCTTCTTCAATCTTCATTCCGTCCACTGTTCAAAACGTCCATCTGCTCATGTGACAAGTCATGGCATTTCCTCCATAGCGAAACTATTGCTCTAACAAGGCTTTTAACCCTGTGGGGGCCCTGCACAGTCTAATGGTTAGATCTGGCTTCCAGCCATTCTCCTTTGTCTGTGTTGTGTGGAAGTAGAAATGCAATTCCCCTCCATGTGGCTCAACAGCAAAAAGCACTGCATTTACAAATCAGAAAGCTTCTAGAATTCTGAAAAGGAAAAACGGTGGTGGTGGTGTGGGGGTTAATGGGCTGGTGGTGGTTAATGGGCTGGTGGTGGTGGGGTGGGGGTTAATGGGCTGGTGGTGGTGATGGGGTGGGGGTTAATGGGCTGGTGGTGATGGGGTGGGGGACAAAAAATTAAAAAAGGAAGCAGAACCATTAAAGGAAGATGGTCGTCGATGCTGATGCCTCACACCACAAACTGGCAAAAAACACCCCCCCCCCTTTTAAGCTGCTGTACAGTCGCACCATAGGGTCGAAACTCTGCTAAACGTGGTACCATCCCACCATCCGCCTGCAGGGTACTGCAGCATTCGAGGTCGTTAACTTGGTGCCAATATTTGTTTTTCTTAAACCAGTGGCGGTTATCTCCCTTAGAGTTCCACAGCGCCCCCCCCCCCCAACCCCAAAATGGTCCCGCATTCGGCACCGGTACCAGGCGAGTGCTGCTGATCCGTCCGCGCCGCTCGAGACTCGAACTCCACCCTGCCCACCTTTTTAAATTATATCTCCCTTCGAGGAGGGTGGAGTAGGGCGCCGCCGCCGGACAGGACCAGGGCGACGGTAGCGGTCTCCAGATAATAAAAGGATTCCTAAGAGTGGTGGCGGTGGTGACTGCCTGCCAGCCGGACGCGATCGATTTAAGGGGCGAAGCAGGGGGCAGTGGAGCCGGGCCCCGTCACCTGAAGGACTGCAATTAATTACAGTCTTCCACGAGACGGGCCCGAGCTCATTTCGATTCTCCGAAAGCTCAGCACCCCCCCCTCCCTCGGAAGCTTCCAGGTACATACTCAGACATTATCATATTTTAAGCCGTCTTCACGACCCCCCACCGGGGGCCGCCCCCGACCCCCCCGGGGACCGTAAACGGACGGACCTCCCTCCAGTTACCATCGGTAGTAGACGGGGGGGTGGGGGGAAGGGGAGCGGGTCCTGTTCGCCGGCCCCGCCCCTAAAACGAATGGCTGCTCCAGGTGCCGGGCCAGCCGGACTCTACCTCGTCATGTTCCGAAGATTCCGATCCACCAACTCATTGACAGCCAGGTGAGGGTCGGTTACCGGAGAGTCAGCGTAGCACGCATTCCCGCCTCGACGCCGGAAGACTGCTCGGCGCATGTCTGGAGGAGCGGAACGGAAGGCGTCATGTGACATGACAGCACGAGACCCTTAGGGTGGGGGGAGAGCTTCGTTTCTATCCTGGAGGTGCAGGCGGTCGGTCGGTCAGTCGTCGTCTCTGCTGAGCCCGGTAAGGTGTTTGTCTCGTCCTGGTCGGGAGAACAGACCTTGTCTCGGCGGGGGCGGGGGGGTTCCCTCCGTTAATTTATCGAAATCGATTGTGGTGGACGGGAGGGGAGGCCCCCCCCCCCTCATGGCGAATCACCCCCTCCCTGGAGAAGGACGGCCGGGGAGAAATCAGCTTCGTTCCTCCCTCCCGGTCAGTCGGAGCATCCATTAGTTATCACCATCCGTGGTGGCTCCCTGGCCCTTGTCCGCCGCGGTCATGTGCCTCTCCTGTCAACAGACGGACCGGGGGGGGGGGGGACGCTTCTCCCTCCCCAGCACCCCCCACTTTATCTTATATCCCGAATAACGTCTGCCCCGTGGATGGATCGGCCTGGATGCTGGGTTAGTATAAGCAGCTGTTACAGGCCGACGACAGCCTGTCCAAGTCCTGGCACCATACCCCCCCCTCTTCCTGTGTTTCTCCGAAGAGCGAGTGGTTCGGATGCTGTGGTGATGGTGATGGTGGTGCCGGAAATAGCGACAGGTGATGATGATGGTGGTGATGGTGGTGCCGGAAATAGCGACAGGTGATGATGATGGTGGTGCCGGAAATAGCGACAGGTGATGATGATGGTGGTGATGGTGGTGCCGGAAATAGCGACAGGTGATGGTGATGGTGGTGCCGGAAATAGCGACAGGTGATGATGGTGATGGTGGTGCCGGAAACAGCGACAGGTGATGATGGTGATGGTGGTGCCGGAAATAGTGACAGGTGATGATGGTGGTGGTGATGGTGATGCCGGAAATAGCGACAGGTGATGATGGTGATGGTGGTGCCGGAAATAGTGACAGGTGATGGTGGTGGTGATGGTGGTGGTGCCGGTGCCGGTTTAGGAGGAAACGCACGAGTTGGGCTATGGATCCTCGTGCGGGTATGAAAGAAGAGAATAAATAAATACCTGCCAGCAACCATCCCGGGCGAGAGATGCGGGCTAGTGGGGGGGGGAGGAGGAGGAGGAGGAGGGGGTCAGGATGACTTGACGACACTGAACGGAGGAATGTCGCAATTCCTTGTCCTGCCGATTGTTTCCCCGATTTCGCACAGTTTATTTAAATATCTTCCAAGTCAAGGCATTCATGGAACAGGTAACAGGGAGTCCATAACCAACATGTGTATGAGATGCTGCTCTCTGTCTCCACGAAGTGTTGCCACTTACTGTATTTAGATGTATCTATGTTCAGAAATGTAACTGTTTATCACTGAAGGAGTCAGAGCCGTTTCATCCCTTGGCTTATTATGAGCTCATTTTAGTGTAAGCTGCACCGGGATACCAGACCTGTAGCTTGTATAAAGTGTTACACGCACACTTATCCGAATTAGATGTGGTTTGGTGAATGGTTACACAAACTCTCATTTTCTTTAATTTGTTGAATTGCTAATCCATCCAAGGCTGGTGAGATTTAATGCTGTTAGCCTGATTAAATGGAACTGGTAGCTGGGACCATTCTGTATAATCCTTTGTTGGAATTTCTTGGCTGTTGAGATGATGCTGCTTGGGTGTGCAGAGACTTGATACATGTGGCATCAGTGTTTGAATTCGGGTGTGCAGGGACCTGGTACAAAATGACTTCTGCATTTGAAGCTCCATTATCTCGGTTCAGTTAGTTTGGACTTGCAATACTCGTAGCTTTCTGCTCGATTACGTAGGATTGTGGAGTCTCGAATCCCACTTACCATACAGGCATGCTACTTTGTATGTTTTTAGGGTTTTGGACAATAGTGGTACTACTATTCTTGCTTAGCTCAAACATGAACGGACCTCAGGGATGGGTTTAATATCATTAAGACTTTGTAAATCTTCTATAAACCTCTGTGCTAGATAAAGTAGAATACTATTTGTTTTTTACTTGCACATTTACAGGGTTCTGTGCTAAACAAAGTTGAACTGGGTGTATAAGTCATTGTAAGAAAACAGGGGCGCAGACTGAGCCATCGGTCAATCGGGCACTGCCTGAAGGCCCACAGCTGCAAGAGATTCCCATATAAATTCTATTAAATGAATACTCCGATATACTCCAGATGCAGTCTGAAACAACTAATTTTAAAATTTTTTTTTGAAATTGACACCCCCTCCCCAAACCGCCCTCCCGCTTATCTGGCGCTTTGTAGCCTCTGACATCAGCACTAAGGGGCCCAGTGAACAGTTATGCCCTAGGGCCTATAATACTCTGTCCGCCCCTGTAAGAAAATCTAGTCTACAGGAAGTAGTCTTACAAATCTTTCTCATACCTTGCCTAATTTATGTTAGTAAATACAGGATAGGTATCGCTTCTAATTGTTACTCTGTTATGTTGTACACGTGGATTTTCTTAAGCAGAGAAGAAAAAAAAATTTTTTTTTTTAAATCTTTGACAACATTTGTATGCAGTACTTTGGGAGATTCATATAGTTTGCTCCAATTATAAAGGTTTCTTAGAGAATTCAAGATATTTTGTCTTATCAGCCACTTGACCACATTTGACACAAGCTTTAATCTATATGGGCACCACAAAAGGTTAACAAGCATAGCTTTGATGTTAGAGTAGATGGGAATTCATTACAAACTGGGTTATTCTAGATAGATAACAAGGACAAGGCACTGACCCAGAGAGCTGAAATTATATAGCCACATTTTTCAACTTTGTACGCAATACTGTCGATTGGTGTCTGTCTACAAGAATTTTAATTAAAATGTCTTTTTAAGGTAAACTAGAGGAGAATCAACCACCTTACCATCTGCTTGTTGATACCTGAAGCCAAACAAATAATCTTTTTGTGTATGTACCTTTTAAAACTACAAAGCCATTTTTTTTTTTAAAATTAAACAGTTGTCTCCTGTGAATGAAAAGAAAAAAGATGTATGTGATATTTTGCAACATTTAGATGTTTACTTGAGTTGCTGGTGGGTAATTGACAGTGAAATGTAAACATTAAACATAAGAGAGGGAAGTAATGGATTTGGTGGTATCATCTCTTCTGAATGTGCTATCCTAAAGTTATTTATCGTTTGTGGCTCCCCATAACTTCTTGTTCATTCCCGTGCCTTCAAATTTGGAATGCAGTCAGTCTCATCTTCAAATTAAAACTGAAATAGTTATGATAAACATATAAAGAAGAAACTGCCAGAATGTTTTGGCATGTTCCACTCTCAATAAGCTAAAGTGATGATCTTGAAAATATATTAATTCAGGATCAATTTCAGCCATTCATACTGCCCGAAAATATAAATATCTGATGATGGCAGTGAGGAAAGATAAGTGAAATGTAGATTCTCTCCAGTTCTACTAACAAGATGATGGGAAATGTACAGAGTGTCTAGGTTCTGTAGGTAAGATTGCCTTCCTTCGTGCAGGTCTTTGTCTTTTTTAATCTGATGACGACAAAATAGCATTGCAGACTACATAGATAGTAATTTAAAAACTTAAATATCTGCCATGAATAAGAATCTTGTGGCCGAATATTAGAATTATGTATGATTTAATAAGTTCTCAGTATAATGGGGTAGTTGCGGGGGGAAAAAATGGCAAATTTCTTTAAAGCACTTGAGCTTTTTAAGTATAAAAACAATTAGAGATATTTATTGAATAGTTAAAAATGCTTGATTTCATTTTTGTTTTAAAGAATTTGATCTAGGCAAAAATATAAATTCAGGTTATTTGTTTTATGTATGCTCAAAAAGAGATTTTGGAATGTGAGTGCATTTCAGAATAGAAAAAGTAAGGTACCAAACTAATGGGTGCAACCAGTGAAATGCTCGAAAAGAAAAAAGAAATAGGAAGAATATCCGGTTTCCCTCATGGTGGGGAGATAGAAAAAGCCTGGAAAGATGGATAACTCTGATGTAAAAAGCTGTACTATATTTGAATCTGGATTGGTAGTGTTCTTTTTGAATTTAAGGTCAGTCAGTTATCTCGGGTTTATAAATCTGAAAGTAGAGATGTTTAGTGAACTACCTTTTTGGGGATATACTGGCTCTTGGAACAGTGGAATTGTTTTCAGGCAGCTTGTGCCTTTGAAAGGAAATCGGCCGTCATCTGATTTGTTGGTCTGCAGTTTTGTCAGCAGCTCTGACGCGTTATGGGTATCACTCCAAGATACCAGCTTAAGTGGATGGAGCAAGGAGCTGTTCCCAGGGCTAGAGGCTATGCTACTAACTAAATCAACCCTGATTATATCCACATTCCTTCAGAGTTTGGTTGTGCATGCATCCTTGACAAGAGAAAGTAGTACTTGACTAAAGGCTCACATCAAGCCCCTGTCTCTGAACCAATTGGGAACTTGAAGATGCTTGTTGAGTGTGGAGAAGATTCAGAGGGCCCTGTTAAAACAATGAAAGAAAGTGCTGCCAAACAAATTAGTCTCTCGTGAAACGACCAAAGAAAAGTAGGTTTTACCTGTAGACTTTGGATGTCTCACAGTTCTGATGGGAAAAAAGATTATAGGTTATGCTTTCTTGAAAATCAAAATAACTTTTTTTTTTCAATAAAAGAGAAAGCACTTGTCACTTTATTTACTGTTTTTGTATTTATTCATTCCTTTTCTAATGTTTTTAAAATTTTTATTTTCTTTTTAAAACAGATACAGAAAACAATGGATTCATTACCAAAGATTAAAGATTTTGATAAAGAGAGTATGTTTGGTGATGTGTTTGCAGTCTCTGGACCTGGTAAGATCTCGTGGCGTGAAATGACTGTCATTTCAGATTGTAGAAATGCGTGTGTGACTTCTAAGTTGCCTCTCTTTTTCCTGGATACATTTGGGTATTGATGGGCACTTTGTTGCTATTTCTGACCTTAAAGAACAGCATCGGTGTTTTTGCTTGTTCAAATAGGAGTTCAGACGTTTGTCCAAAAAAAAAACAACACATTTTTTGGGATGTTGAAACTTCTTTGGAACTGACTGAAGTTTTTCATAATTAATGTGAAAGATTAAAAAAGGAAAGAAACACTAAAAAGGACCAGTTTGTGTTATGACATCTTTGTTTATTTGAATGTTTATCTGTAGCAGTTTTACTACTTTTTGTTGAAGTTGCTTCCAGGTTCTTTGGAAGGGGTCTTTGAGAAGTGGTTTTTGTCATGATCATTTTCCCAAAATGATGCTTTGTTAGAACAGACGCTTCATCCAGGTAAAACTTGTCATGGCATGCTGACTTCTAGCTCATTTAATATGAAGAAACTGTGGGACAGCAGAATCCCTTGCAACCTCTCATGCTTGATTAGAATATTTCATTAGGTGAGTGGATAATAACTCCTGAAGGGAAGGATTATAAATAATATGAGTAACAGAACTAAATGAATTTTTGTGAGGACTTGTAGGGGAAACTGCATCTTTCATTGTCAGAATCAGAAATAAAGCCAGACTAAAACAAAAAACAACCTGTGACTAATCTTTCCAAAGTAGGTTTGCTCCCCAATCCAAAATCTCTGGTCATACAATACAGCCATTTTTCATTGATCATGAGACTTAAATCGTATCTAGAACAGAACAAGTGGGAATGTTAAGAAGCATTCGTAACCTGGGGAGTTGCAACAGATAACCACCACAAAAATCCAAGATGGCCTCCATTACTTTGGCATTGGCTTGGCCAGGCGAAAAAAATACCTTGTGCTTTTTAATTTGCCAAATGCTTAGATGGAATATGCTATGTTTCACGCGGATATCTTCAAAATATTGAAATCTGAATTTGAGTACTGATCTCCCCTTTAAAAAGAATTCGAGTTGGTAGACTGGTTTGCTGGGATTTTTTGTTGTTTTTTTTGGATGTACAAAGTCTGAATGTTTACTCAGTTGTCATCACTGCAAAATTGATTAAAATAAAAATTTTTTTAAAAAAAAAAAAGCTTTCACATACATTGGTGGCCAAAAGTATTGCATAACCTTGTGATTTTGGACTAAATAGTTGTTTATAAAGCAACAGTGGAACATCATTTAGTTACTGTAAATTAAATTAAATTCTGTTTTGTTGTATGCAGTGGTGACAGCCCAGAACATGTCTGGGGCAGCCATGTACGAGCTTGTCAGGGTGGGCCATTTTGAGCTGGTTGGTGAAATCATTCGACTTGAGGGAGACATGGCCACAATCCAGGTTTACGAAGAAACCTGTATCCTTTATTTGTGTAAAGATTTTTAACAGACTTTCTCTCTCTCTTTCTTTCTTTTTGGTTCTCTCATTTAGATCTTCACTACTTTCTTTTTTGTCACTACCATTAAGCTTCTCTCTCCTAACTGCTTGCATGCTACCTTAACGCATTTCTAGCTGGTGTAACTGTTGGAGACCCTGTTCTAAGGACGGGCAAACCTTTGTCTGTGGAGTTAGGACCAGGAATTATGGGTAGTATTTTTGATGGTAAGCTTCTTTTAAATTAAGACTACTATTTAAAATTTCAGCTTATTTTTTTTTTCTTGTTGCTGCTACAGGACGTAAAGATATACAAATTAGTTTATGCTTAAAAACTACTCCAATCACGGTTATCTAAGAACTTAACTAGCTGCATAGAATGTTGTATTACCTAGAAATATGGATACTTTTCAATGAAAGTAGTGCACTACATTTATTGCTGCTGTGTTGCCAGAATGTAAGCTGCTAATTTTGGAAAGTTTGCAAATATTAGGTGTATTAGTCTGATATAAACTGGCTATCCCTTAAGCTTTTAAAACAGCAATTCTTGGTACTGGTTATTGTTTCAAATCCCTTTCATGCTTTAATTTCAGGCATCCAGCGCCCTTTGGCTGATATCTCTGTTCTCACAAATAGCATCTACATTCCCAAAGGTATCAACGTACACGCTCTGAGCCAGACAAAGGAATGGGAGTTTGAGCCCCAGAATATCAAGGTGAGTTTTTTTTTTTTTTTTTGGTATTGCTCCGTATCCAAGTTGTCCAGAGTATAGTGCTAATGTGGAATCTGGCTCTGTATGAGTTTTGGAAGCTTACGATAATTCTAATCATCTCTTCATCCACTCCCTTATATATTGAGATGTCAGAACTGCAAGGCTCTGCAGGAAGGTGGAAACAATCAAGATAAAAAGAAAAAAATATCTGTAAAGAGCAGTTTTATTTATTTAAAATGCATGTATTTCCACAAATAAGTGTTTTGGTTAGATAGATAGTTTTCTTTAAACAGATATGGATGGCAATTCATCTCAAGGAAAGTAGTTCTTTGTGTAATTTGATTTTAAAAGGGTTAAATTTCTATTGGTTTGAATCTTGGTAATTATTATTTGATGGAAGCCCCAAGATTTCCTTTTGTCGCAGGTATGATATTGTGACCTCTAAGAAACAGCTTGCCCGTACTGTGTGTAAAGATTTTCTAAACATTTTGTCAGGTCTGTGTTAAAAAAAAAAAAACTAGTTGACATCTGCAATAACTGGACCCTAAAATGCTGAAAGCAGATTTAAAAAAAAAACAAAAACAAGCAATAAAATACTTTTTATTTACTGGAGAAGGAACTGATTCTAAGCCAACTCTTTAAATGATAAACTTTCAAGAAGAATGAAAGCAATAGAATGGTAACTAGTCCAGATATTTTTGCCATTGCTCTCAAGATTTATTTGTGACATCCTAGTGATTGATCAGAGTAAATCGATATTTATAATTCTCTTTCTTTAGAAAGAGCAAAAAAATTTGGAGGCAAAAAAAAACGCGTAAATTGCATGAAGACTACCATGGATTGTGCAGAATCTTCAAGTTATTTCTTGTTATAGATGCCACAGTTCCAGGGAAGCCACCCCCCCACCCACTAATTTTTGACTGCCAGAGAGATCCCGCTGGCCACATTTTCAGATATGGACTGGTGGACGCATAATAGCTAAGAACATTTGGTTTTTGTTTCTAGTTTTGGACAGTAAGAACTGTATTCTTGTTTGTGCAATTTATTTTGATTACAAGAATCTAACGAGTTTCCATTTTTATTTCTTCTTCCTCTCTCTGGCCTTAGGTTGGCAGCCATGTGACTGGGGGAGATGTATATGGTGTTGTGTATGAAAACATCTTAATCAAACACAAAATCATGCTTCCACCTCGGGCTCGTGGAACCGTCACCTACATAGCAGAGCCAGGCATGTATAATGTCACTGTAAGTAGCTAGAAGTTCCTACACTCTTTTCCAGGGGAAAATCATGTGATCTGATTTGCATATATACAATTTGACTGTAAATCACCTAGTTAAATGACTCTTATCTGACTTTTAAAATCAGTTGGTTCCAAGCTGATTTAAAATAAAGGTACGCACTAGAGGGATAAATTTGCGCTGCTGGAAGGGACTCATGGGTGGGGAATAATCGAGTGCTTGAACCTCTTACAAGTGGTTATTAAAACCTTATGCTTTCAAATATCTTCTCACCAAAGTCCTGGTTGGGAAACAAGAACACCCAATATCTTACTTTCTTTAGTCTTTATAGGAAGGCTAGATGATATCCTAGACTATCCCAACTCGGGGGCAGGGGGTCAGAAAGATTAAGATTACAGCATCTTGATGGGGTTACTGAATTAAAGGGAAAAAAGAAAATGAAATAGGTCTTTTACACTATTTCTGGCCTCTAGTCGGTACTCAATAGTAAGAAATCTTAAGGTCGGGGGGTGGGACAGAAAATAAAATTCTCTTCCATTAGAATTTTGAAGCAACTCAAATTTTAAAAATTTTATATAATGTGGACAGTATATATATATATTTTTTTAAAAAAGAATTGATGTGAAGGCTGTTGCTTTATATTTTAATGTAAATGGGAAATGTTAAAAGTCCAGTAAATAATTTTAAATGTTTTCCACTCTATGCCTGTTAGTTACAAACTAAAATCGGTCTGATATGTTTTGATTCAGTCTTGATATTTATTCATTTTTCTTCAACTTAAATAACAGACATGCCAAATTTTATCAAAATAAATGCAGTTATTTTTTTTCGGACTCCAGAAATTTCTGGTGTTGACTTCCCTCCTCAAATTCTTTCACTGTTTAGGATGTGATTTTGGAGACTGAGTTTGATGGAGAGAAGTCCCAGTACACAATGTTGCAGGTGTGGCCCGTGCGACAGATGCGACCTGTGGCGGAAAAGCTCGCTGCCAACCATCCACTGCTCACAGGACAGCGGGTTCTCGATGCTCTGTTTCCGTATGTAGTTGTCCTCAAGTGACACTTAACTAAACTAGAATCTGCTGCCGTATCCTGTTAGAATTTTTGAAAAAAAGCAATATGCTATGCCTTGTTATGTGAATTTGGCAGCTACAAGTCGAATAAGGCAGTTGTTTTCTATTGGTTGGTTGGTTTGGGTTAACACAAGGAATTATTTAATGTTTGTGTTCAGCCAATGTTTGGCGTGACTAATCACTTTGTGGTTGTGGTAGATTAATGGAATCTCCAACCACAGCAGCATGCAACTCTTAGTTCTGGTTAGATTTGGGGAGGGAAAATTTAAGAGGAAAAAAAAACTTATTGGTGCTCAAAACTTGAGTGTAAAAAAATTAACTGGACTACCAAACAGGAAACCAAATGAATTTTAGGTCTTTAGTTTGCTATGTTGTAATTTAGGGCAGGGTACTAAAATGGAAAAAGTCCAGGATGATTTTATTGGGATTTGTGCATCTATAATGGATGCCAGACAGTTGTACGTGCAGAGCAGCTGCCTACTGTGAATAAAGACCTGGGTTTGTCTGTATGCACTTCCTCCCACATCTAAACAGAGGTTTCTTGACAAGATTTTCTGGATACTTTCCCTCTGACCACTGCTCAAGCACCCCCCAAATATATCTGGGTAACTTGCTTCACCAGCAAGGGTAAAGCCTCACACCTTGTCCCTGCTAGTTCACTGCTGTTAAGTGTCTGGAAAGAGGACCACAAAGTATTTATGATATGCTGAACGATTAAAGCTAAATGTACCCATATCTACATTGCATCTTGGCATTAAATGTTTGAGCAGAGACCTGGTAGAGGTTTCTGAAATAATTGAAGGGCTTGGGCATGTGAGCAGCTACAGTTTAGAGTAAAATACAAGGGATCATGACTAGAAGTTGGCTCAGCATGGCTTGATATTAGGAGAAAACATTTAGCAGTATGTTAGTGAATTGAATGCATTACCAGTGATTATTATTGAATCAAGTAAAAAAATTAATTAGATATTTCTTTCTCTCTGCTGGCAGTGGGGGTTTGCATGAGCTCTGATGGATTCCTACCTTCTCAGCTTGGACATCACTGGAATCAAATTGTCCTGTAGCTGATGTTTGTGCTATAGCAAAGATAAAATTTAAAAAAACATTAAAGTTATGGCTTTGTGCTGAATGTTTGTTTATGACCAGTTATTATTTAAATAGAAATTTAAAAAAAAAAAAGAGACATACCTTAAACATAAAAATTTTGAATAATTAACAGAAAAACAAAGACAAAATACAATCAGGCTGGCAGGTTACACAGTACATAATGGGGAAATCTGCATATGCAAATTATTATTGTTCATGTTTTAACGGCCACATTGTGAAGGTAATTTTGATTTTTTGACCTGGGTTGAAAACTTATTTCTAATATGCATAGTTTTTGATGCAGCATTTTATCTCCCTAAAATTTCTTTTGAATTTGCTATTGATGGCCTATATTAATAAACTATTATCTTATTCTGATCGTCTTCCTGCTTTGCTTAAAAAACATGGCTAAGCAGCATTTGTATTACGCTACTGCCAGCTCTTGTTACACATTCCGTATGGAGTTTGGTGCACCAGAAGATGATGATGCAGATTTTCATCTTATGGTATTTTAATGTCCATTATGTTGACAGTAACTTTTTAATCTTTTCCGCTGGCGCTATAATTTCCTCGTTCTTTTTTTTTTTTTTTTGGAATAGTTGAACCAACAGCATCCACATTTACAGTGGATGTAGATTTAAAGTAAATTTCAATATTTTGGCCAGGTCATATATATATATATATATTTGAAGTTTTAAAAAAAAATGTTCTTTTTCTCTCTTTCTATCAGACACTTCAAATCTGCATTGGATGACCTGAGTTCTGTCCCTTTGCTTTGCCTTTTTTAACACTGGTCTGTTATCGTATACTCACCTTGGCCCTGCCAGCCTGGTTATGGTTTTTCTTCTACTGACAGGTGGATGAACTTACACACACCAGAAAATTTAAGTTGCTTTTGTTGTTACTCTCCACCTCCATTTGTTTGTTAAATTATCTCAGACAAAATTTGATTGTGACCCTATCATTATTTATTTACTCTCCCCCCCTTCCTGTTGGCATATTATCACTGGAAATATTTTCTGTTTATATTCAGCTGTGTTCAGGGGGGGACAACTGCTATTCCTGGAGCTTTTGGTTGTGGTAAGACTGTCATTTCTCAGTCGTTGTCCAAATATTCCAACAGTGACGTGATCATTTATGTTGGCTGTGGAGAACGGGGCAATGAAATGTCAGAGGTGTTGAGGGACTTCCCAGAAGTAAGTAAAAGCCAGTACATCTTGCCAAATATTTATAATAGGTTTAAAAACACATTTTATGCTGGATTGGTGTTGAAAGGAGATTATTCAATTTTCTCTTTGTGTCATTGCTAAGATAGCCTACAAATTTTCTGTTTTTAAAGCAATTTTTCATGTGCTTTATACCACATACATAATTAGGTTTGTCATTTTTTGAGTGAAGCCAAAATTCTCATCTCTCAAATATCAGTGTTCTTTATACCCAACACTGTCACCACCTGGTGATTAGGCATACAGTCGTGGAAACGTTCGCTTTGTGTCTTTTTTAAAATAACATAACAACATTGGGTGAGCCTATTTCCCAGAGCAGGCTGGGCTTAGAATTTAGATGTAATGAAAGGCTGCTGTAGAATTTTTTGTCTTTTTGTCTCTGCCCTGTATCATTTTGGTGGAACTTCATATGCAGTGTGGTTCAGATTTTCGGTAATCTTTTCTGTGTGTCACGTTGAAGCTTTTCAGTCTCTCTCTCTCTGCCTCATAGTTAACCATGGATGTTGATGGGAGGCCAGAAAGCATCATGAAGAGGACGGCACTTGTTGCTAACACATCAAACATGCCTGTGGCTGCCAGAGAGGCTTCCATCTATACAGGTAAAGATGCTTATTAATGTGAAAAAAGAACTCTAAAGTTGCTTACTAATAGCTAAAAAAAAAAAAATTGGGTCAGCTCTTACCAACACAGTAAATGTACCAGTTGGTGCTGGAGACAGAAGCCAACCATCTAAAACAATGCAACCCACATCTTGCTCGGTTTCATAAAATTTTCAAGTTAGAAGCCATTATTTGTGTACGCATGTGCCAGAGACTGGTCAGAAACTTTTTTTATAATGTATGCATGTTTTCAAGTTGTAACATCTATTTATTTTTTAATTATACAAGGGTAGGTTCTCTCTCTTACGTAAAAAGAAAAGATAACTTATTTAAATTCTACCTGACCCTGTAAATAAAATTTCAGAAGATGAAAAGTAATTTTGTTTCTTTTTTTTTAGGCATCACTCTGTCAGAGTACTTCAGAGACATGGGTTATAACGTGTCAATGATGGCTGACTCAACCTCTCGTTGGGCAGAGGCCTTGAGAGAAATCTCAGGCCGTCTGGCTGAAATGCCAGCCGATTCTGGCTACCCTGCTTACCTGGGAGCCAGGCTGGCTTCCTTCTATGAGCGAGCTGGTCGTGTGAAATGTTTGGGTAATCCTGCCCGAGAAGGCAGTGTCAGCATCGTTGGAGCGTAAGTTGCAAGTTCTGCCACATGGCCATTCTTACAATCGTCTATTGTCTACCTCTAATCTTTTATGGCTTCAGGGTGCCAGTTTCTGAGGAAATGCATGAGTAACAGTAAATTTACATCCAGTTTGGTGTTGAATGCTATGTGCAATGATCCATGTTGTAACAGTTCACATGTAATGTTGTTACCAAAGCAGCAACCTGTAATCTGTATAAACTGTACACCGTATTGAAAAATTGAATTTTGCTGGTGTGTACATTGACTTCTAAAACAAATTTTTACTGTAGTGTAATATGCTTGGTTAAGCAGAAGTACAGTAGCTGAGCTGCATCTGAATGCATTTGCAGGTTATCTAAAGAAAGAAACAGTACCAAAAATGTTCTGCTTAAGAGTTTTTCAAAATTTAGTCACTGCTTAAATTTAAAACAAAGGAAGAGATTCTGTATCCAACAATTTTACATAAATCTTTTATCTCAGTGTATCTCCACCTGGTGGTGACTTCTCAGACCCCGTGACCTCTGCCACTCTGGGTATTGTGCAGGTTTTCTGGGGGCTAGACAAGAAACTGGCTCAGCGTAAGCATTTCCCTTCAATCAACTGGTTGATCAGTTACAGCAAGTACATGAGAGCATTAGATGACTTTTACGAGAAGAACTTTGCAGAGTTTGTTCCACTGAGAACAAAGGTAAGAAGAACGATTATGCAGACCTTTTTTATTCTTCTTTCTCTCTCCATCCCCCATAACATAATCGTTAACCAGTAAAAAAAATTAATAAATGAAAATGTTTCTTTCAGTGCAGAGAAATTTTGCAAGAGGAGGAGGATTTATCTGAAATTGTACAGTTGGTTGGCAAGGTAGGTAACACAAAAAGATAATTTTCTGAAATGAATAAGAGTTTCTCCCTCATCTTGGAAGCTCATTTTACTGTGCAGGACATACAAAGTTTGTAAGAATCTGTTATGGGCTGAACATATTAGTGCAACCTTTTGAGGCTTCACGAGGAAGGTCCCGCATCATTAGCTCTTGTGGCTAGCAACCATTTGATGGACCTTTTCTACTCTGTGAAATATTATTCTTTCGTTGCCCTTGTAAAATAAAATAAAAATGATGACCATTCCCTGAAAAAAAATAGTGCAAGTATGCCTATGGAGTGTCCTCCTGATGTAGGTGTGAAATTAGTCCACCAATTGCTTTGTTACTGTGATGTGTGATGGCTGCCATCTTCTGGAGTATAAATGGGAGCCTGTAAAGCTTTGCTTAGGTTGTTACTGTCCCTTGAAAGGTATTCATCTAGCATAGCACCAAATTTCTTCACAGAGAGGGAGGCCCATCTTCAGCATTCTTTATATGATCCAGGACTTCAACCTAGACCTGAGTTTAAAATTGTTTTCTTTTATTATACTGTGAAGGACATCTGATTAAACTGTCCGTCTTGAATGAGTTGTTATTTGAGATTATGCAAAGGTACATGCTACCTGAGAAGCTGAATCAGAGGTTCCAGTCACTGAAAAAATTGGGATGATTCACTGATTGGTGGGCATGACCCCTACAAAATAGTAAGGCACATGCAAAATTATGGTGATAAACTGCCTCGTGATTTAACCATTTACAATCTGTAAATGTGAACCACCACAGATGAAGGAAATGGCCAAAAAAGCTAGTTTTTCAGTCTGTATACAGTAATTCTATTAAAAACATTGACAGTATCATACCCGGTGGTGGAAGCCTTCGATTATGGGCACTGACTGACACCGATAGCAATAAATTTAGACCAGTAGTAGGGTCTCAAATCTGTATTTTTAACTTGGGAAGCCATTTTATAGAAACAAAAGACACTAATTTGGGAGAACTTGGCCTTTCTTAGTACCTCCTGTTGTGCCTAAAAACAATACTGTAGACAACTGTTATTGCCATTCATAAACTTGGTTACTCACATTGGAAAACTGGAGTAAAATGGGACTGTGCAAACAATCATTTATAGAATGGATCAACTGGCTAAGCCTTTAATTTAAATGGCTGTGGATGAAAAAGAAAACTCTTAGAACAGGAAGATGAGTTTCCGATTTAAAAGTTTGGGGCAAACCCTTTTTTTGTGTGTGTAGACAATTTCTGACTCTAATTCCTCTCTAACAGTCAACATCTCAGCCTCTATCACTGAAAAATGGTTGAGAGGGGCTGAATTGACTGGATGAGTAGCACTTTGGAAAATTCTTAAACGTGGTAACAAGAAGTGGCTTGACTGGGCTGAATATCGTAGTCAGAACTACACCTTATGGGTTGTCAGATGTGAGCAGGTTTGAAATATTTGACAACAGTGAGTTTAAAAGCTGGAGTAAAGTACAAAGAAAACTGTTTTCCCTACATCTAAGTAGGGTGATGAAAATATGAAAGCATTGATTGGTGGGTGATGGCTTTACATTGTCACAAGGCAATCATCTGAAATACACTGCAAAGAATTGGAAGGACTTCGTAGAAACCATGGACCACTCTGTGTCTGATCTGATCCCACTGAACTCGAGTGGAATACACTACATTGAAGAGTCAAGGAAAAGGTGTCCAAACAGTGTTAATTGTGGGGGATACAAAGCGTTATTTCGAAAGGTTAGTGACACAAGTTACATCACAAAGGTTTGTCAGATTTTTTTAGTTCTTTTCTGGAATAGATCTTTAACAATAATGTTGGAAAGGCAGATGATACCTTTTTCATATGGTGAGCTCATAATTTTGTATACCAGTGCATGTATGTAAAATAAAAATTCAGTCAGTTCAGATTTACCTAGTTATGTTAATTCTTCTGAATTCGTTTGGTGGATTTGACTAAGAGTGCATTTTCATTTGAACGAAACATTTTTAAATTAAGTTGCTGCCGTTGATGACTTTGGGATAAATGTGGAGTACTGATTGTTACTCCACATTTATTAACTATTGCATTTGTCTGCTAAAGTGAAGAATTTTTTTTCTGATTGTTCATAAAAAAATAGTTATTGCAAAAATATTTTGTTTTTCGGAAATTCAAGGCTGAGGTAGTTGGCATGTTGGGATATTTTTTTAAAAAATTTCTTCACATTTGGTAGAAACTTGCCTTGCTTTGTTCCAGAGCTGATAGCACTTTGAACTATTAAATAAGAAATGTCATTGTATTTTATTTAATGAATAGGGTTCCTTGGCAGAATCAGATAAAATCACGCTGGAAATTGCCAAGTTGCTCAAAGATGACTTTCTCCAGCAAAATGGATACACGCTTTATGACAGGTGAGTGTTGTTGCCATTTTAGTTGCTGTTGCTGTCATAAAATTAGTTAAAACTCAAAGTTAGAATAATGGGAGTACAGGTGTGCTAATTATAAAGTCCAGTGTAGATCTGAAAACTAGATAATGTTATCGATGTAGCACCCTTGAGCTTTAACAGGATTTCCTTTTACCATTTTTTTTTCAGGTTCTGCCCCTTTTACAAGACTGTGGGGATGTTGAAGAATATCATTGCCTTCTACGATGCTTCTCGGCATGCTGTGGAGAGCACAGCACAGAGTGAGAAGAAAATCACATGGGGCATTATACGTGAACAGATGGGGGATATCCTGTATAAACTTAGCAGCAGCAAATTCAAGGTACATAGAATAAATGCTGCAGTCTTTGTCTCTCTATCATACAAACACTGGAGGGGGGGGGGTGATTGCAAAATTTTTATAAAATTAATGATATTGCAATGAGTTTGCTTTGTTTTCCCCCTGAATCTCTTTTAAAGGTGTTTTTCAATATTTCTTGAAGTTCATTAATCTTCCTGATTTTTGTAGTTTTAAAAACACATTTACATAAGATGTTCCATTTTATTCTGTTTGTCAGATATATTAATGATTGTTCTGGGCATTTGCTTTTTTTAAATGTACATTAGTAGCCATTAGATGAAGCAGAACTTTAGCCTACTGACCAAAATGTTAACTCTGCCTGTCTGTATCAGGGGGAGGGGGTGGTATCTCTTAAAGTAGAACATACTGATGTGTGTGCATGTGTGTATTCACCAGCCAGATAATGATGAGGTTGGCATTCTAAGTAGTATTTCTAACATTATCAAATGGCATAGTTCTATTTAATTTTTTCTCTTTTAAAGTTTGAGTTAACCATGTCATGATTGGATGGATATTTATTATGAACCAATATTTTGGAGAAAGAAAAAAATTAAGTATTGTTGAAGTACATTTTTCCAGCTTTACAGTTATTTGCTGACTCTTTTTTTTTTTTCTTAGTACTTGAGGATGCTTGAAGTATTAGTTGGAAAGGGGTTAATATGTAAAAATTGGTTTTATTTTCAAAGTTTTGTATTTCATACACACAAAATTTCATCAAAGGGATGAAATAGTTTTGCTTTTTCGTTAGCTTGTAATGCATCTTGGTTTTGTAGCATTTTTCCTTTTCCTCCTCCCACATCCACTTCTGTAATTTGCACAGTACAGAACACATCTAAATGGCTTTGCATTAGTAACAGGTGCGTGAAAATAAAACTGACCCAGATAGCGAGCAGGGTGAAGTCTGTAAACACGCAAGTGATGCATTGCATTTTGAACAGACTTTCTCACAGCTCACTTCTAATTTCCCACCTGTCCAAAGTTGGCTGTAACTTGCCATAGCACCATTTGAAGTCTCAGAGATGGTGAGTTTTGATATCCATGTGTATACAGTTTATGGATTATTTTGGGGAAATTATTTGATAATTCAGTGGTAAAAGGTGAAAAAGAATGTTTTTGTGTCTTTAATCCCATTTAACCTCCAGGCTTTCTTCCCCAATTATTCTCTCTTTTTTTATGGTTATAAGGTATTTGAAGAAGAAAAGCCAGAAACACACAAACATTAATGTTGTGTACAACTGTTCCCGTAATTCCAGATTTGAACAATGAGAAAGTACCATCAGCATATTAATAAAAAAAAAAAGAAAAAAGTTGGGGTTGGTAGGTGAACATTTGTCACCCCCCACAACAACCTCTTCCTTCAAACAACTTAATTTTTTTTGTAAGTGTATTTTCAGAAACCTCTCAATTTGCTTTTATCCAAACGGTGTCTTTCCATAGTCTTATTTGAATGTCTGTAGTCAAAAACAAACTGTCAGTCTTTACATTTTTTAAAAAATTATTAACAGAAATTAGTACCTAATATGGTAACATTTTTTTTAAAAAAAACTCTTTTCCTCCCCCTTTTCTTTTTCCACAGGACCCTGTTAAAGATGGAAAACAAAAGATCAAAAGTGAATTCGAAGAGCTTCATGAAGAAATGCAGCAGGCGTTCAGATACCTTGAAGATTTCTAACTGTCAGCTTAGCATTTAAGCATCAGTGTAGTGGCCAGTATCCAGAAGTTGTTACTGCTGGCAGATCATTCTAGTTAAAGATGCAGTGCTTTAGTATTGAACAATAGACAGAATCAGTAAGCTTCTGAAGTTATCTAGATAGTTATTTTAGCTCAGACTATCTGCTGATGAGACAATACATACTAGAATACTTGTGTATTTAACATGAATATTTGGATCTCAATACCAATTTCATTATTAATATTAAATAGTCTGCATTACTCTTGATTTTGTATGATGTATATATTTTTCTTTTTTTGCATTGTATCATATATTACTTCCAGGTGTTGTCTTGGTAGGAAATCTCCAAGAGGTAATTTAACACTTAGAAAGAAAATAAAATGGTCCTCTTTGTACCAGCAAAACAGGATAAGCTGAAAGTTTTCCTTAATGCAGTACCCACACATTTCTGCTTGCTACTTTCTTGTGATGTTTAGTTTCAAATCATGAAAGCTAATAGAAATACTGAAACCTGTCAACACATATTCCACAAAGTCTGTTTCATTCCGGAGACATTACAGCATGGATGCTGGCCTTTTTTATATAGCAGACACAAGCATGTACATAAGGGTATAGAATATTTAAAACTTATGAATTGTAATAGATTTGGTGACAATGGCCTCTATATTGTGATCTGTGCATTTTCTGATTTTGACCAATGAATCATTCCAGTGTTTGAGTGGTTGCTGATTAACCACAACTGTAATTATTTGTTAAAATTTGAGGTATGCCTTTTGTTTGTTAAGAATATTTGTGAAGCTGTTTGTTTCCATTGTATATTTTGTGGGGTTTCACCTGTACTAATATTTGAAATTGGAACAATTTCCAAACTATATACTGAATGTTTTATGCTTGAAATGAGACCATTTGCTGACAAGTAAAACCATATGTACATTAGTACAAGCTTATTGCCGCCATACATTTCCTTAAGATGGATCTTGGTATGTTTTAAGTGTTAATGGCATTCAGAAAAGTAACTAAGACAGAATTAGTTTCATTTGTCCAGCCTTTGTGATTAGCCATGAGTAGAAATGATATTGGGGCCTCCATTAAAAATAAAATCTAAGTTTTCAATTTGACAGTACTGTTTAATATTTTTTCCTCAGCATTTCTCATGCTTCAACTGACAAGAGAGAGAGACAGTCCATC
Source organism: Nautilus pompilius (assembly GCA_018389105.1). NCBI lineage: Eukaryota > Metazoa > Mollusca > Cephalopoda > Nautilida > Nautilidae > Nautilus > Nautilus pompilius. The sequence continues at coordinate 215,574 of JACATO010000682.1, forward strand.
TAATGCCATTTTCTTGTGAAACTGAATCCTAAGTGAGCCAGAAATGCATTTGTAGAACTAAGCAATCATTTCTCTTGAGAGCTGCTGTTTTTCTTAAAGTTCAATGCTAACAAGGGAACTAGTTACAGATTTTGGCTTCATTTCTGTTTTTGTCAGCTTATTGTTTGGGGGTAGACTTTACAACCGCTCTTTCTCAGCTGAGTACTTTTCCATCATTGCCATTGCTGAAGCCTGGGAAGTGATGTTTCAGTTCCAGCAAGTCCTGGAAACCTTAGAAGGAAATCTGTACCTTACCTCATTTTTATTGTTTTAATGACACTATTGCTGGTCTTTTCTCCTCTTGAAACTTTCACCCTAAACCATGATAGTTTTCTGCCGTCACTACTGACTTAACTCTGGCCAAGAACTTAAGATGTTTAACTGGATTACTTACGGGTAACCATATAGGTTCTGCTGCATGTGAATTGACTTGCTGGAGACCATAGCACACGCGAACAAGATTTCCTTGCAGATCTTTTGGATCTTGTGCAGGGAACAATCTTTGTTCACACTGACCTTCATCACTGTCTATCACCTCCAAATGCCAACGTTGATAAAAGACTTATCTTTCTTGCAGATGTCCTCGATGTGTAATTTTGGGTAGTCACAAAATAGCAAAGCATTCACAGACTTGCAATAGAGAGCATCTTTCAGAATGATATGGTCCCCTTAGTGGGCCCCACACACTACATATCTGCGGAGCCACAAAAATTTTCAATCAGGTGTACAATTTGCTTTTTGGTATTGTAAATGTTGGTGCATTTTCAAATTAACTGACATTTAATAGTAGGCTCCTGTTCAATTCTTTGGCTGGTTTCTTATGAGTTACTGTAATACTGTTGAAGTGACAACCTTCCTGGACCTTAAATTGACCATGGTACACACACAATATATCTAAGTTTGGTGGGTCCCAATTATGTCATGCTTTGGTGATACGAGAGGTTTAAAAAGGGCCCCTTAGGCCAAAAACATTCGAGAACCCCTGATTTAGCTGACCAGAGCCTACAGAAATGTTTCTGTTGGAGAATATGCAGAGAATCTCAGTATCATCTCTTGCCACCATATCTTAAGTAAACAGTAGAAGTTATTCAGCCAACTCTTGCATGCATGGTCCATGTTTTGCTTTTGAGCAATAGAGAGGTGAGAATACTTGGCAAACTGTAACTCAACTTTGAGTTGTTCCAGACGGTTTTTTTAGATGGAATAGCTAAGGTAGCCAGACTTATCAAATGATCTTATCAGGGGAGGTGGTTATGGCATACACCATAATTACCATCTTCAGGCTGTGATGGTCAATCCTAAGTGATTCTTAGTAGCCTTTGTCCAGGTCAGAGCAAAGACATTGTTGAAACACTTTCCCCTCATAGTGCAACAGCGTTGACAAAAATATGCCAACTACTGTAGGTGCCATCTAAGACAAAACCACACTGTGCAGTCACCCTCATTTGTTAAAGGAACAATCAGGTTAAGCTAAGAACCTCTTATGGACAGCTGAGATCTCCAGAAGCTTAAAGAATCCGTTGCTGACAGAACTGAAGTCTCTTGTTAGGCCAAATGATGAATCTTAACATTCTTGACGACTTCTATAGTTTGACGGTGATCAACCATGTCCATTGTAAAACAATCAACATGAAACCACGTGGTTTTCCAGCATAGTTAAGTGTGGACATGCATCTATAATTGCAGTATGCTTTCTTTTGTTAGTAGAGTATGTTGATCCAAGCATCATATCTAATGGAATTGCAACTGGCATTATGAAAGGGCTTCGTGTAGGTGCTGAAGTATAGTTTTTCATAATTTAAATAACTCGGCATGCAGTTTGGTGTGGCTTGCTGCTGCTTTAGCTGGACTTCAGTTCCGCAGGTGATGGTTCCACGTCAAGCTCCTCAAAGATCTCTTGCTGAAACAGAGTTTATATCATTCATGAATGTGAAAATCGTGGTGATACTCAATCCATTTATCCATCTGGTTCCTGTCAGTGATAAGAAAGCCATCCCACACCTAATTGGAGCAGCCTTCCTAATGCTTTATCACATCATGCTTTCCTCCCAGACTGGCTGCATCTCCTCCTTGCACAGGTTAAGCCAATAACCCACATTCCATCTTGCAGCCAACCAGTTTCTGATGGCAAGTGTCACTGCTTGCGGTCTCTCTGTCTATTCCAGTGCACAAGGCTGTGTTCAGAGAACCAATCTGCAGCCCTGAAGATTTCTGTCAGAGAGAGAGACACGCAGTGCTGTGGATAGTTCTCAAGGGAATTCCAAGCTGCAGTGGCATTTTTCTGGAGTAGCAAAACTTCAAGAAGCTGCTCTGAAATTAAAATGATGCAGTAACAACAAACCAATCTGGCTCCTTGCTGATGACAGTATTCTATACATCATCTTCAACGAGCTTGCTGACTGCGATTGTTACATTCCAGAGAACCTCTGAAGATGGATTTCTCAGGATTAGAAGGTTTAGAACAGAGTGAGACTTGTCCAGTCCACCTTTTCTAGGCCCATTTCCCTTAGTAGGGCAAGCAGGCCATCTTTAAGTAGGTCTACTTGGACGCTGCCAGATACAGCTTGCTCCATTGTGCCAAGGGACTACGGCGCATACAATAGAATGTGGAAACACTGGCATGCCCGCGCCATATCAACTGAACCCAAAGACACAGCAAACCGAAATGTTTGGAACCAGTGTGGATACAGGGGATGTTGGAGGATGGGCAGTTTGCTGTGCCAACCACCTATTGGATTCTCTATCAGCAATGATTTCCTTACTCTTTGGCCATCAACTACATACCTAAAAGGCAGCATTACATTATACATGTTAAGCCACTTATGATCATAGGGTCTGTCACCAGCATTCAATTGATTTAAAACAGTTAAATCATTACTAGAAAAATTGCTGGATCTACACTGGCAGAGAACTTTGGTTCCAACTGAGAAATGCATACTACTATGTAACTCCAATTCATGTGTGCCAAAATGAATAACTTTAGTGTCTTTTTTTAAATCTCAGATTATCTTTTAAATTTGTGACTACTGCATCAACTGTGATTACATGATGAATAAAACCATCCCCTGAATGTCAGATCAATCACCATGCTGATAGCACAGTATGTTAAGTGTAGAGCACAACCCTCCAACATAACATAAATGATGAAAGGTTGATCATTGTCTAAATCCTGTACAGAATCAAGGATGCAATGCTACTGCATCCAGGATGTTGCCTGTGCATCAAGGTACTCGGAAACTTTCATTGTATATGGCAAGAACCAGGGTCATCGTCATCAAACCATGTGGTTGGACTGACTAGTACTTCTCGACTTGGTGAGAAATGTAGTTAACTCCATTTACTGTATAAACTGGTTCATGAAGTACATACCAGTAATGGTGGACAGCTTTGGTAAAAAGTAAAGATCAGAAAAAATCTGCAACTTACTTTCATATAAAGACATATACCAGTGATGCATCAAATTATCTCTGTTGGCGCCTGACCACGTTGACATTTTGTCAAATTGATGACCATGTCCTAATGTCTCCTTTGTTGGGTAGGTATTAGTTCTTTCTTTTTAAAGCTGCAATGAACTCCCATGATTCCGTCCCAACTATCTGAGGAATTCAACAATTAGCAAAGGCATAATTAATAAAGCATGAAAAAAGCTATTCCCTGAACTGGCAGGTTTTTCCAATCTTTCAGTTCTTCAGTGTGCCATGGATGCTAATCATTTGCAATGCTGAGAGCATGAAAATATCACTCAATGTTTTAGACCAATTGTCGTTGCTCATTTGTCCTGTATTTACTGCTTAAAACATTGTCAGGCAGGTGGCACAGGTGTGGAAATAGTGACCACAAGAAATTACTATTACTGTCAACATATGGTTCCAGAAATCAGAAACATGGATTAATTTCAGTTTTTAAAGAAATTCTAACTAATTAAAAGTTCTAGATTCTTTTTTTTTTTTTTAAAAAATTACCCTGTCCTTCAAGTTTTGCTCACTGCTTACATTTTGTTGTAAATACCATATGATAACCAAGATGCTCAGAAGTCTTCAATGCCATCTCAAACTGAAGAGAACATCCATCTCCATCTTTTCAGCCATACAAGTGATGATGTAACTGTGGATTAATTAAAGACTACGAGAGTCGCTGTAAAATGGTGAAATGCACCCTGTATCTTGTCTGCCACTTATTGGGGAAGGCCACCATCTCAGTAAATCAAAGAATTTAGAGTACAAACAATTTGCGTGGGTCTTAGGTTTTTCTCCCCGCAACTTGTTGAATGTGACGAGTAAAAAAAATTCTATGAAAATTGATGAATTATTTCCAGCAGACGCAAATGAATTTCAATTAAAATTTAGAATAAAATGGAATTCTTGGATGGATGAATGGAGAGGTTATCAAAGGACTAGGCAAAGAACATTCTTAATTTGTTGTGCTTTATTTAGGGTGGCCATAAGGAGAAGAGCAACTTTATCTTTTTTTTTTTTGCAAAACATTACAGCCCAGGGATTTTAAAATCAGCATTCAGCTGTCTGAATTATCCTGGTAACCCTTAAATTGCACTAGTGGAATTTACATGAAGTATGCATTATTATAGTCACAAGGAGGCTCTGAGTTACTAAACAAAGGTTAAAGGTGATGAGGGACGGACTTGCGTTGAGTGGAAACGTCTCACCATCTTAGCTGCTTTAATTTTTAAAAAAGATAAATGAAGCAGCAGCCTTTTACATTTTCAGAACCTAATGCATGAATATGCACAATTTTTTTTAAATGTGATAAGCTACCTGTAAACTATTTTGGACATCAACTCCGTTGAAAGCTGGCCCTCAAAATTTAATGGGTTTCAGTGTTTCAAGACACTGCATGATCAGGGCTAACGGTGTGTAGTCAAGAAGAGCTTGAATCTCAATATACCACTAGCTATGGCCCACTGAAAGGTGTGGTGGAACTGTGCTGTAAGATTGGTCCATGAGGGATAAGACCCATGTGCATTTTATGGACTAAGGTGATGTGCCAGAGTGCAGAGATGGCTGGAGTAAAAGTTTCAAGATGCAAACATTGATGAATGTTGCTGAATGACCACTGAAGAGGTGGCTCATTGTTGGTATAGGAAAGAAATTAGCTAGAATGGCAAGACCAACCTCCATGTTTCCAGGAAAGCACCATGACAGATTTAAGGTGCAGGGATGAGATATCTTCATTCTCATGGATACTACTCATCCAAATCAACCAGCTCATTCTCCAGACCTTAATCCAACTGAACATGCTTAGAACATTCTTAGGCTGCTATTGCAAGAATACCTGTGCTACCACAAACCTTACGATATTGGAATTTTCCCCTTTGGAACAAAATGTCAGATTTTTCACTCTATTGATTATAAAGTAATTCTGTTTTTGAGAGGGTACCTCTTTTGACCTGTTGTGGTATCATTATTTTATATCTTGACATTTACCAGTATTAATGCCTCCTCAAATTATGGTTCATACACATTCCATCATTGCTTTCCTTAGAACATGACATTAAAGTTGTATCCCTTCATCCTTAGCAATTTTTGAAGTAGTATAGTACTTTCCAGGGCATACATTAAGTCTTTGTACGTTGGGTTTTATACACCTCATTTGTAACTTTTATAGTCAGTGATGCCAGCAGTATTGCGTACTGATAATATGACAAGTAGAATTTGGTAACTCTCTAGATTGGAGCTACGTTGTAATTCTATAGTTTCAAAGGAGGTTGCTTAGCTCCCAGTAATTCACAAAGGTGGGAGTATGCAAAAGTCACTAATGCTTAATAATTTTTAAAAAAGAGAAGAATCCATCAATAAAACAATGAAGCACAAATTTGGTAGGTACAGGAGGATAAGAGGACCATGAAAATGAACCAGTTGATGAAGACTGCAGCAGGACAAATGTGCATTTGTAACAATTAGATATTAAACTAGAATTTGCATTAATGGCCATTGCACCTGGATGTAAGAAAAATCAACCTTAAACTGGTCACATTTGATTCCCTTCTAGTAGCCATGCAAATGAAATAATGTTATCTGAAGCAGGTGAACTTTCGAAATGCCCCTAATCTAAAAGTTGGTAATTGATTTTTAAATACATGCAGCAAAACCGAAAACTAGAATTCTGAATAAGATTTAGATACTTTCTTTTATTTTAAACTAATGGTAGATCCAAAGTCAACAAAGTCTAATGCATATTTTCAGTTAAGAGGTGAAGTATTTAGTGCTGTATTTAAGCATAGCAATGTACAACATGAGAAATACAAATAAATATCTCTCTCATGTAAAAAAACACATTTCTTTTTTTTAACCTGAGGAATCTATTTTAAGAGTAAAGGGTTTAAATTATAATATTAATTACAGTATAACAGATGGAAATAAAAATTGGTATTTGTATCAAAAAGTGAAAAAAAGAGACTAATTCACAATCATCAAGTGATGTAAAGGAATAGCAAATAAGTAATACTCAGAATATTTCACACAGTGTAGTATGATGACTGCATGAGTTGACATCAGTATTGTTATACTAGCAGTTATTTTTTTTTGTAAACACGATATAATTAAATATTGCATTTCAGAGACCAAATTTTCATAGAGGTTTGGTATGTGCATTGTAAAATCTCTAAATTACTGGCAAGAGATAAGTGACCATATCTAAAACTTTAAACTATTTAAAAGTTACACTTTCCTGCTGTTATATTGAGTTCTTTTTTTTTAATAAGCTGAAAGGAACCAAGTGCATTAGAAGGCAAGTTAGTATAGACTGCTCACTTGTCATAGTAGAAACAGCTATTTACTCCTTGATGGATGTGGGCTTCATTTGGTGCCTAGACAGGTTTCCCCTAACTGTAGGATTCATGAGGTTTTCCAGGACGCATTCCTTTTGTCTGAATTGTGTCGCTGGTGTCTGTGGTCAGCTTATCTGTGACAACCAAATACAATACCCAGAAACACACATTTAAACCAAACACTGGATGATTCATACAGAGACAGAAAGCATCATTTTCCAAATGATTAGAGAGAGAGAGAGAGAGAGAGCATCCACTGTGAGGTGCATGACACCCAGATGGGGGTCCAGCTGTGAATTCTAAAAGGATATTTATTTCCTAAAGGCCTGTTTAAAGTTGTGCAAGTCATAGTACACTTTAAAAGAATGTCTGCTAATCACACCCAACAGCAAAAAAGGAAGTCTTGGATTCCAGTATCGTTATAACCATGTGCTTTAATAAACCATTTTAGAAATACATTTGTAATTGTTCATTGACAGATCTGAACCAATAATTTGTACCAAAGGGAAACAAATTTAAAAAGCTCATAATAATCATCATAATTAAATGGTAAAAATGCAGTGAAGGACAGCCTTAACTCCGTATGGGGGAAAGGGATAACTATGGTATATGGTTAATACAAAATTTTCATATAGAAACAACGCAGCACAGAAAAATTTCTTCCTTATATAAACCTTAGTTTTCAATTTTCAACAAGAATATTAACTGCAAACTTTCGTGTGATCTGGAGAAAAAAAAAAGGAACTGAAAAAACCTAAACATCACAGAGGCTTTCGTGGCACTCCACCGCAAGAGAACAATACCTGCTCAACAAGTACGCATTTATTTATTTACATCATTGGTATATGCTAATTTGGGTCAGCAGGTCTGAGCATGCACCATTTCTCACCGTCAAATCACAGGATCTGCATTAAAATATCAGAAATTACAAAAATAACAAAAGTACAATGCATTCTCTGTTGTCTTATTGATAAATGAGAACTTCTGGAGCAGTATTCAGCAAGTAAGTGTTTTAACAGCAACTTTCCAGATAAATAATTTTGAGGAGGGCATTGTGCCTTGTCCCACTACCTAACCCCATCCCATGCCCTTTCGCTTACTTTTTTTTAAAAAAAAAGTAGAAGAAAGTCAATATACAATAACTGAAAGAGATAACACTGAAATGTTTTCTAATGCACTAAAACTGGAAATATCATTTTCTTTTATTTACCAAATAGTCTAGATTGCACCCTTCCAATTTTAAAGGACCTTTTGTCATTTAATACCCTATACCTCTCATCCCCTTTTCTAGCCAGGACACTAAATTGTTCAAATACCCTCATCCATGAGCATGAATGGCTTTTAATACATGACTATTGTGTTAACTAGCACATTTTTCTAGATGCGGACAAAGAGTTTCCATGACGCTCCGATGCTAGCAGCAGCATTGCAAAATTTAGTGAAGCATTTCAGAGGGGAACTGCAGGACATCAAGGCTGGACCAGCTCCTTTGGGGATTTTATCTTTCTCATCAATTCAGAACATATCGTCATGAGTGATTATCTCAGAATCCCAATCAACTTTTTCTTCTTTGGAAAACTTTGAACAGAGGTACACTACATATGCAAGCCCTTCACTTCACCAGCCAATAAAATCCACTGCCTCAGCAGCAATGTAAAAAGATTAGCATCCTTGTCTTTGGCATTAGCGAAGAATATTAATCATTAAGCTATTGTTTGAAACATCAAACAATAAATTGTCATGCAAAGGTGGGGGACAAAAAAGAAATAATATCAAAGAAAATATTTTTTGACTAGTGAAGACAGAACCCTAAGGCGTCTTTAGGGGGAAACAATGCCGACTCGTGGGAATCTTTCCGGCCAGGAGTAGGGTAGAACAAAATAAAAATAAAAACAAACTGCCTTTCACAAAATATATTAGTCAAATTTCTCTCCATAGCATCATTAAAAGATAGTAGACTGTTTGATGGTATCTGATGCATTTTCTAGTTTTGCTACAGGTACAATTGATAGGTTGGTTACGCTGCAATTTCCTTCCTGCTAAAGTGTGTCTGATGTGCCATTGCAAGATTTACGTTTTACATAAAGGCGGTCCAGCAGCCTGGGGTAAAGTCGCTTTTTCGGAATAGACATATCTAATGGGCAATTTTGAACAGTTCGCTTCAAAGAAAATCTGTCCAGTGAGCCACCACCTGAAGAACCATTGCGCATATTATCTTCAGACATCTTTGAGGGACTATCTGGGAAATTCCTGTTGGGTAAAGATGAAATTTCAGGAAAATTCTTGTCTGATGTAGACATCTTAGTCAAGCCATCGTGCAAATTCTTTTCTAATCTATTAGACTGACCATTGCATACATCTTGACGGGATGTGGACATGTCTAAAGAAGCAACACAAGCCTTCTGCTTGGCATCCAATGGGTCTTCCTCCTTTACTCGGTACAAATCAGAGAAGTTGTCACGAGTTTCGATTGGAAAAATACTTTCTGGGAAATTATAGACAGCACACTCAGCAGAATGTATCTTGCTCATGTGTTTCACTAGAGAACTACTCTGTGAAAACGAACGATCACAAATCTCACACTGGTACGGTTTCTCACCAGTGTGAGTCCTTAAATGCTTGGTCAGGCTGCTTCTTTGTGAAAAGGCTTTCTCACAACAGTCACAGTGAAATGGCCTCTCACCTGTGTGGGTCCTAAGATGGGTAGTGAGATTATAGTTCTGAGTGAAAGCCATATCGCAGTACTGGCATTTGAATGGCTTCTCTCCGCTGTGCGTCCTTTTGTGCTTAGTGAGGTGGCTGTGCCGTGAAAACAACTTTCCGCAGTCTTTACACTCGTAGGGTCTTTCGCCAAAATGAATCTTGAGATGGGTCCTGAAATTACTAATGTACGAAAAAGATCGCTTACAATGTTCACACGTGTACGGTCTTTCCCCGGTGTGCGTCCTCAGGTGTTTTGAAAGATTGCCAGACTGTGAAAAGGATTTCGCGCAGTGTTCACACTGAAATGGCTTCTCTCCCGTGTGGGTCCGAAAGTGCTTGGTCAGCTGACATCGCAGCACAAACGATTTCTCACACTGTTCGCACTTGAAAGGCTTATCCCCCGTGTGATACTTCTGGTGCAGATTCAGGTCGTAATTCCGTGAGAATGATTTATTGCAGTCTTTGCACTTGAAAAGTTTTTGCCTATCCGTTATGTTTACGAAATTAATAGACATTCTGTAGTCAAAAAAAAAGAGAGAGAGAAAACAATAAAAAAAAAAAAGAGACTGATGATACAAATCTTTGGTTTAAAACCAGATTCAGTTCCCCCCCCCACTGTGAACATCAAGTGGCATAGACCATCATCCCTAAATTCTTCCACAATAAGTTCTCATATCCTGGCTGCTGGAGAAAAAGGTTCCTCCACAAAACTATTCATTTTGGGAGCACCTACCAAAATTAGTTCAGATTTCTGGAAAAAAAAAAGAAAATTAGCAAAGATAACTTTGTTGCTATTATAACCAAATCTGTTAACATCACAATCATGTTAGCCATCTTGAAACTGGATCCAGGTGGCGCCGTTCTGACCACTGTAAATCCACATAATAACGATGGCAGTCTCCTAGGCTGAGTACTAGAGATATAGCTGCTAGGGAACCTTTCCCAAGAAAATACAAGGCAAAGATGCATAATTTTGGTGATTTTATACAACTACTTAGAACGAGCTACAATAGTCTTTATACCTTTTCCATAATATATAAATTCTAAAAATCTAGAGAAAAATCTCATAAAATTTTTAATGGCTTTCATTTAAAGGGAGGGAGATAACTCATATTTATGCAATACATCATATTTCATTCAATGGACTTCAACAAAAATCCTATTAGGAAAATGGTGCCAGCATTTGACATGTAAAATAGTTCACACTATATTTTGCAGCCAGTTTTCTCTCATTTCCATTAACTTTCAGTTAACACTTTAACTGTATATTTCTTATTCAGACATTTCTTAAGAAAATAGCAAAGGGTTTGACATGTAAAGCATGCTGAAATTCTGAAGCAGAATCTAGCATGGTACCAAACTAAGCCACATTTGTTAATCTTCATTATTAGACATTTACAGATGCAGTATTTCATCCTTTAGTGTTAAATCACTTTTTGATCTGTTTATTTATATTATGCCAATTTTAGCATTTATACCAACTCAGCCAAAAGAGGAAGTTTTTTGAAATTATTCACACTGTACTTTTATTACTGCTTTTGTTAATTATTAGTAAAACTAAAATAGTTCAAGCACCTGCCAAGTCACTGTTAAAGCCTTTCTTTTGAAATCTCTCATCACAGTTGTTTATGTAAAACCAATGTAAGACAAATTAATAAGATAACATAAGCCTTTCTTCATCAGACAGCACAAGTCACCAGTCAGTCGTAAGCCTAATATATAAAAATCTGCAAACGTGCTTACATAAAGAACTTATTTTCTGCATGCAAATCTAATTTTTACTTTCTTCTAAGGCAACAAAGGCCAAACATTCCTCCGTAAGTAACTGTTTCGCCACATTTACATATCTGGTCACAAAATTCTAGAGTTTTCAGTTGCTGTTGTTTTCTAATTAAAAGTGATAATAATTATGTATATTTCTAATTGTAAAGTACTGAACATTATTAGAGAGAAAAGAAAGCTAGTAGTATTTTTTTAAATAAGCAGATAAAAGCATCAAGCTTAAAAAAGAAACAATGATAATAATAATCGAAACTAGTAAAATTGTTAAAAGACTTTCTATCTTTGTGACACTTAGGTAAACTGACGTCTCTAAGGCACCAACAACATTAAGCCTGTGAAGTTTAGCTATGTAAAAGTCAAGTTGTCTATAGAAGTACATCAGTTTTAAAAAAAATGGTTAAAATATAAAAAATGAACAGATCTTGGAGACATTTAAAAATCTTTTATACAAATATATTTTACACAAATGTATACGCAACTATATAAAGCTTGAAAACAAAATGGGCCTGAATAAATCTGTGTATACAGATGTAGATATACCACATAATACAGGTTCGTATTTCAATTATTGTGGTATCCAGACTTTCCATAGTTCTTTGTGCAGCACTGCAGTCATTGCAGAAATGTTTCATCAATGAGTATTCTCCACAGACATCCCTTTTTGCACCTTCTGCAAAACTGTTTTGATTTTCCATCCTTCCTCCAGTCACACAGATGGCACTTTGACTGTTTAGCTGCTGGTTCTTGTCATATTACTTGCTGGCCTGCAGCTTCTCAGTGAATCCTCCCCTCTGCTCCAAAGCTGAAAGAACAAGTTTCTGAAGCTGTGGAGTATCGATGCACCTATGCAGCTGTGGTTCGACCTATTCTTCAGTAAGAACATGCAGGAATATCCGTCCTCTAAATTTCTAGCCTGACATCCAATCAGGAATATTTTTTTTTTGTCATCCACACAAGTGATGCTACTCCAACAACATCCAAAAGATTATCAAAATAAATTTCAAAGGTCATCTGTTGATTCATCCCTTGATCGTGTGTGTGTTGTGTGTGTGTTTGTGTGGACCAAATGATCCAAAATATCCACATCACCCTTTGTATAGTTGTGTAATTTGATGATCTCTTGCTTGTTGTCAACACCAGCAATAATGTCCACATCATGATGCATATTCAACAATATAACTACAGATTTTCCTGAACATATCAAACAAGTGTAGTCGATCTTTTTGAAAACCAAAAATGAAGTTGTGCAGTTGCCTGAGTCTGTTGGGAAAAGATTTCTTGCTATGAGTTGTTCTTTCAAACAGTACCAACCAATGATAAACTCACTTTCACAAAGGGATACAGGTAGTTAAATCTGGAGTTGTGTTAAGTCACATCCCATATATTGCCACTGAATGGATCTGACAGTTCCAAGACCGTCTGCTCTGCCTAAACCATGCTGTGCATGTTGTCCTTCTTCATCTGTGGATGCCTTTCCTTGAAAGGATAAAATGTTTTTGCATGGCATATCTAGAATATCTTCATCCCATACTTGTCTGCCTCAAAAGGGAGACAGTGTTTGCAAAAAGAGACTAGTTGTTCATCATTTTTAGCTACTCGTGAGAACACTAGTGATACATCAGACAGTGGTTAAATTCTTCAGAGACATCCTAAATCAATGCTTGATGCAAGTTCACCACATTTGTGCCTTTCACTGTGTATTTCTTGGTCACTAAAGTAAATAAAACATGAGACCTCTCAAACAACAAAGTGGTTGCTCTAAAAAATAGTTGGTCCATACATTTGACTCTACAAAAGTTAACTAAGGTGGCTGACTTTCAAATACCCTGCTGCAATAAATCTAGTAGAGACTTTTATCCCACCAGTATCAATTCTATTCCATGACTTGGCTACATCCTTCTAAAAATACATTCTTTCAGTTTCTTTCTTAGTGTTCTCCGGAATGAGCTGGATAATTTTTTCAATGATGAAAAAGACATAAGATTGCAATGATTGACTAAGCTGTGAGCATGCACAACACCAAAACCACCTTGAATTATATTATGTCATCTTGCTTTTTGATGGAGATGGAGGAGCCTTCTTCAGAGTATCCCATTTGTTCCAGCATAAGACTATATATGCTTCTTTCATCTACATCATCACTATTTTCACCATTCAATCTTATTTCATCAACATTCTTCTAAATCAGTGGGAAACATATTCATCATGTCATCATCTATATTTTCTTTAAGTTCTTTCAGCAAAAAAACCAACCGTTTCATTTAGCCATATTAGTTATGGAATGTAAATGACAAAAGTAAATATAATGTTAATGTTGTGTCCAAACATTCTCCTATATATAGCCTAATATCAGACATTCTAGAACTTTCCAGAAAATTCTATTAAGAAAACATTCAAAAGTATACCAAACAATCTAGAACATTCCAAGCATTTTAGCAAGAATACTTAAAACATTCTAGATTGTTCCAAAATATTCTAGAATGTCCCAGTATATTCCCTAATATTTCGAGACACTGGAAAATTAGATGTGTCTATGACTATTATGGAATATTCTGGCATATCATGAGATTACATTCAGAATATGAATCCCGAATATTTTAGACTGATTCATAGCAAAGACATTTTACTTACAATGGGGACTTATGGACCTCAGCTGTATCATAAGGAAGTGTCATAACATGAGTTATAAAAATAAATAATTCTGTTGTTTGCGGTCCTACATGCATTTCATCCTTGAAGAATACATGAGAGCAAGAGATGTGGCTTGTATAAGGACAAAGTTATACTACTGGAAATGGTCACAAGACAGTACTCCAATGACAAAAGATCATGAAGACTATATTATAATAATAATGGACTTAGCCAGTCATAAACCTGAGAGAGAAAGAGGAAGAGAGATAAACACTGTGTAAAACATCTAACTATCCATCATGGTGATTAAAAGATGTTCTATACTGGATTGGTCGTCGCCTGGGTTACCACCATCTCCAGGAAGCTGCCCAGCTTGTAACAGCCACAGGTTCGCTTGGAATGTGCCTGCAAATCCCCCCTAACCCTATGCCGAAATGAACCACTCCTTCAGGGATGAGTTAGAGGACAATGATAACATTATCCATGCTTAATTATCTAAAAATTTGAAGTTTGAGCGAAAGTCAGAATAAGTGCAAGGTTATCTTCTTCTTTGGACCTGCGTCAGCACGAGAGAGAGAGAGCATCCGAGGGAACCTCCCCCCACCTGGTTCGTTCCCTAGGCCCCACTCTTCCACCACAGAGGAACCCTATTTAAAACTATTCGCTTTTAGACTGTGGGAGGAAGGTAGCAGCCGATACCGACGACCAGCATTCGAACTCGAGATGATCCTCAACCGTGATGGGTACCACGACCCGTGTAGGACACACGGAAAGTAAAGTATTCGGGGCTGGGGGTGTGTGTGAACTCGAGATAAACCATTTTCTTAATGGTTCAGTACCAGACGCAGGGGGGGAACCCACCGGTGCTGCTAAGAAGAAAAGAAATAGGGGCACTCGCAGGTTCGAGAGTGGTATCATAGGCCAGGTTCTGCGAACGAATTAGACTAGAGTCGGAGGAGAGAATGATGTTGGGGAGGGGAAATTAGACCTAAAAAGAACAGAAAGTGGGGGCGGAGGAGGAGGAGGTTAAGAGAAGGAACAAGACGACGAAGACAGGTCAGTCTAACGATCCGATCCACTCCCGATTTTAGTCGCCTTTCGTGTTTATTTGTTTGTGAGGAGGAGAGGCAGGGATTCCAGACAGGGGTGCTGAGGGCAGGAGGATGGCGATAACCACCACAGACAGACAGACACGGCTGCTGCTGACCCACTTCGATCGCGCGGTCGAGTCAGTCCTAACTTAATTAGACCCGCCGGGCTCCCTCCATCTTCGTCCAGCACAGGGCCCCCGGACCGACGGACTATCCTAGCAACTCGAGAGCACCTTTCCCGCGGCCTTTAAAGCGTAACCATCGTACTTACCAACTTTCTCGATTGTTTCGACAAAAGATTGTTCCTAATTAAATAGGATTGGCTAACGCTCGGCCGCCAGAGGTCGCTTTGCTCTCCGGAGGGGAGGGTGGGGATGCTGGCGAGAGAGAGAGAGAGAGATACTTCTACTTTTGTTTTAGCGATTGTATCTAACACGATAGATAGGAGGAGATAAATTGATTCCCAGACATTAACAGCCCGTACACTGGTCCGTCGGAGGGTGGAGGACATTTCCCCCGATTCCTAGCGTTCCAGTTGGTGATCAGGCGGCCATTTTGTGGCGAGGTTTCTGCAAGTCCGCCCGAGGGAAAACCGGTCTCTGGCTTTAAGGAGGAGGAGGAGGGGACAGGACTCCCCGTTGACGAAGGAAACGACACCCTAATATCAGTCCCTTATATATTATTAAAGCGCGGGTTGCACCAAAAGAACCTGGTTTTAGGATTTTGCCTTTGCCTTATGCGGGACGATACTGGAATAGCTGTCTCAGGCTGGCTGATAAACTCGAAGATGCCGCGTACCTGATAGTCTATTATCGATCATCAGCCGCTCCGTGTCCAACCCACTCTTTTCACGGGGGTAATGGCGAAGAGGGAAGATGTTACAGCATCCGCAAACGCTGCGATCCGGACTAATCCAAACCGAGGAGAGGCTGCCTGTCCTGTCTTAACACGACCCCCCCCTCTCCACTAAACCTAAAAGAAAACAAAGAACCAAATAAATAGACTTAAATATCTCTCTTCATGGATGCTAAGAAGCATGGTGGAGCTTGTTGAAAGGTTTAAAGCAGCTGCTACTACTACTACTCGTGATATCCCGAAGCATTAATCCGAAATATTAGTATTCCAAATTAAAGAAATAGGATCACATCCTCGTGCCCCAGACCATGTCAGAAACAGGCCATGCTATAATAGCAGCATGCGCCGTTATTTTCCCCACTTAATGAAAATTAGTCTTTATCATTTTTAAAATCTCAGGTAGGCATCAGTATTAGGGCCAGTAAGTATTCCTTGTGTGTGGGTTTTATACTGAAACAAACAGCTTTCACTAACCTTGAATTACCGAGTGCAAAGTAAACAAAGACTAACCAAATTACCAAAAGCTTCCTTGGAATAAAATGTAGTTTGGATGGGGTTGTCAGTCTATCATAGTCGTTCTCTATTAATTCAACACAAAATTACCTTACAAATGAGACTATGGAAAACCCAAGATTGTCTAATTACAAATAAAAAATTACATAGTTTTTCTTGAAGCATCTTATCCTGAGGAAATAGCAACCTAGATCTCTTCCAAATACGAGTTCAATGTGTTGGACTGGGGCATGGCTAACCCCCAAAACAGGTGTGAGTAAGTTTCCCTAATTTTAGTACCATTTCCTGTTTTTGGAATGATGTTTCAGAATAAATAAGGCGATCCCCCCACTTTTATTTAACCAAGAGACTTTCTGCCTCATTTACACTGAAGGAAAAGCTGCTTCTTTTTCTTTTTTTTATTATTATGTAAAGTTCATTTTATCATCAGCACAGCTTGCAGCAAAAATCCAACTTATCACTGATTTCAGTAAATATGTCTGGCTGCCATTTAAGTTTTTTAAGTAAAGAAAATTAAAATTAAGCATTGTGAAGGCTGAAATGAAACTGCAGGTGTGTTGGCATTTCTCCACAAACTATTTTTATATTTTTAAAATTTCTGTCGCTGGATTAAATTATTGTTTTCCTGATCTAAGCAATTTTCATTTTGATGCAGACTGTTAGCTTTATAATGGTCCTTTTGGCATTTATAAAAACAAGGTATATAGCACAAAACCAATTCAAGGGGGTCTTCATCACATCTAATATACAGTTTGTGTTGTTTAAATATGCAATTTTTTATATCATCAGTTTATAATAATAATAATAAATGCCTAACTTTATTTTCAGACACATTATTGCACTATCTAAAATGGTATTACATATCTTACTGATATATATATATGGAGACTAGGAGTAAAAACAGTTTTTCTACATAGAAATGCAAATAACCAACACTTTTTCTAGTCATGCTTTTCAAAGCCAGTAAACAAATATACTGCAAGTCCAATTTACGTCACACAATTAGCATGAATTTTTTAAAAAAATTACTCAATATGTTTTCGCAATTTTCCAACCATCCTGACAAATTGTGGCATACTTGTTTCTTGCAGTGTACACGGGCTTTACACAGGTAGGTCACACAAACACACACACACACACACACACACACACACACAACAAAAAAGCACTCCTGGCTATCAGCACCCAAACTCCTGGAATTTCTGAAGTCATCCTTGGTTAAAAAGAAAAAAATTTTAAAAAGATGGCAAACATGGATTAGGTTTCATCAAATCCGAAGGTTGCGAATGGATGCAGCATTCATTCTTGCTGATGGTGCAAAAGTCGAGTCTGCTGATTACATCTGTTGGCCTTTGCAATATTATCTGGTGTCACAGGTAAATCTTGAAGATGTTCAAAAATATGAAAACAAGTATTCAGTGTCTTTGAATTACTGAAACAAACACGACAACAGTGAAAATAATGAGTAGTTGAAATTGAGAGACATATAACACGCTGGATTATTACAGAAATTATTCAAAAATGAAACAAATGCATTACACAGGACTGGTATGTGAGTCCTTTGCTTTATCTAGAGTATGTCTGTTGTATGCTGACTGTTATATCATTCCCCAATCCATCTTCAGACAATCTACTGTTGAATTATTGTCAAACAGTTCAAACATGGACTCATCTGTAAAGAGCATCTTCCAAATTTGGTCATCCCACTGTATCATTCTTGCTGATGATTTCAGCCCTGCCGCTTTGGTTGCCTAAGGTTTTCACGCAGCTGCACATCCATTGAGACCACTTGGTGCTAACGTGTATCTCACTGTTCTGTTGACACCCATACCTGCAGCCAGGCCGTTCGGAAGATCTCTACTGGCTTGTCATCTGTCACATAAAAAACATAACCCGAGGTACTTAACATCATCTTTGGAGAGTTTGTGCTTTCTTACTCAGTTATGTCCACTGTCAACACTACCAGATTTTCATATTCTCTTCTACAACTCTTCCTGAAGCATGAAATTGTACTGCAGTCTGCCACATGGAGCAGCCTTTATTAGCTAAGACTGATTTTTGTGTGCTGGTCATGTGATACCTTCCCATGAGCTGTAGTATTTACCACATTACAACTATATCACTGCCTGCACTTCACAGTATGCTATAGTACATTTAATTTTACACTTAGAGTATCATTTTATCATGTAATGCTTGCATTTTACACCCAGTTTTCATCTGCATTCATAATTATTTCCAGTATTGTTTATATAAATATGTTCTGTAGTTTTTTATTTTAATTATAGCATTTTTGTTAATACAATCTTACATGTGCAGCAGACTAGATGTTCTGCAATTCTACACTGACACAGAATTACCACTACACAGGTATTTTACCTGTCTTTATAGTAAATGATGCCAGATAAAAAAGTCAATCGGAAAGTTGTAACAAAACAACTCCCTAGTTACCTGATGTATAGCAGTATATCTGTCAAAAACTTTCTGATTAATGCAAGCACCCTTACATCAGTCAACAGATTGAGAATGTAGAACAGTGCATGTCTATTATCTCTTTTTTTCATCATCTCTCTGGCATTGGTTTCTTGTCAATTTGACACATGCTATGGAGGTGGTTTGTTTAAATTCTTCACATGGGCACCTCTGTCCATCAGTACACTAACCATATCTTTTGTTTTTGTGGCAGACTGTGTAATGAATGTAAAACTGTAGCAGTGTAATTGTCTTTTGTCTTCTAGGCTGCATGTCCATCCAACAGTAGTCTTGCCACATTGCTATTTCATTAAGTAAAACCATAGCTTCAGTACTCTCCTCTGCCTCTTGGTCAACACTATTCAGGAACAACTTAGGGCAATAGCATATAAGATCATGGTTCTGTGTTTATCCATCACTTCCAGTTAACATTTTCATTCAGAAACAGTCTTACCATTAGCCAGATTCCGGCTTTTCTCTTTGGCTCTTAGTTAGCTTTGTGTGTGCATAAGCAGCTGTAAAATGCAAACTTGTAGCTTGTTGTCTCTCACTTTCCACAACAATGATATCCTTATTTCTATGAAAATCTGCATGATTGAACAACTCTTTTGTCATCTCTTGGGTTGCCAGTCAAACAAATCCTCAGAAACATTATTACATTTGAATTGTCACTGTTATTTCCACACCAGCTGCATGTTACATAACTTTTCATTGCTGAATTAGCATCATCTCCCACAATCACCGGATTTGTGTAACTCATTCTATTCTCCATGGCTGCTGTTAGGACACGCTTGCCATTGCTATCTCATATTGATATCGGCACCATCTTAGCATCACACCATCAGTGGTTTTACAATGCATTGTGTAGTATATTACACCTTATCTGAAAGTATCTCTCAAACTGATGGTGATAGCTGATTTCTCTTTCTCCCAAATATACCTGTCATTAAAAAAGGAATAAATAAATAGCTGGTTAATATAAGCTTATTAAAGCTTTTGTTTAGCAAAATAATTACTGTACAGAATTGGCGATGAAACATGTTTATAAAGAAAAAAAAAATTTCATGTTAATAATAAATGTTTATACATTTAAATTTTAAACAAAAAACAACTAAACCCATATAAGCTGATAAAATGAAGCAAAAGCAGCCAGTATCTTGATTATTTTCATGCAACATTTGATCTTTTGACTTACTGTTTATTTTTTGTGGTATGATCCATACCAGTATATTGCTTGCACAGCCTCATCCTCCAAGCCATCTCAAGCTGTACTTCCATGGCTTAGAACGCAAGAATTGCATCATCTCACTCTGTTTAATTTTCAGAATATTTTGGGGATATTTGTCCCCTTTACCTAACAGGGTGCACATCTGCAGCTTACGTTGATAGTACTGGAACTTGTGGTCACAAGAATTCGTCACTATTAATGGGGTCATGCTGAGAAAAGGATGAGGGACTGCTGTAACTATAAATTGGCTACCAAGACGTGCCATTTTTTTTTAAATACGAATCGGTGCTTTCCGCTTTCATGCAGCAGATGTGTATGTGGTAGTTCAATAATAAAGAAGTATTCGCTGCTCTCTCTCTATAAAGCATGGTGCACCATAGCAGTTTCACTGAATGCTGCTCTGTTCTGATCCATCAACAATAGGTTGGAAAATCTACATTTCTACTGTAAAATTGGCACCTGCGTCATTTTTTTTTTTTTTTTGCTTTACCTGATGAAAGAAAAGGCATATATATCATCCCTACTTCCTTTATAAGCATGAAATAGGAAGATTCTCAAAGTAAATAGATTTAAATCAGATTCTTGGTGGAGTTTACTGCTGATTTTATTTAAAAGTACGTACACAGATTTTTGCTCGATTGGGACAAAGTAATTTTTTTTTTAAATATACCTTGCAGTTGTGCCTGTTCATCCCACCCTCCCACAGCAGTGCGGACGGTGAGAGAGCCTTTTCCACGGTGAAGAAAGTACACACTGAGAGTCAAGGAAAGACGAGGAAGTTAGTAATGAATTGACATTATCTTCTAACCATTTGGTACAGTAGGAAAATATTAAAAAATGAACAAAAATAAAACGTTTTATCAAAACTGTCCGCTCTGGAGTACCTGTTTCCATAGTTTTATTTCAACATATGAAGTATAGAAAAAAAACTCAACAAGGGAAATAACCAGTGCTGGATTAACCGTGTGGTAACTTATCTAGAGACAGATATCCTACGTCGTATAAAGGCGACTAACTCTTTCTTGTTAGGAACAGTCCATTTAAACTTATTTTATTTATTGAGAATTATATATATATATTAAACAGTAAAATAATATTGGCATGGCTGGTCGCTAAAACTGTCGCCAAATATTAGAGGGGATACGGAACTTGGACCCAGATCGGGGCCATAATGGTGGGCCTGCGTTGACCGGAGTTCTTCACCGTTAGATCTTTAGCTACTAGCAAAAATAAACAGCTTCCACCTCTTATACCCACCGAAATCCTTACGGGACCCCATCCATCCCCCTAAAGTCGGCTCGGGTTCGAATAAGTCTGGTAGGTTACATATAAGGGCAAGTCTCAAACCCACGCCCAGTCTGATGGGGCGGATGCGGTGCTCTTATCTAAGGAGGAGGCACCAACTGCTCGGATACATCTACTAAATAACTATCAGTCATCTTTAACATATGCAGCCCCTGAAATAGAATTTGACTATTCACTTATCCAAGACGCCAAATCCATGGCCGAGTCGTACGGAATTTACCTGTTTTGTTCTGACTGAAGAAGTTTGTCGGATTATACAATGCTATAGGGGGCCCTCGGCCTAAAGGTGTTACTGAGATAATAAACTGCGACGCTTAATGTTTATTTATTTAATCTATCCAGTTTTGAAAGTTTTAATACTAAAATGTCCGTATTACTGATAACTTTAGTAATGTGTGATAGAAATCGGTGTGTGGTGGGGGGAGCGGCAGTTGGTCTAGTGGTAGACAGATCGCCAAGGAGGTGCTCGTTTCGAACCCCGGTCGGAACGAGGGGTGAGGGGGTTCTTGCTCTTTCTTAGGGATCTCCCGTTTTCCTTCCACATCTAGAAATTAAAATTTCTAGTCGAGATTCCCGGGTACAGGCGGCGAGAGGTTCCGTCTGGTCTGCACCTCGGAGCCCGTACCATGCCCAGGTAAATGCCCCACACCTTTCTTCTTCCGGTGACCTGCCCGGGGCGTTCGTTATCGCCCCCCACACACACACACACCCTCGGGTTTTATACGACTTTCTCTAAAGTATAAACTATGAGAGGCGGGACTTTGTTGAGATGTAGCTTGGTTGAATAACTAGCGCCTTTAAAGATCAGCGCAGCACGTCGATATTTACTGCGCAGGTACAAACCTTTTAATAGATGTGCCCAGGGATCGACGATAAGGGGCGAGGAATGCTTCCTGGGTGGGGGGGGGGCAGCCAACTCCCACCCACTCACTATATTTTACTATTTGGTGGATTTCTTGTACTGGACGCCGAGACCTTATACACTAACACTGTCCGGGGAACCGTGAATAATATCCGTGTTGTCGCCCATTGCAGCTGATGAGTGACATCGGTGAGAAGTGTATGGGGGGGGGATTGCTGTACCTCATAACCCTGAGGATAACATCCGCTTGTTCTCGTGGACCGCCACAGTTGAAACCGATCATCTAGATTTGGGGTTTCTTGCTCTTTTTCACAGCGCCGAAGTATCCGGTTCAGAAGAGGCGCAAGGTGGCCCCTCTCAGGCCAGGAATTCTATCCTGTTAATAGCCGGCAGAGGAATATTCGGTGTGCCTGGCTTTAGCCGAGCCATTGCTCAACTCCGCGTCCCCCTCTCGAAGTCTGTCGGTCCCCGCAAGCCTCCTGCTTGCGGCATAACAATCCTGTACTTGTTTCTACAGACTTTAATTATCCGTTTATCATGTACTCGGAACAGCCTGCCTGGGTCTCAGAGGATGCCTATTTATGCCAGTTTTCTCTATGCGCAGCCTATTGGCCTAGTCAAGTTGTTTTTTCACCCACTTACTCTCTTAACAGTGTTTTAGGATTATAATGTTTCATTTAAAAAAAAAAACCGCACGGTTCCCTAGGGACATTTGGCAATATATTAAGGATTATCTTACAGTTCTTTCTAATTTACCTCTGATACCACAGTCGGGAATTATGCCCTGTAAATAGACAATAACAAGTATCTTTTGATGTATTTTGTCTTTTTTCTTAGAAACAGATATGAGTTGCCATTAAAGGTTCCCTGACCCGATTGTGTGAATTATATATGTAAATAAAGTGTGCTTCAAAATTACATCATTATCTGGAAAAAAACGCACACGAATAATACAAAGCTAATAATGTTTACTTTACTTTAATACAGATTGTGATAAAAATGATAAACGTGAAATCTAAAACCATAAAAATAAAGGAACTCGGATTTAGCTCAAAACTGGAATTACAAAGAAATGAGCGATGGTTCTCTTCTTGAATTGTTACGGAATATCCAAGTTAGGATGGAAAAAACAATTTTGCTGTTTACTCGCATTATATACTTTAAGTGATATATTATAGACAGCAGTTAGAGGAGGATGTTTCTACCAGAAGTGACGAGGAAGGGGGACAGGTTGGCAGACACACACACACACACACACACACAACAGAAAGAATAGGAAAGGAATTAAAACTGAAGTATAGGTAGAACAACGTTAGGATGAAGACACGAGTCCGTATCCTATATCATCGAGAAATTGATAGCAACAGCCAAAGTGGGGAATCAATGTGGACAAAGTCGAGAGAGAGAGAGAAAGATGACGTCAGTACATAGGGAGACACACAAACACACACAGACAAGATGTCAGTAGTCAGACAGAGAAAAGACATTAGCACAGAAAGAGATGATGTCAGTACAGAGAGAAGACGTCAGCACAGAGAGAGATGATGTCAGTACAGAGAGAAGACGTCAGCACAGAGAGAGATGATGTCAGTACAGAGAGAAGACGTCAGCACAGAAAGAGATGATGTCAGTAAAGAGAGAAGACGTCAGCACAGAAAGAGATGATGTCAGTACAGAGAGAAGACTTCAGCACGGAGAGAGTTGATGTCAGTACAGAGAGAAGACGTCAGCACAGAAAGAGATGATGTCAGTACAGAGAGAAGACTTCAGCACGGAGAGAGTTGATGTCAGTACAGAGAGAAGACGTCAGCACAGAGAGAGATCATGTCAGTAAAGAGAGAAGACGTCAGCACAGAAAGAGATGATGTCAGTACAGAGAGAAGACGTCAGCACAGAAAGAGATGATGTCAGTACAGAGAGAAGACGTCAGTACAGAGAGTGATGATGTCAGTACAGAGAGAAGACGTCAGCACAGAGAGAGATGATGTCAGTACAGAGAGAAGACGTCAGCACAGAAAGAGATGATGTCAGTACAGAGAGAAGACGTCAGCACAGAAAGAGATGATGTCAGTACAGAGAGAGATGATGTCAGTAGAGAGAGAGAAGAGAGAGTACATCCATCCCCCCCGTAAAAAGTAGCCAGGAGATCTAGAAAGACTAACCAACGCGGAACAGTTGCTGTCCGAAAACTCTCGAAAAGCACGTGATCGAGTGGCAGGGCTGAAGTGAAATCGAGAAACAAGAACTGGACGACTGAGCAGTAAAACAAACAAACAAAAAAAGAATGCTCTGTTTTCCGACGGGTCCAGGCTTCAACTGTTTGGCATCAACAAACGAATTTTTGTCAAAAGTAGGGCAGAAAAATAACTAAACTGAACCAGTGCCGTCCGTACTGTCACGTGTAGGGAAGTGCGACCAATGCACGGAGACGGGTCGGGTGTGTTTGTTATGACGAGGCCGGAAATCCAGAGAAAAGAAAAATAAGTGCCATCTCATAATAAGGTTTCCGAAAAATTCCGGAACGCAGTTAAGACCCGCAAATTGTTGCAGCAGCAAAAGTATATCACGAAGTTTTAAAAAAAAAGAAGGGGGTCGTTCGGCAACGCGTGTTTCGGTGAATAGCTTAGCCACAACATCACGCGCCCTTACAGCAGATAAAGGGTTAACGCGCCCACAAACTGCCTCCATCGTGACCGCAGGCGATACGCGGTAAGAACTGGGATCTCCTTAAAGCCGACACCCTTCGTCGAAATCATCACCCCGGAGTAGAAGTCGTCTCTGCCAGCGACCCAGTCTGCGGGGGGAGGCCGTTAGACCAGAGACAATAAAGGGCTTAATGCCAAATAGACCCAATAGTTGGGAATATCCTGGTTTGTATGTGAGTCGGCGTCTCAGCGGTTTCTTGCCTCTATGATTTGTAGTTTGCACCACGTGTTGATTTCGTTGTGGGGGGGGGAGGAGTAAGGGTCTCGCCCCACCCCCTACCTTCGAGGAGCTAACCGCCGCGGATCGCCCTCACGTCGAACTCAGAGACCTCCTGTGGGCCGGCTGCGACAGCATCCAGGTCTCCGGCTATTTATACCACAGCCCAGAATACCAACGTGCGTGCTCCGTATCAACCATGACCGGTTTTCCACTCGCAGTTGTCACAATAAAAGGACCGAGCAAACAGATAGGCGGCAAGTACAGGAAAACAGTCCTCTCTCTCTCTCCCCACCCCCGCGACAAAGTGACCTGCTGGGTGAGTGGAATAAACTCTTCCGAAGAAAACGGTGGGGGGGCAGGGAAATACCAGCGGGTACCTAGGACCTACAGAGGCAGAATACTGGAAACGGGACGTGATAAACCTGGGGAAATTCCAGAGATTATACTGCGTTCTGTAACCCAGGTCAGCTGTCACACCTGAGTGTGTGTGTGTGTAGTAGATCGCTGTTAACTGCTTGATGGAGCCCCACCAATTTGCACGGGGATTTTCTCAGCACTAATTTAAATGATCAGGCTGTCGTCAGGTGGGACCGCGTATTTACCTGTCGCAGGTAGTTGCTAACCAGAAAGCGTCGCTCCGAGGTTTAAAGTTCAAAGCTGTGAGTAGTCTACATATAGGGGATCCCTCTCCTATGTTTACTTTGCTGTATTTTGTTGCCTTAATCTCGTATTACACTAATCGCTCTTGTCCTGAATAGGACTGGATTGCAGGCCGGGTCCCTCTTCGCCGGGTGTCGCCAGTTTAGGGGGTTGGAGGAAGCCCATGTGACCCGACTGATAAAACAGGCAAAAAGAAACCATGCTAGCAGATACGTAAAACCGAGTCGGTAACGACAGGGATTCGAACTCGGGCCGCCGACCTCAGCGGCGGGCCTAACCACGAGGCCACCGCCGCGCCCCCTAGTTCCGATTCAGCTTCAAGGAAATCTGGAGCACCTTATAAGAGTGCCGGCTTGGGAGAGCGGTTCCCAAACTAGGATATCGCAACAGGAAGGGATGCGACGGCGAAGTTAGCCAGCGTCATGATTATTTTCATGCAGAACTTAACCCTTTGACCGCTGTTAACGTACGTCTGTGTGATTGCGTGCCCCTGCGTATCGCTCGCGCAAGACCAACCTTTCAGTCTCACAACGTTACCGCCAGGGGTGTCGTTATTCCGTGGGCCCAGAAATGGTGTGAAGCTTACAATGATGGTGCTGAAAATAGGGGCCATGAGAGTTTTTCACTGCGTTAACAGGCGGGCTATGTATGGAACCCTGTATGTAAGCGTTAAATAACTTCTTTAAGGAAGGAAATGCGATTTCTGCATTTCCATTCGCATCACTTGGTGCATGGATAGATAGATGTGTTTGTATCACCACCTATTAACTTATTTTCAAACGTGATGCTGTGTGTAAAGGAATCGTCCAGGTCTGACCCCTGAGGTACAAATCCAATTATAATTCTCATTGGCATTCATAAATTCCGACTACCTAAAACATGAATCATCAGCCGTTAAACTGCAGCATCCTCATCTTTAAGCTCGATGTCCTTTTTTTTTCAGTTATCTTCCCGACTGAAACCAGAATTATTTGCACTCATCTAATACTTAAAACTAAAAAGAAAAAGGAATTTTTTTTTTTTGTAAGTATCTTCCTCTTCTTTTTTGCATCTTTTAATTTGCTTGATAATATAGACATCGTAGAAGATGTTAAACCAGATGCACCGGTGGTATTTTATGTGATCGTAGGTGGAGAAAAAATAGATATAATGTGACCCCAGTACGAAGGCGAGTCTATGATGACGGTGCTATTCCAGTATGTTTACGTATTTCTGTTTCCACTTCTATTAACCCTGACGGTCTTGAAATTCCCACTCCCTCTAAAAACGATCCCAGTTTTATTCCATTAGAAAACGGACGGCGCCGAATGCCCCGTTTACGTTTAGTTTCATCTGTAACTTCTCCGCTTCGTTTCATTACGATGACCGTTAGAGGGAATGAATCTGTTTGCGAAATGTTTGGATTTTTCCAAGACAAAAAGCTGTAAAGTTTATGTGAACTTATTTAATTATTTAATTTTACGATATTGGGATGGAGAAGAAATCATAACAAATTATTAGGCATCAGACCTTTTAGGGCTATACTTGAGCAGCAGGGTTAGTGTAAACCGCCACCAAACAAAACTAAAGAAGCAGTCGGATTTTCATATCTTCTACCAGTGTCCATGGATGGACCCGGTGCCAGCTGGGAAGTTTATGATGAACTCCGTGACAAGATGGATTTGGATAGCGGAAAGAATCTTATAAACTTTGTTTCATGTGGGTTACAAATAACGCATTTAAAGGTCTAACTCAAGCAAAATGGAGCATATAAAATATATTGTCTTCATTGCTTGCTTTACCATCTGATTCTCCTGTGAGGGGGGGGGGGTGGTTATGAGCAAGTTAGTAAAGGTACCGAATGCCACATTTTTCATGTAGATGGGTAAATGAGTGCAATACAGCTACTTCCTTGTATGAGCAGTTACGTCAACGCGGTAGAAAAGAAAAGAAGAAGAAAAACAATAAAACATCCAAGAAATAAATCGCTCAAAAGTAATCAAAGAATGGTGTGATGATAAAGCTTATTTGATGCATCAGTTGCTAAATCAGCGGGACAGTTTTTAAGAATCTATCAAACCGGATGGCCCTCGACTGTCTTTCGTACGGGGGTGAGCCCCGAATATTTATTAAGACATTTTCACGAGAAGATTTATTATTGGTGATACATCAGCCTACAAATTACTTGCCGCGATGAAAAATCGCAAGCGAATTACAAGAAACTTAACACTGGTTTTTGCTGCAGATCTTCAAGTTAAGCATCTTTGCCCTCCCAACCAAAAGAAAAAACAACAGTGAACGAAATGTGTTTCAGTATAAAATGCTGGTTAAAAAAGATTTTTTAAATATTATTTTTCAAGAAAATAAATGTCAAAAAACAACAGAAAAACCTCCTCCATAACATTCAACATGTTTAAATGTTTGATTTGTGCTTAATATTAAGAAATGTGTGTAGTGTGCCATATTGGAAAAGACCAGGCTCCATATTGTAATGGTATTGAGTCTGTACATTCCTCTGATGCGTTCGTATGCTGAATTCCGTGAATTAACCCATTTACTGAAATTGTACTTTAAAATAAAAGGAATGTCTTTTAAAAAAAAAATATTGGAATCCTAGAATTCTTTTCTGTCTGGTTAAAGTGGGGTAACCGCTGAATAAGGGTAAAGCTAACTAGTGCAAACAAGAGCGAGGTGGCTCACGGTAAAATCTTCTGACGTCTTGCGACTCTTTCCAGAAAAAAGAAAAAAAAACGGAGCGGTTGCTATCCTTAAATTTCAGCTTTTTATTTAAAAAAAAAAATTAATTTAAATCTATTTTTTTTTTTTTTTTTTACCTGCGCCAAGTGTTCCGGCGGACTTTAACAAGCCGAGAGGATGGCGGTGAATGTAGCGGGTATTATCGCCATAGCCCTGTTCGACGCCGTCATTTGGATTGTCGGTGTGTGGTCGGCCAGGAAGCAGAAGCTCATCGCGGACGGCGAGAGGAGCGAAATGTCCGTTGTGGCTGGAAGGAACCTGCACAGCGTTATCGGGGTCTTCACGATGACAGGCAAGTCGACTGTGCAAACTTTAAATCGATCAGCCGTATTGCAAAAGTAACAAAACCTGCCTCATTAAGCGTATTCTCTAAGATTCTTGCTGCGGTCTCCAAAAATGGAAATTAACCTAATCAATGATAAAGTACAAATAATACGTCCCCTCCCTCTTTTCCCCTTTCTTTTTAACTCAGCTACGTTCGTTGGAGGCGGCGTGATTAATGGCACAGCGGAATCCATAGCTGTTGATGGTTTGTTGTGGACTTTAGCCCCCTTCGGAATATTTATCGGTGTTAACATCGGTAAGTGGGATCTGTCGCTTGTCTTTGTTTTTTTTTAAAAGGAAAGGGCTAAGTGTATTTAAAAATACTGTGAAAATAGATTCTAGCAACAAATAAAAACAAAAATAAGCATGGAATTGGAGGACGCTTGCAGTCAACCATTAAGATGCTACTCAGATATTAGGAAAAATTTGCAATACATCTGTAGGTTATCAGCAGTTGTTGGTAGTACCAATCTGCTTAAAATTCAAAATGATATAGTCATTTCTTTTCTCTGGAGGCTACCTTCCCTTTTGTAATCATTAAAGTATAAAGTGTTCCAAATTTCAAATTGGGCTTACGAGGGGTTGGATGGAATCTTTTGGCTCGTTTCCGACAAAAATCACCAAGGAGAGTTCACTCGTTAGTTTTATCTTCCACCAGTCATATTATAAACGGCAAACAACAGTATTCTTACAGCAGTTTCCTTTACGATGCAAAGCATACATCAGCTTAAATTTGTAGTTGGTCAAAGGGTTAAATAGTTCCGAGATGCTTCTGAGAGTTTCTCCGTAAAAACAAACTGGCGAAGCCGACGACTTTCTTTGGTTGGTTATAAACTGGTGTTTGATAATAAAAAAACATATAAAACGATATAGATAAATAGAATGTGTTTGTCCAAACAAGGAATATTCAGCATATAAAACGCGGTGAACTTTTGTGGTTTATTCCAAACAGGTGCCCTTGTGTACGCTAGAATTATGCGAAATCGTAAATACTTGACAATGCTGAGCCCAATACAAGAACTTTACGGCAAATTGCCGACGTTGCTTCTCTACCTGGCCTCTCTCTGCGGCGACCTCTTCTGGACAGCTTCCATCTTAACGGCCCTCGGTGAGTACTTCGTTTTTATCGACAGAGAGAGAGAGGGAGAGAGAGAGAGAGAGACGTCAGTACATAGGGAGGCACACACCCACACACACAGACAAGATGTCAGTACTCAGAGAGAGATGACGTCAGTACAGAAGAGAGAGACAGAGACAGAAATGACATCAGTACAGACAGAGAGAGAGAGAGACGTCAGTACATAGGGAGGCACACACCCACACACACAGACAAGATGTCAGTACTCAGAGAGAGATGACGTCAGTACAGAAGAGAGAGAGACAGAAATGACATCAGTACAGACAGAGAGAGAGAGACGTCAGTACATAGGGAGACACACACCCACACACACAGACAAGATGTCAGTACAGAAGAGAGAGACAGAGACAGAAATGACGTCAGTACAGACAGACAGAGAGAGAGAGAGAGAGTATAACAGCCAGGGTGGATTCTGGCTTCGTTTTTTGTTGTTATTGTTTTAGTATCTTCTTTCCCTCCAGGAAGTAGTCTAAGCGTCATCATAGAGCTGGACTACCTGACAGCTGTCCTCGTTTCCGCCACTGTAACCATCACCTACACGATGATTGGTCAGATGATCTCCGTGGCCTACACCGACGCCGTTCAGCTCCTCTTCATGATTTTTGGACTTGTAAGTTCTACGCTGAATTCTTCGCGTTTCTCCTCTCCCCGTCGCTGTATACTTTCACTTTATTACTTTAATGTAGTATGCTAACTCTATTTACGCATTTCCGCATTAAAAAAAAAATCTCTTCCTTCGCTGGCAATATTTTCACGCCCGACCTCCCATTCCGATTAACGTGGGTAGCAGCACCTGCTGAAGATGGGTGGAAAACGGGTTTCTGAAATGTCTGCTGGCTTTGCTATAAGCAGCTTTCTTCTGTCCCCAGGTTCTCTGCGTTCCGTTTATAATGACGCATGACGACGTGGGCAACATTGGCACCACCAAGACAACCTGGCTGGGTTCCCTAGACAAGCGGATGATACTGATCTGGGCAGATCTTGCTATTGCTATGGTGAGTTGTGGCGAGTTATTATTACGAGAATGGCATGTAAACTGTTACCTATAAACATTCCGGAGATGACTGTCGGGTTCTTTTGTTTGTTGTTGTTGTTTTTTTTTTTAAACATTTAGACCTTAGGCAGTATACCGTGGCAGTCATACTTCCAACGAGTTCTGTCCATGAGGAGTGGGAAGGAGTCTCGCACCATCTCGATCGTAGCGGCGTTTGGCGTTCTCGTTCTGCTGGTTCCATCCATACTGGTGGGCGGAGTCGCAGTCACAGCAGGTAACAGACGTGTTCCTTCACCTCTTAAGAGACGGCACCGAAAGGTTTCGTGAGTCGACATGTTCCTAGCATCTCTGTAAAAGGCGAATAGGCTCATAACAGAGGTGCCAACCACACCTTTATTGGAGACTTCTCGTCCGTTGGTGTCGTTATTTAAAAATAAATAATGAGTGGAAAACATTTTGTAATCTACCCGATCAAAGACAAAATGTTCACCAACTTTGAATAACTAAATGAGATCAGTTAAGAGGTTCAGACACTAGAACCGGCTACTGAAGAGTGTAAAATTCATCCCTTTATTTTGTATGAGCTCCTTGATTTATCAAGCAATGGGCCCCGGGTGAATTTATGCTTGAAAAGCTAAACGTAAAGAAATTGTAGTTAGCTGTCGGCCATTTTTGAATTCTAATGGCGTCCATTTGCAAAATGCAGAGGGCTTCCTGTCAATATTCTGTTACTATTTAAAGTTTAAAGCGACAGTCTAAAGAGATCGCTGAGTGCTCTCGGATATCCGATGACATGGAAATAATTTGCGATGTTCTCGTACATAAATGAAAACTACTACTTCCCCCACCCCCGTCGATATTGAAAATGTCTTTGCCGCAGTTTCGTATCCGTTTGAGAGTACTAAATGGCGGCGGAAACACAACTTTGAAATTAAGGTGGGTGGGGGCCGCGGTGCACGCCGGGTAATTCGGCGCGTCAGCAGCTGTGACGGTGAAAGATGAGGAGGTCAGCCCACCAGGACAGATGCGGCTCGCAGGGCTGGAGAGGGCGCGGCGCCTGGCGATTCGATTAAAGCTGGTGGCGCGCCCCCTCCCGGATTATTGCCTTCCGAATAAGGTCGACGCCAGCTGCTTGCTCAGCCTCCTCCCGCTGCCGCAACTCCAGATTACCACGCTACCCGCTGTTTCTTAGCATCTTTAAGGTCAACAGTGGTCTCCAACTCAATCATTTACTGTCGTTCCTAGTAGTTGAAGATGCCAACACGAATCAAAATTGTGTAGGGAGCTCGTGATTTAGATTCCATAAATTTATTGAGGACAGAGAGTAGTGACTGCGAAGTCTCACAGAATTCATTTCGTGGATGGGGGAAATCAAGCTAAACTTTTTGAAAGATTTTAAACTTATTATTCACTATTTATATAAAACATATCAACGTATAATGTTCTCTTATCATTATTATTTTATTACCGCATTCGAATTAAACATTTTGTATAAATATTTTTGATTTTTAATTAAATTGCATTATAGTTGTGATAATTTCTCATTTGCATATTATATAATAATACTGTTTTATTAAAATTCTGGAATATAAACATCTTATCCTCATCTTGGCTATAAACAATTTGGGTTTCGCTAAGAATAAACATTTCACATCCAGACACTTCGAATAGCTTGAATTGATCATATAATGATTTATTCAACCTATTGTATTATTTTCAAGTCTGACTTGAAACTTGTCCGAAGCTTTGAAAATAATGAGACATCCCACTCACTCCCCCATCACCGAAACCAAGACAAAGATTTTCAACAGTGTCCAGAACCACTGCGAAGTATCATCTTCCCGAAAGATCAAATCCGTGTAAACAACTATCAGAATATTCGATAGAAGCTGAAGTGGGGGAAAAAGAACAAGCAAACAAAGCATTAGAAAAACTCCAACTACCAAAAAAAACCCCGCAAAAACTCGTCGTGACTCAGTTTACCGATTCCAATTGTTGACGAGGAATAAAAGTGTTTTAGCGCGAATTCGTACCGAGCATTTAAGAGAAAGACCGATCTCTTGGAAGACGCTCGTGAAAACAATCGCTGGTTTGCGGTACTTAGCTCGACAAAACCCTTGCAATACGTGGCCACATCGAAGCCTCTGGAAATCTACACCAGTTATTCAGATGACCCCGATCTTAAAGGGTGGATGGGGCGGGAAAAACACAACAAAAAAACGATTGGCTTTCATCAAAGAAACAAAACGAGACTTTTCAGTCGATGAGTCATGAAATCCTCATGCAGTTGCTCCAAAAGTTTGGACTGTATTCATTAAGCCTATTCAAAGTACATCTTCGCCATGGTAAAGGATTCTTATTGTGTTTTGGATGTAAAATCGAAATTTGTAGGGCTGGACTTAACGCTATGATAGTGCCAACACTTTCCAAAGACAATTATTTTACGCCATGGTAAAGGATTCTTATTGTGTTTTGGATGTAAAATCGAAATTTGTAGGGCTGGGCTTAACGCTATGATGGTGCCAACACTTTCCAAAGACAATTATTTTAAAGTTGGAAATCATTTTGAACAAGAAGAAACAAGAGGAATGAGTGTTTATCGCCGAATACACGCACTACATCAAAACGCTCAAGACGCTATTTCTGGTGGCTCTCCCCTCATGCTTGAATCTTTTAGTACTGATACGAGACCTCAACGAATCTTCCCCGCGATTCTCCGAAACATCTAGCAACAGTTCAGGACATTGCGAAATTAGCTAGATGTCCCCAAACATATACACAATCGTTGCGCTGTGTTCTGGAAACTATGCAAGAGCAGTCGGTCGACACGAACCTCGTCAGATTTACAGCAGTTAGCCTTCAGGAAAAGCTGCACATTACATCTTTGATAGGACCAGTAAAATATCCAGTCTGAGGAAGGTGTGGAACACGTAGTTAATTAAGGAACTTGTTCGTCTGAGAAAGATAATGTCGGCGCAGTTTCAGACTGAAGAAGCTGCGTGCTGATGCTTCAAAGTTGCCCAGACAATCGAATGCATCTCGCCGTTTTCAGGAGTCATAAGTCCAGAACTTGTCAAACCCGAAAGATTATTATCGAGTTTCTTTCTGCGGAATTGGTGACATGGCAATCGATTCGATAAAACCATTATATAATTATACCTATTTTAATATCCATTGGAAAGCTTTTGTCCTCGCGCCGGGGTGACGTACCAAAATTTCGGTTTAAAATCTGCTTGTGAACGTTATGGCAATGATTCGGATGAGTTCAGACGGCGATCTTAACTCACGAGTCTGGAAGATGTAGTTGCTACACCCGCAGTTATCTCCTCCTTCCAACATCCTGTCTACAAGTTGACAGAAGCTTGTGAAAGCACCTGTTTGTTTGTGTCAAAGCACTAAATAGAATTTCTTACGGAAGCAACCTATTTTATATCTCTATAACCGGGTCGTGTCTCCACAAAATACTCTGAAAGTTGCCAGATGTCGATGATTTCAAGCGGAGACTTCGAAATAAAACTACGATTTTTTTTTAAAGACTGTCTTTGCCACTCCCATACCCACCCCCCACCGACATTTAAATCCTTTCTACGCACTTGCTTGTGGTAAACACTGGATGTAGCCGATTTCGTACAGTCTGGTTACAGATGGGGCACCACGGACCCGCCGCAGCTCCCTCTGGACCGCGCGGCTACATCGAGCCAGGCAGGAAGTGTAATGGTTGTCGAGACGGTCGGTGCCGCTGTGGGAGGAGAGCTCCACCTGCCGGGGCTTTCGTGAACTGAACCGGTGGTGCCTCTGCCAGAGTTGACTGATGACGCTGTCTGTAGTCTAGACACGGCCGGGTATCGCTGCTGCACATTGGTAAGTCGTCATCGAAGCGCCCTCTTCTCAGCTTTCCGTGGACATTTCTGACCGATTCGACATCCTACGTGACCACTGCTGTTGATAATTTCTCCCTCTCCCCGCGGTTGGCTGTAAGACTGCGATGTTACACGAGATTACAAGCACCAGCGACGGTCTGGGTGGTTATGGAGTCTGTTGGAATGCCATGTAGTCTTCTGGTTAATGACGCCAAACCCCGGGACTAACATAAAGTTTGGTTTCTTCTCTCTCTCTCTCTCTGGTTTCCTCGTTGTAGACTGGACAAATACTTCATTAGGAATGACTCCGGCAGAGGCCAACAAAACAGCTATGGTATTTCCCCTTGTTCTCCACGAATTTACACCAGCAGCTGTATCTATCATTGGTAAGCATCTTGACAGTTTTCTTCTCGCATTGTCTTAACAACGCCTCCAGATCCGGACACGTGAGATAGACAGCTGTTATCTCTAAGGTACCTAATGAAAACTCTTTTTTTTGTAGCGAGATACGTTTGCGCAGTGAGGGCCCTGTGCTGTGCTAGAACGCCGCCTCATATATGCAGGTGTATACAGTTAGCTCGTGACCAGCCTTGGTGGATGGTGGTGTCACTCTATTGTAGCAATGACCTCATTGTTGTCTTGTCCTGTTGATGGTGAGGTCAATAGTTAGTCCCTTGTGTCAAGTGACTGGAGGTGTAGTTCTCTGCCAACTACCTTACAAAGAAAGGGAAGAAATGTGGCATTGTGTGGCAAACTTGCCTAGGGTTGCTCCTGATAAGTCATATTCTGAATTGATCCAGTGTGCTGTGTATTTCTGCCAGATACGTGGTACCGTGGTCTTTGACATCTGTCCAGCAGGGTCATAGTTTGAAGACACTCCAATTGCTGGTGCTTTCTTGGTGTGTGGACCACCTGTCATTTGCTCATAAGTGCTTGCTGCTCTAATTTTAATTACATTCTCAAATGAGCCCATCAGTGTATAAATGTATCCAGTTTTTGTTGTACTTTCCATCTAGTAATTTCAATGTTCTTGCTTTTAACTCTGCATCTGGCTGATCTTTTGCATAGATTCTATGGACTTCTCTGACACTAAAAGAGCAGCGAGGTCATCAGTGCACGATAGAAGTTCGCACTCTTCAGGATTTCTTGATCCGAGGCCTTGAAATTTTGCTGCTAATTTTCTGGATAAGTGGTTAAGACTTAAAGACTTAATCATCCGTGGGTTTGGGTGAGTTATTGGATTTTCATCCTTACTGGATGTTAATTTGTTTTTAGTATACAAGGACCCTTTTTTTTTTTGACACCACTCACCTAGAAGTCCAGTATGAGTTCCCATGCCCCCCTCCAGTGCTAAAGTGTTCAACAGTTGGTCAGAAGTTTCCTGCATAAACCTGCTTGAGGATGTTTTAGTTTGCTCCCTTTCTGTTCTGGAAAGTTCCTTTATTAGAACTGTTTTCTAGGGGAGGGTTCATTTTAAACTTTCTGTTGGCTGTATCATCTTTCGAAAGACTGCAGCTGCCTAGCATGGTGTTAAACTTGTCTGTCTTGTTGGACAGTTTGGCCCAGGCTGCTACTAGGCTCATTGCTTGGTCTATTATGTGACTTGCTGTTGAAGCCTGTTCATTCGCTGTACAGTAACCTAGATTGCCAGCATGCAATGCTTTGAGGTATCACTTCCTAGCCAGCATATCCATTACAACCTGTAAAATTGTTTATAACACACACACACACACTCTCTCTCTCTCTCTCTCTGCAGTAATACAAAGCTTAGAGACGGAGCTGACAAAACTTGAAATCACAAAATTTCAATGGGCTGGAATAGTTCTCGTGCAATTTCAAATTTCACAAAGTCTCTAAGTAACCTTTTTGTATTTAGATTATGAAGTACATAATAAATGAATTTAGTGTTGTTGCAGACAAGTTCACCAGTTTAGTTCAGCATGAGAAATCAGGGAAGTTACATCAGTATAGATTTACTGGGAACATTCTAATGAAGCCCAAAATATATTTACTGTAGTATTAATCCTATCATTTGAATGTCCATAGTACTAAAGAGTTGATTTTCAACTTAAATGATCATGTATAATAACCAAAAAATATGGTAAATTATATATTTTTGAGTTTATAACCTTCACTTGTACAATTTATTTTCAATATTGGCAATACACAAACTAAAATAAAAATAGGAATCCAAGAGTAGACACTGCATGCAAAGAAAACTTGTCAAACTTGTGGTTTATCTTGTATTATTATTTTTATTCTTGCAATGTAAAACTAACAGTCACCATTGCTGTCTGTCATCAAAATTAGCTGTCCCTAAGTGGAAATGTTCAAATTGATTATCTTTTGAGTTATTTCCCATAGATTAAGGATTTAAAAATGTTTTTAGACATAGCATCCTATGGGAAATAATCCATTTTACAATAATTTGTACAATTAGTAACTCAGCATATAAAGTGGACTTATAGGTCTTGGAGCCATATCAGCAGCTGTGATGTCATCAGTGGACAGTTCTGTACTGGGTTCCAGCTCCATGTTCACGCACAATGTTTATAAAGACATCCTACGACCTGGGGTGAGTTTTTGCAGAATATACTGTTTAGCCAAATGCTATAATTCAAACTAAAGTGCAGTGAGGAGTTAAAACAGACGTTAGGTGCCTTAAAAAGAAAAGTCATTTTCTTTTTGTAATGTTGAGGAATCTGCTAAGGGTGGACTGTTTCTCATGAGAGGCACATTGTACAGACTTGTAGAATGAATAAGCTGCAAACTGAGCACTCACCTGGATGTTCTTTTTAAAGCCAATCATTTCTTTGCTTAAATTAAAAAAAAATACAAACTTATAGATTTATATTTTTATTAATTACTATTATTATTAATTTTTTAGCTATTCAACATGTTAAGGTAAAACTGCAGAATTCAAATTTTTGAACAGGCAAAGGATGCAGAACTGATGTGGATACAGCGGATAGCCATCCTAATAATTGGCGGCACAGCTACAATGATAAGCCTTCTTTCTGGTACCATCTATGGCATGTTTATCATTGCTGCAGATCTAGTTTTTGCCATCATCCTTCCACAACTTACGTGTGCACTGTTTATACCATGGACTAATGGCTATGGGGCTGTGATTGCTTTCTTTGTGGGCTGTTTTCTGAGGATAGGAGCAGGAGAACCCTATCTAAACTTACCTCCCTTGATTAAGTATCCGCTTTACAGCTCTGAATTTGGACAGCTGTTTCCATTTCGAACTTTTGCGTTTCTTTGTTCCACTGTATCCCTGCTGGTAGTGTCATTGCTTATTGGCTCCCTGTTTAAAAAGGGCATCATACCAACTCGTTACGATGTGATGCACTGTATGCACAGCAGTCAGTACACAGTTAACAAGAATGGGAATAGAGAGAGAGATCACACTGAACATAGGAATCCTGCATTTGAAAGTGAAAATGAAAAGACGGAATAAACAAGGAAAACAAATCTGATTACCAGATGCATGTAAATATTACATATACGTTTGTTGGCATCAAGATGTTTATGTCTGTCAATAATAGTGTTTTTGCTCTAACTTACCTGTATAGTTGAATTCAAGAGAGTTTAATTGTGATCCTTTTCAAAGCAGTACGGTGAACACTGTAGCTCTCTTGCCAAAAAGACTACAAACAGCTGTTTCATAGTTGTGCAAGATGGTGGTTTCAGATATCCATGTTAGAATATTTAATTAATTACTTATATGCATTCACTCATTGATTGGTAATTTTGGCATTGATAAAAATCAGTGTGTTGCTATCAAGGGGAGATATAAAAATCAATTTGTATTTTAGAAAATATTAAAGATGCATTGCTAATCATGTGAAACTTGTTTCTTTGTGTTTTTTTGTGGAGAGGATTTTGGAATAAGACAACAAAAATAAATCCGGTCCTTAAAGAAGAAATTCTGTACTTATGTTTCACCATAAATATTTAGTTGTCCAGTTTTATTTTTCTTTTATTTAATTTCAGCAGCCCAATTTCCAAAAAAAATAAATAAATAAAGTTTCTTTACTGATAATTATTTTTGATTACTTGGAAAAATAATTCTGTTAAACCTGAGCTCTGTACATGAGGGAATTACTTTCTGCGTCAATGTTTTTAGCACAGTAACTTTTAACCTTCAGCGACCCTGACTTCTGTTGTGCTTAGCAGCTGATTTAAAGAAAAGCAGTAAAATAAAAGCAAAAGTACATCCACACTGCTGAGAAGGATTCAAATGAAGTCTGGTGCGTAGTAGAGTGTCAGCATTCCGGCTGTAGCTAAAAATAGCAAGTTGACACATCTGACGTCAGCCATAAAAAATGAAAAGTTTGGAAGACGAAAAGCCTATTCTTTAAAAGCCAGAAGCCAATAAATAACGCAAAGAAGCAAGTAAAAATGACAAGACACTGACTCGTTCACCAAGACAGGCTAGATAGAGGCTGCTTTTGATATTTCCTGGTGGCTGTTTGTTAGGACATCTGAAGTCGGTGGAAAAAATTTAAGCAACAACAAGTTAGCAGTGAGCTCCTGAAGAAATTACATGGCCCTATCCAAATGGAAATTACATACCACAATTTTCCTAACATGGTTTGGTCTTGATTAAATTTAGAACAATAACAAAACTCTAATTATGCCAGAAGCAGTAGTAAAGTCAAATTTTCACACCATGATAACCAAAAATTACCTTCGTGCACTAAAAGAACAAAGAGAAACCCATCATAATTTTTTTAAAAAATTATTTTTCATATTAAATTGCGATCATGAAGCTTCCATACAGGATTTTTTATCTGTTTAATTCATGAGTAACAAGTTTCCACCACAAAAAGAAAAAAAAGAATTGCATGACTTCAGCTTTAATCACTGAAAGGATCAGTGCTATTAGACAGTGAAGTTTACAAATCCTCTTTGATAGCAAATAACAACGGAGTTACTATATAGATATTATTAATAATAATTACTGC
This sequence comes from Nautilus pompilius, assembly GCA_018389105.1. NCBI lineage: Eukaryota > Metazoa > Mollusca > Cephalopoda > Nautilida > Nautilidae > Nautilus > Nautilus pompilius. Next base: position 255,446 of record JACATO010000682.1, read on the forward strand.
CAATGAATGCCATTCTATAAAGTTATAGTTAGATTAGCCCTGAATGTCATATAGTGTATAAAAATAAACAGTACAAATATGAACTGTCACTTTATTTATGTAAATAGCTTAATTCTGTCAAGGTTCAGTATTTGACAGTGTTTCTTGTAGCCCAAACAAAACAATTCAGCATATATTGTCTCTCTCTCATCTCTCTGGTGACTTCTGCCATCTGGCATCCATTATCTCTACATTGACAGCATGTTTTATATCAATGCTATACTTTCTTTTTACAGATGGTAAACCTCTGCGTAGCGAACTCTCAAAGACAAGCATTCAGCCTGTTTCTTAAAAGATTAAAAGTTTGCTTGATCGTTTAGTAATTCTTTAAATGTCGAGTGCTGTTTCTGAAGAGTTTTCTTACGGAGTGGGTATTTATGCTACCACCTTGACTCATTTAATCTAACACAATTTTTGGAACTTTGTCCGCTCTTACAAGATATATCCAAAAGCTGACATGCTTTTGTTCTAAGAGCAGAGCAAAATTATGACAAATTATGTTGATTATTTTTATTAAAAGCTTAGTAAATAAAATAGCCAATGCTAGTAAATTACTGCAATACATAAGCAAGCCAAAACCATGTGTATTACCCTAACAGCCTGCTATATGAAAAGTTTTGCTTGATGGATCAGGGGTTTGGAATATGCGGATTAGATTATTACTAACAATTAAGCTGACTTTAATCTCTCATTTGAAACAGGCATGATTTATCAGTATTCTGATGATATATTCTTGTATTTACAGATGTTGAAGTAAAACCTATCCAGATACCATTATATTGTTGCTATTTCTACTAGATTTCATTTGAAAATTCTCCTTAGTAAATAATCAGCTTAGTCACATGATTAATACGAACATTTTAGTTGATCATATCAAAAGGCAGATTACTTCAGACATGAAAGAGGAGAAAAGTAATTAGACAGGATAGCAAAAGTCCAAATGTCCTCAACTAACAGACTAACTGACAAGGACATTTGATGCAGGGCAATCCACCCAACTCCAGCCATACCTTTTGAAGGAGGTTGTAACAAATGGACTATGGCAATAGAAGACCTTTGCATAAACCACTGATCACAGTTACCAACATGAAATGACACCTTGTGTGGTGTATGGAGCACAGGCATTGGACTAAGAAGCACTGGAAAAATGTTGTGCAGTCTGTCAAATCATGTTTCAACCCTTTTTTGCAGAGATAGGAAAGGATAGATTTGGAGAAAAATGCAAATTTCTTAATCCCTTTAGCATGGTACCAGTGTCCAGGTCTCTGGTGGTGGACTCTTGATTTGGCAGGCATGTTTTGCTGGCAACTGGGCCCCTTGGTCTCTTTAGAAGGAAGATTGAATATCAAAGAGCTTACCTCAGCATCGTTTCCAGCCAACTGCACTCATTCATGTGTACCCTGATGAGGACAGCTGTATCCATGACAGCAATGCACCCACATGCCACAATGAGATTTCAGACATCTCCACTGAGCATCTGTAGGACAAACTTGAAAGACTCAAATGCTATCATGATCCCCTGCCTGCCTTATTCCTTACATTGTGTACAACATTAATGAAGTCCTCAGAACGCCTTCCAGCACTTTGTGGATTCTATGCCATAACTTGTCATGCCCTAATAAAATGGCCAGTCAGTGTATAAACAGGCATCGCAAAAAGATGTACACACTTTTTCCTGTAGCCTAATAAATGAGAGCATGTTGTTAGATAGAATTTTTGCTTTATACAGTGGACACCACAAACATGAATACACTACAACGGGCATTCAGAAGGTCCACCACTGGCATCCACACAAGCAGTACATCTGATAACAGAGTGACATGCAGAGGCACGTTTTCACGAGAATAGATGTTGAAGCACCAAGAATTCTGTTGGAATTCATGGATGGTTTTGTAGTGTACAGCCTGTCCTTCAATACACCCAACAAGAAAAATACCTCATTAAAAAAATTGATTTCAGTTGGATAGATGTAGTTTTTATATTGACAGAGTTGTATTTTACCTCTTCTTTATATTAAAATGTTGATAACTGCAAGATTTCTACTGCCTAGAATAATCTTTTTATTTACAATTAATGAACGTAGGGATACATGGATTAATTTTCCATTTTCTGCAGATACCACTGCCTTTGATATTATCACATAGAATTGTTTTCATTTAATCTTTTACTGAAGGAATTAAACTATTATCCTATATGCTCCTTTTCTTTCTGAAATGGAGTATCTCTTTCCTCTCTGTTTAAAATTGTCCTCAATCTAGGGTGTCTGATGTCTGTCGTGGTAGTGAGAATGCATGGCATTGTACCTCTAAGCCAGAAGTTTCTGTCTGTCGTGGTAGTGAGAATGCATGGCAGTGTACCTTTAAGCCAAAAATTGCTGAAGGCAGGCAGGAATTATTTCTAAATGTCTGTTGTTGTGAATGTTTTTACTGCCATCCTGGGTGGAGAAAAGATGTGCTGGTGCAACATGCAGAGACGTTTGGTGGATGGAGGTAAAGAACCCTGGTTCTGTAATTGTACAGGTGTTAGTAGAGTGGCTAGTTAGGAGAGATAGCAGCAGGGTTAGGGTTAGATGAAGCGCTATTCACAGAGAGATAGAGGTGGTTTCTAGAGTGGTCTTACAGAAGGTATAGTTCTTGTTAGTGGAAGTATTGGGAGATGCAGATGAAGAAATTGTGTAGTAAAAAGAGAGGTTGGCAGAACAGTATAACCAGACGAGTTGTAGACTGTTTATATATGGTATTTGCTCGAATCAAAGTAGTTACAAATGGGATGAAGATTTCTGTTGCTGTTTTGACATTCCTAATAAAATGGGTGGAGGTAAGGAAGCGAGAAAATGTTGAGCTTTCCATCTGTGCGAATGCTAAAGTGTGCGTGTGTGTGTGAACAATGTTAGGTAATAGTCTGTGGAAAAGCAGGTGTGAAAGAATGTATCTTAATCTTGCTATGTTGCATGTGTGTGTGAATGTTCATGGATAAAAGGTGGAAGTGAAGGTCTGAGTAAATGCATATGCCTAGCGATAGTATGTATCGTTTGAAATCTACCTTTCCAGATGGACCTTTAAAGGGTGGCATCTTTAAAAAAAAAAAGGTAAGAAAGTTCCCTGATGCTGTGTAGAGTCAAAATTGTTGCACATTTTATAGTAATTCTTTGCACAAAGTGTGGGAGAGGTTTGTTTCTTGTAAACTTAGGATGTAGGTTATTGAAGGGGCTTATCCATTTCGTCCACCTCAGTTGTTTTCTTTCAGCTTTACTTCTTTTGCATATGAAGACTTCATCACTGTAGCTATGCATAGCTCTAAAACTCTGCAACATTGTTGTCTGTCTATCATCGCTTGTTGCCTTGGGGTTCCCCCAGCAAGTGGTATGGTCAGCTGGCCATCTTCATCTCCCTCCATTATCAACTCTTTTCTTAGCATCTGATGACGACTACGATGATGGGAGACTGCATTTTTTTCACTACCGTTGGTACTACATGCACTGACCTGTTGCCACATACCTTCCTCACATAATGTGCTTCATTGTACTAAAATCATATGGGTGCTCTCCCAGGCACGGTAACATCATCTCTTGAATTTGAATATCTTGGCAGAACAAGATTAGCTCTCCATCTTATTGAAGGTGGACACTACTAGGTAATGCCTTACCCCATTTATGATTCCTGGGTGCCACGGGACAGCTTTACTTGTAGATATAATTTGACCAAATTTCACCATTGCATCACTTATGGGCTTCAGCAGCCACTATCATAGTTATGCCTTCTTTCATTCCCAGGTATCTTTTGCCTAGGAGCAGTTGTGCCGAAGACTTGTTGCTCAGAGTTACTGTGAATGCTAGCGTGAGAGGTATTTCCTTCCCTAACACATCCAGAATATTTAAGGTACCAGTTCCCTGTTCTCTGGAATGTGCTACTGCAATCACTGGGCATTGGTTTTCACTGGTTGTTGCCACTGACAACAAACTAAAAGGTATAACAACATGCATTACACCTTTGTCTCATAAATTGTTTTTTTTTTTCAAAAATATAAACAAAGTTGGATGTTCATTCCATTATTATTATACTTGGAATTAAGTTTATCAATAATAGTTTGAATCAGTGGATGATTACTATAAAATGATGTATTTATGCTAACCAGAATTCATTGGGTGTTTTGGTAAAAATTGCCATAATAATTAAAATAATATCTACATGGAAAACAGGTTTGCATTCCAGGAATAAATTTCTTGAAAGATGTTCAACTCAGATTATACATGGAATATTATTATTATAATGAAATATTTTCACAATACGATGCTAAGAAGTCTTACTCTCATTGGCCTATAAATCCCTTTATAAAAAATTGTAAATATTATTACACATGGTGGTCAGAAGGTGTCCCCATCTCTAGGGATTAGTGCTTCCATTGCACTGTGGGAACACCTTCCTAATTATTAACTGATGGAAACTTCTTCCATATAATAGTAATGGGCTACAGTACGTACCTCGCCTCATCATTGTTTGAATTCATTCTATTGTAATACAGCCATGTCCAATATGTCATTAACACTTACACAGAAACAATAAGGTAGACATGATGCTTGATTTATTTTCTTGTCAGGAAATTACATGTTTCAAGCCTATAAATGGCTGGGTCAAAATAAACTCAAGTGTATTTAAACAGTTTTTCTAAAATGAGCAGTGGAGATCACGGTTGTGTATGAATCTGAATCAATTACAAATCTTTCCAACTGAAGGTCTGCTTGGATGGTGCTCCCTAAATGCTGTTGCTTTGTTGTAACTCATAATCAGAATGGGATCTGTTAGAAAATGAAACAGAGCGACCTTACCTGGTTTTATTGCTCCGGTTCAGTGGACAGCAGCAGTCAGCGGATCTTAGCAGTTCAGCTATGCTCCCTTTAATGTCACATAACAAACCTGTTAAACTATAGGATACTAGCAAAGTTGAATAGGTCTCTGATATCATCTCCTCTCTCTCTCCCTCTCTCACACACACACTCAAATAGTATACACATATTTAAAAGATTCGGTGATTGATAGAGAATTCTAAATGCACAGGACAATAGTTTTAGATCAATATAAAGCAGCACAAAAAAATTTGGTTAAAAATATTTTAAAATAAACAAAACCGAACAAAAAGCAGTTTTATAAGATTCAGTATTTTATTTTAAAATCATAAGAAACTTGTTTGTTCCAGATCCAAATCTTTGTTTACAGTTCAATAATCAATATCCCTAACATCAACAACAAATTAGAAATCCAACAACAAACAATTAATCACAAGACAAAGATATAATTTTGTGATTAAAACAAAGAACTTAAACAATTTCTCTTTTGCTGAATTCAATTTGTATAAGAGGTTTTTTTTCTTTAAAATCTTCCAGGTATTTCATTTTTCTTTTGTGTTACACAGGTTAACTAATTACTTTATTTTCATTGGAGCCTCTTGTAGTTAAATAGATTTTAATGAAAGGGTATATAATTAAGGACCAGAGCTTGATGTCTCCATTGTGAGGCCGTTAAACCAGAAGATGGCATTCCTGACCACTACACATTCATCTTATGTTTTATCTGATGGTGAAATAAATGAAAGGTCTTCCCCTACTGACTCGAAGGGATGGACGGCTGTTCACTGAAAACTGATGATACAGATAATGTTTATATAGGTGAACAAAATATCTGAGGAATGAATATCAAAGTATTTCCTGCGTAATATTTGACACAAGTCAATGTATGTATAATTTAAAAAAAAAAATTTTTCCCTAGGTAAATGATTGATTCATTCTTTGGAAGACACAGAGAATAAAAGATGATAAATTTTTGTGCTGGAAGTAATCAATTTTTTCTTTAAAAAAAAGAACTATTTGAAGCTCAAGAAAGGGTAAATTTTAAGCACGCACAGTACAGGGTGGTCCGAAAGTCTTGTTACCCCCCCCATTTTTCTTTGAAGTGGTATGTTTAGATATCATTAATAAGAAGTTTGGATAGCAATAGGTTGCATTTACACACATCGACAAGGTTGTGCCATGCGAAATATCCCATAGGACATGGTGCTGGATCATTCTGTGCCACGAAAATGATGGTTGTCATACTGACCTTATGGATCCTTAAAGAGGCCCCCTTCCTGACTGGTATGTAATAAAGTACTCCCTTTTTTTACAAGATGCATTACACCTTGCATAACCCTATATCCATGTTATAGTTCTTTTGAGGGGGGTACCGAGACTTTCAGACCACCCCGTACATGAAAAATTATAGCGGTGTACCTGCACATGCATACATAAAAGGAATTTTCTTAACCACTCTAGAATATAAATTTCTTTTTAAAGATTACCTGTTCTGTTTATGTACATTAAATACTTATTGACAAAAGATTCCTAATATTCAGCAGAACCTTTAACATAAATTAAAAAAAAAAAAAATATATATATATATATATAATATATGTATGACCCAACAAATACCTCTAGGGTAGCGGATTTTACTTGGGGACAAAAGGAAATTTACATTTTACAAATCAACCTAATCGCACAAGCAATTTTTTGAATTGTTCACTACATGGTGGAAAAACTGAGCGTTTTAAAACTTGAAAAAAAACTATAAAAACCAAACAAGAGTCTTACTTTCTCGGCGACTTTGGAGTTATGATGCACCACTCGAGGCAGGTGTTAATTTAATGACGAAATGACAAGCCAAATTCTGCTGTTGCAGCATCTGACCAATGATTTTGTTTTCTTTCTACAAAAGACTGATGATAGTTAGCTGCCTTATGTTTTCTTAAGTGCTCGATTAAAAGTACACAAACAGTATTTTAAAAACTCACGGCAGCTTTAAAATGACGGCTACTCGTGCTGTTGTATAAATTCTAACTACTGTTTTAAAAAAAGTAAACCTTTCGAGCTGCCTGCCATTCCAATAGCTTTCACCTACCAAATCTAAGTCTTTTCGTTTCGCGGAATAAAGTGGCAGCGTTCTGTAAGTTTTCCGAAGCACCTTTAAATTGATCCAGAAAAAATCTTTTTATTTTTCTTTGGAAGTTATGAAAATGAGACAAAACCAATGCCACAAATGATTGGATCTATGCTGATATTGTTCGTGCTCTGTCCTTTTAGATTTTTCTCTAAATCATAGCAACACGTTCTCTCCATCATTTTAGTACTTGTTAATACATTCAACATTTTTATCATCCTGTTAATAACAGCAGAGCATGGGTTTAACCCCTTATTACCACCAGGCTCATCATAAGCTGATGGTTACAATTTTATGGGAAAGAATGTAGTCTAGTTCACAAAACAGGTGTACGTACTATCATGTCCTTCTACCAGCCAAATGTTGCAGCAGGAAGATTAGTTCTGGATTTAAAGGGTTGTTTAATTGTAGATTCCCATCAAAACATTAAAAGCACCAGAAGAAATGTGGGTATTTTTAACGTCAGGTTGCTGCTTAGTTTTATGATTTTCCCATTTCAGCCAAAAACTTGGGTTGCATGTCTGTCATGCTGGCTGAGTGGCAGCTTGTAACTTCCCCACCGCATGCCATCGTATCAAAACTAATAATTTGAAGTCTTTTGTCCACCCAAAGACAGAGATAATGACCAAAGTTGTTTTAAAAAGTTAAAAAAATAACAATTAAATAGACACTTCTGATTACTATCTTGACCACAAAAAAAATCCATTACCAACATGAAAAAAAATTTTTTTTTCTTTTCCGAATACTGAGCTCAATAAGTTAGACAGGATCTGGGATCTAACTGCCTCCATCCTGTTGTTCTGTACAGACGTGTCTCGTGTCACTCGCAGCTTCCTTCAGCCTAAAGAAAGGAAGGAAAGTTTACTGTTACAGTTTCCAAGCATTTATGGAGATGCACCAAACAGTCCAGTGTGGAATGCTAAATAGTTGAGGTAAGAAGATTAGGTAGGAAGTATAAACAGCTCTCCCTGATCAACACAGTTCTGAAATAGGGATCAAGTGCCCCCTCTTTAATAATTATTAGTACAACACTAAATAACTGTTTTGTTGTACATCAAATTGTCTCTCTCTCCATCTCTCTCTATATACATGTCCACCATTTGAACTCTACACTTTCTGAAATAACGAGGGAGCTCATGTATCCCTGAAGTGATACTTTATTAAATTTTATTAAAGTTTACCTATGTGCATTCTATTTTCTTAAAAAATGGCAGAAAATTTAAAAAAACACAAAAAAATTGGATGAGCTTTTTTTTATCAATTTTCATTTTTTAAATTAAAATTCTCCTCTGGATTTCTGCAGTTACTTGCTTGCTATTTCTTTTTTCCCATGTATACAACTGAACCGCACACATGGGAACTACTTCAGCTGTGAGGCTGGTTTGTTCACTTTTCTCTTCAAGGATGAAGACCCGTCTCCTCCATGCTGCCTAAGCATGGCAGAGATGCTATTAGGAGTATGTGCACAAGTTTGTGTTGGGGGGGGGCTAGAAATTTCACTTAAAGGGCTTGGGTTTTTTGTTGTTTTTATTGCAAATGATCCCCTAGTTAGTTATTACTCAAGACATTTTGATAAAAACAGCTTCTTTTATACTTGAAATATTGTTGTCATGGATACCACTGCTGCGCAGGTGCCATTGCTACAAAACAAAGTGAGGATAACTTCTGTGCCATCAGCACTTATGCTAACCTTTGGCCCACTTATCAGTATCTCCCCCCCCCCCCCCACCCTCATTTATAAAAAAGTTGAGTCTTAGCTGATCCATGTCTTTTTATTCTCATCTTTGAAATTAAGAAGAAAAGCATCAAATAAAAATTAATTTTGCCCGTTCATGGTTCGCTTTATGCATTGCATTTGAATAAAACTTTGGCTTGGCAGCATTGTAGAATATGCCATGCAAGCCTGGAATCTCAGAAAGATTAGAAAGTACATAATTTCTAAGATGTTTTCTGAGCTTAAAAACTGAGTGAACAGGATCCAAGGTTTTATCCACCAATAATGAAGGAATCATCCCTACAATGCAACAGTACAAAAGCCAACCTCTGTGCTAAATATGGGCCAAAGTCATCTGGCATGTCTTTGGATGATAACTGCATCTATTAATGCTAAATAATGTCAAATTTAATGACAATGTACATAATTAATGAGCAATTAGGAATTCATTTCAGACCCCTTAGAAGACAAATGAAGTTACTAACTTGTTTGTTTTGCACTGTTGCCATCAAGGGAAGATTGTATTAAGACGAGGAAAGATCATCTTAAGACATTCAAAATCATTAGATACTTAGTGTATACGGATGTGGACAAACTACTCTGAAGTGAAATGACAAGAGTCACAACTACGTTTAGAATCCACATTTAGTAGTAATACTTTAGTATAAATTTCACACATGTGGAACAGACTTAAATCAAAAGCTTTGGCCAAACATAATGATGATGATGATGATAATAAAAGATAGATAGATGAACATTTTTCAAACCTAGGGGCCTTCAACAAGCAGGTATCTGCTAATGATTCTACTATTGCCAATACTTACATAGGGTAGTCATGAAATGAAAGTGATGCTTTCAGTTGATCTTCAGTAAACTTTCTTTGCATTATTTCAGCTTCTTCAAATGTCTGAAAGGCATACAAATTTAAATGATAACTAAGGGATTTACAACAACAGAAAACTAGGCACTTCTTATTTATTAATGCTTCTTCTGTATTCAACAGAAAACATAATTTTAAATTAAGCCATTTCCTAATAATTATTTCTTTTTTAAGAAAAAGGAGACCCTGAATTTTTTAAAAACTTAGTTACAATTTAAAGAATTTTGCAATACAGGTGTGACATTTATTATTAACACCTGAAATGAAAACAGGTAACTAAGACTCAAAACAGTTAATAACCTGCAGTGGTACACAGTGCTGGCTTTTGTAGTATTTACATAGGCATGCCACAGGTTAATTAAAGGAAATAAATCATTTTATTAAAAAAAAATGGAATTACAAATGAAGAACTGGTCATAATGAAAACTGAACAGCTTTTAACTAACTTTTTAAATGTAAAACAAGATTTTGTATGTATTTTTAGTAAGGATGTCATAAGATGAAGTAATTAAAATAGGCATAGCTATGAAAATGGAAAAAGAACCAGAGTCTAGATTTAATGGTTTATGAGCAAGGTGTGGACTATTGTGAAGTCAAGAAAATCTGTCCAAATAAGTCAACACATAACCACAGCTGCTGCTGGCAGACTTGATTTAAATTGCAATCTGTTGTGTTCTCCTCTGTTTTCAAACTTATCAAAATAAAACTCTTTAAAAGCAACATCTAGTGGTGTTGGCTATGATACAAGTGCAAAAACTGACAGAAACTGGGTTTGAGCAGTAATGAACACTCATGGTAATAATTCATCATTTGACAGCCATGTCTCTAAATGACATAATGTCACATGACACCTTGGTTCCACGAAGTCAATACCTGGTATGGCTACCCCACTCAATGACATGTATAAAGTCTACAGTTCATGGAATGGTAAACAAACATCCTGGCCTGATTGAGTCTATGGCATGATGTTATAGTGATGATGATATCCTAATTTGTCCTAAAGATGCTTGATGGATCAGGTATCTGGATCTGCTAGTCAAGGATGTTGACATTGTCAAGCCTTAATAAGGCACATCAGCCCCGTTGTTCATGTGCTGTTTAATTTTCGGTGCAGTCCACATTACAGAAGAAGAAAAAATAAAAATGGCCTTAAACTATTTTCTACATATTTACACATTGCTGGGTGGTAAAAATCTGCTGAGTCACTAGCTGGCCACCACTGTCACAGTTGTCTGATACAACACTGAAAACCATCCATGAAGACAGCAGCAAGCCTGGACTGTGGATAGCAGGTGAAAAATTAAACTACAATTTATATAAGCAAACAGCAACAGTCCTAAATGAGCTAACATCTGCAAAAGTGCCACCCAGTCAGAAATACACCAGTATATGGTCTCTTACATCTTACACTGTCTGGTTTGTGCCTTCTAATGGCAGTGAGTAGTTGCACTGGTAATCCCACTGTTACTGCAGCACTCAGTCACTGTTAAGTGGCACACAAGAGTGACATGGCAATTTCTGTCAGTTTTGATATTGCATCATGATGAGGCTGGCAAGGACTTTGGCTTATCTCTGGGACTGCCTGTAGCTTTGTTACAGAAAACAACAACAACAACGTATGGTGGACATTTACAAACCAAGCTGAACCAGCCATTGAGATCCGACATACCTACGGCACACTTCCTGCTTGTTCCAGCCAGAGCTGCAGATTATATTTCTTAAAATTGTAAAGTGTTTGAACTGCTGAAGTCCCTATTTGGGATCATCACCCACAGTGTGACCAGTGAATATATAACTCCTGGATTTTTGCATAAATGTTACTGTACTATATGTTGTAATTTTTAGCATTTAAAAAGTGCTTTGTCACTAAAATGGTCATTTTAAACTTCTGGTTGATACAGAATAGCACAGTGGTGACAGGAATAGCATGTGACAGCCATAGAACTTTCCAGAAAGAATTTTATGCTGTAAGCTAAAGCATCACTTCTAGAACCTGGACTCGTCAACAAACTTTTGGTAGTGGCTAGACAATATGGTACAGTCTGCTTCAAGTAAATAACATATCACCAGGATTACATTTCGATTGCAAGAAGCCATTTTTAACAGCTAATCAGTTGAAATGTAACAGATGTTAAAACAAATGGTACATAATCAGCTTTTGAGTTTTGGTAAGCAGTCAAGGAAGGCCTGTATCTGCATACAGCCAACCATGAGCTGCTGCAGAACACATCATGACTCGGCTGTAAACCATGTAGGGTGGATCAAGAGAAATTGGACAAGTCCAGGTTTTGTCTGGATGTTACTGATTGATATACCAGAGTACTAAGGCCAGGATAGAGGTTTCAAGATATCAGTATTGTTGAACATGACTACTATGGAGGAGGCTCAATGATTGTATCAGGAGGGAGTAGCTAGGATAGCAAGATTGACATTTGTGTTTTCCAGAATGGCATAATGACAGGTTTAAGGTACAGGGATAAAATCCGTGATGTTTACCTGAGACTATATGCTGTTGTTATTGGAGATTGGACTGGTACCTGAAGCAGGAAATGATCACCTGTATGGAGTGGCCAGCTCATTTGCCAGACCTTAATTCAATCAAAAATGTTTGGAATAGGCAAAACATCCTGAGCTGCCATGAATCTTGCAGGAACATGATGACACCTCATAGAGAAGTGGAGTGCCAGTACCAAGTTTTCATCAATGCTAGAGGTTCTCCCACAAGATACTGAATAATTTCTGAGCAGGAATTGTCCACTGTATCTTGATAACTAAATTCCTCTGTTTTTGAAGGGTGATTTAATTGACATTCCAACTTTGCTTTCCTTGCAATACCTAACAACACTATGACATCAGCATTATATCCCTTGATCCTTAGTAATATTTTAGTAGTATAGTTCATTCCAAAAAAGTTCTTTTTGGGGTTCAGATCTGGAGATTGAAGAGTACAAACCATGATTTTATGAAGTACTTCTGATTCTTTTCTAGCAAGGTATTGGGTGTTGAACTTTGCAGCATATGCTTCAGATCATTATCTTCTTACATTATAAACCTATCATCTATCAAATAGTGCCCTGATAAAATTGTAAGGTATGAAAATCTCATCAATTTTCACAAAGTCACCAGCCAAACAACTCCATACTTTCACATTTCCACCCTATGCTAAAGAAAATCCAAATCTTCTTTTCTCTGGCCTTTCTTCCAACATTCTGTTGTTTCTTATAATCAAATGTTTTAAAAAACTTTCTCATCCAATGAGATTATGATGCACCATTGCTCCAATGTATGGTTCTGATGTTTAGCCCAGTAGCTGCTACCCAGCCAATCAACGCAGCCTCTCTTTACACCCTTTAGGTAATAAAGGTTGAGATGCTGATTGTTACATGGATAGAAGAGTTAACTGGCTGCTATCAAAGGTTTTCCCTTTACTTTTGAACCAGCAGCCTATCTTCCAGTACCATAGTTTCTTCTTTCTTCTTAGCCCTTCAAGTTTGTGGCTGATCCGGTTGACTTCATTCTGTAAATAATTGCTTGGAAGCCCATCTGTGCAACTCCCAACTTCCTCCACACTTTTCCTTTGAGAATAGCCACCTCAATAAAGGGCAATAATGAACAGCCTTGTTTCATATGAAATCTCATTTTTAGTGAGTATTTATCATCTACCAAACAAAACAATAGCAGTCATCGATAATGAGATCCACTAACATGGATAAAAAAAAGCAAATTATGAGCCAACAGTCATTCACAATAGTAGTAAAAGTCAGCATCAGATGAAAACAATAACTTCTTTCGCTAAATATAGTATTCATGGAAAAAACTTGCTGGGTAAATAATTAAGCAAAAGTTTGAAATGATACGGTACCATTAATAGTTAATGTTCTCATGCACAGTTCATCATGTGTTGCTTCTGTTTTGGTTTCTTGCTGGGATAATAGATTTCCATTAGCAACAAATATAGTGTTGAAAAGAACGTAATTGTGTATGGTGAGTTCATGATTTTGAGTGCCAGTGTTTGTTTAAATCAATAAATATTCATCAGCGGTAACAATTGTACAGTATATAGTATAGAGATGGTGTCTTTCTTTTAAAATAGGCTGCTTAATAACCTTTAATGTTTATTTCTATATCAGGGTTTTTACTTGCCCATTAAGATTTTAATTACCTCTAACATGCTCTAGCTTTTAAATGCAGTCCTCCCACCTTTTCCCCCCATTGGAACAGATTTCTCCACAAAATACCCGCTACAGTACTGACGACAGCCTTCCTGGAGTATAGGGTTATCGTGTTTGTTCTGATCTTTATTCCTTAATTTCTTTCTTCCTTCTTGTCTATGCCACACCCGAGTTCGGATCTTCAGCTGGGATTTCTAGTCTGCGTCCGGAGTGTAGGTGGTGTTGACAGCAGCTGTGGAGCTGGTGCCATAATCTTTCTGTCACTGGACCTGCACAGGAAACCCCCACATCGACGGACTGGTACAGAAGAAACCACACACTATGGGAGGTTCGGCAAAACAAGTTGGGTCCTCTCCCCCTCCCCCCTCCTCCCCAAACCCAGAGGAGATCGAACCCTGGCCACCACCACCACCTATCGTTTCGCAATACAAGTTCACTGGAGCATCACCAGTTACCTACACCTGAGAATTTTTAACGACCAACTTGGTGGTAGAACGGAAATGAAAGCAGGCCCCAACAAAGTTCTTACCTCACTAACAGTCACTAAAGACGGCAATCCCTATACAGGTGATAAACGTTCACCTGGATGCGACTACCAATCATTATAACACCTTTCCCGTCAAGCCACTACTAGTAAATAAATACTGTCATTACTCACCTCCACTTACCTGACTAACAGTCACTAAAGACGGCAATCCCTATACAGGTGATAAACGTTTACCTGGATGCGACTACCAATCATTATAACACCTTTCCCGTCAAGCCACTACTAGTAAATAAATACTGTCGTTACTCACCTCCACTTACCTGACTAACAGTCACTAAAGACGGCAATCCCTATACAGGTGATAAACGTTTACCTGGATGCGACTACCAATCATTATAACACCTTTCCCGTCAAGCCACTACTAGTAAATAAATACTGTCGTTACTCACCTCCACTATGTACCTTCGCACGGACCCTTCTCTTTTGTTTCTCTGCTCACGGGCTGTGAGCTTTTGTCTGCACGGGAACAACGAAGGCGCATAGTCTGGGTCGTGGGAGTCCAGATAATCCGGCCAACCGCTTACGAAGTGGTCGCTGCAGATTCTCGTGTAGGCGTTCGGCTCCCAGTCCCGGCGATCCACCGCCCGTTTCCAGGCCTTCAACTGCTTTTTCGAGGTCGGGAAGCGGAAAAATCGCAACTCGGTGCCTTTCCTCCAACGGTTAGTGCAGCCGACAACACAACAGGACACCACCATGACATCGGCTACCGCTGCCAACCAGGTTTTCCAATGCGCATGTTCGGATTTTCCATCGGACAAAGTCCCTCGGGAGATAATGCACGGTCCCTGCGGGTCCGACGGTGTTAAACGATACCGGTTATGTTATTTTGCAGGATTTTACCTTGACGACGACGAGGATGGAAAGGGTAAAAAAAAAAGAAAGCAAGCTAAAGTTTGTAATATGGAAATGTGGTATTTCGAGACCTGAAGCTCGGGAGTAACTGTAGCAGGGCTGATTCCATCCGTCCATCCAGGGACCGGTCATCCTAGGTAGAAAGGTGGAGGTTGTTTTTTTTTTCTGTGTGCTATCATTAGAAGGAAGGAAGAAGACAGCTGTCCCGCTGTCGTCATCTGGGGGGGGGGGAGTGGAGGCGTTTACAAGGACCTCAACGATCTGATTTTCATCTAAGGAAGCTTGAAATTTTGAGACAGGTGAGGAGAAATCGGGTGACTGTAAAGAACCGGAAACAACCAGAGTCGTGGGCAGGAACAAGTTAGGCGGTAGGAAGGTGAGTGGGGTATAGTTCCGAGGCCTTCCCGAGTCCCACGGAACCGTCCGGTTCGCTAAGGTCAGTACAGGCTGCAGCGAGCACGGAGCCCCCTCTCGACTAAGGGACGCACTGGGATGAAAGGGTAGACACAGGTACAACAAGTCAACCTGGAGGGGGGCTGCCCGCCCTGTTGGGATGGGACCAGATTGCGGGGTACGAAGAGGTATTCGTGTAGCATTCACCCAAGGCCAGAGCTTGCGTTTGAATTGACACTTATGAGAGGTAAACGAAGGGAGATTCCTTCCAGCCACCCAGAAAAAGCAGCCCCCTCTGTCCTGAAGGTGGAACCGAGGAATAAGCGATGGGTGGGAGGAGGAGCTTCTCATTTTTGAAAACCAGAACTTGACTGAAATGAAGAAATTAAAACAGTTTATTTTTTTTTTTAAAGTTCTAATTCGCGAATAAGCCGTTCTGTTATCCCAGGAAAGGGAAAGAGTTTATTCACAGGGAAATGGTTGTCATGGTGATGAGAGGGAGAGAAGTCGACACAGCAAAAAAGTAGGATTAAAGAACTGTTTAGGCATACGCCTGGCCAACAAATACCAGAAACTCTTCAAACATGGCCTTGGTGTGGATGCTCAGCCTTAGGTTGTGGCACCACCACACTCTTATTCAGTATTATTTTAACCTGCCAATATTTTTTTTTCTTCTTTTTCCTATATATACTTGTTTTAAAATTCTTTCATCTCAGTTATATTGCAGTCAGACATAAATAAGCCACTTCCACCAATATTTTATTCCTTGGGTTCCCCTTTTTAGGAAAGAACAAAGGGATACTTTTTCTCCTGCTGCTGCATTTTTCCTCATAGGTAGACAAAAGATGTCTGTCTCCCTTTCCAAGCAATGGCTTTCCTAAAGAGAGAGAATACCAGTTGAGCATCAGCTGAAAAGAAGGGAGTAAAAAGCATAATAAACTGATCTTCTGCTAAGTATTTGAGTGCTGATCAGCATTATACACACTTCTGATATCCAAAGGTTTCCATATTCTTTTTGAATTGAAGCAAAGGGTATAAGGCAGCACTACCTTTTGGGTTGACTTACATCAAGCATTAAAAAGTGTAACATAGATTGAAAATATAATTTTCGAATTTTGAACAAGAATGTCATATTACAACTATTGAGTTTTTAATTGGGCAGAATCTTGAACCCCAATTAAATAAATATTTTGCTTAGCTAATTATACCCTTCACTGCACAATTTTTGGGAATTTTATGTTAGCCAGTGCCTCTTGAATGCAGAATTCAACTGTATCCACAAGAATTATGGTCATTGGCTTTTATTTCCCCTTTTGCCTAAAATGGCTACAATGTTTTCTGAACTTTCAATGGTTTTGAACAGATGCTATGATTATCCAATTCATAGTGCTGAACCAGTATTGATAACCGAAAACCAAATAACCCTGACTTGGCAAAATTTGTATGGAAAGCACTACTTTCATCCTGGAAAAGCCAGGAAACTTCCAACACCTATCTATACTGGAAGATGTTATTTATTGTCAGAGATCTTTTGATTTTTCTTCCATGACTGGAAAAAGTTGCACCTTCACAATCGGGACTGAATCTTGTAAAACTGAACAATAGTAATGATGCTATATTGATGCCTCAACCTAATGTACCACTGGTTGTGACATAACCTTCCAGGATGTTGACCTTGAGTACGTAACTATAAAAACCATTTATTTATGGATTAGTTATGCAAGGCAAGAGGATCAATAATTGACTTTTATTATAACGTAAAATGACACAAAATGCTTGTCAGGCACAATTTGTCAATTTACTGAAAGGTAAGTGACTGAGTGCAAAGAAAAATGACATGCCATATTTACTCTTTTGTTACAAAATCAATGTGATAAGATCTTTTAATGGGGAATGCAATACACTATATTCAATGCCAGTTTGTGATATATTTTAATTTTAGCAGAAAGTAAAACACTGGGCATGATTACACATTATGACAAATTCTTACCTAAGTTATCTACTCTGCTTGAGTCATTGCATTATCTTCTGAAAAAAGTGGTTACCTTGGAAATGTGGAGGGAAGTAGCAGTCTACATTCAGTCTCTTACTGGCCCACTATGACCCCAAAAGCCATTGCATCTGCGGCTTCAGAAACTGATCAACCTAGTCAGATGCCATGAGAAATATTCACAGTTGGATGAGGTACTTCAGTGCACTGCCTATCAACAACATAGTGTCAACACCGACAGCTAAGTAATTCCTGGGAATTCCCTGAAAAGCCATAGCCATGCTTCTACTGGGTTTTTAATGGACTTTTCTTTGGTTAGATTCTTAGTGATTGTGAATGTAAAAGCAAAATTGCTGGATGTTCACATTATGGACAAAGTAATATCAGAAACCACTACAGAGAGGTATCAGCAAAGCTGTGTTGGGTGTGGTCTTTCAGAGGAGATGCAGATAACAAAGCAAGTTTCACTGGCATTCATGGGAAAGGATGGGGTGAAATTGATCTATATAGCCACTTATCATTCGGCTTCATATGGATTAGCTGTGGAAATGATATAAAAACCTTTAAGACAGACAGACAAAGGAGCTACCATAGAGTAGCATGTGAACCAGGGTCTAGGTTCCTTTACCAGTGTGGGACCACACCACATTCTACTACTGTCCTGTCTCCAGGCAAAATGTAGATGGCTGAATTATGACTGGACTGGACTGGACTGAGTCAGGGAAAGCAGTATAGTAAAAAAAAATTCATTCATGATCCACATATCAGAGAGAGGAGTGGGTGAATTTTCTGGATGACGGTTTAGCAGGAGTGATTGAGAAGGTAGAACGGAACCAATGTCATTTGTGATGATGCTAAATGATGGGTGCTCAGTGCATTTCCATCAAGATCAAATTAACAGATGTCACAGTGCAGTTGAGGACCGGGATCATGGTATTGAAGATACCGCAATGCAACCACCAGCTGATAGTCCCAGGCAGTAGACATTGAGCCTTCTGTAGCTGACGACAGTGAAAATTCTTCTAAAGGACACTCAGACTCTCTGGACCCAGTAAGTAGTGTGACACTACATGCAAACAAATCTTGATCTCTGTTCAACAATGGCATATAAAGCATATCTAAAAAATTAGTTATGTTGTGGTGTTTTGAAGATATTACACTATATATACTCAAAAAAAAAAAAAAATGGGCAATGAACCAATCTCATTTTTATTGAGAATGGACAAAATTACAAAACTTCTGTCATGGCTGATGTTGGAATTGGATTTCATACTGCGCTGTGGGGTTTAATAAGTTCAAGTCCTTCACGATTATTTCAGAAAAATAGAAAAAAAAAACACCAAAGGCTTTGATACTGCTGGCTCTCCAATAACAAATTATTATTAGTAGTAATCATTTTTTATCTAATCTGTATGCTCATATCAAACTTCCTTGTACTGCATCACTAGTGACCAGAGACTGCATTTTCCCTAACAATAAAAAGCTGAACCAGTTAAAACCTAACTTTAACCGATTAAATTTAATTTTCAACAAAATCTTACCCAATAATCATCATCATGTTTAACCCATTTGATATTTTGACCTTTTGTATTAACCCCACACAATAAATATAATGTAAAGTGAAAGTTAATGGTAGGTATCTACTGCAGCAAATAAAGGGCCTTCACAATGTTGCTCCATTTTGGTACTGAAGAAATAATCTTCGAAAATGAAAACCTAGCAAATGTGAAATTTTGTTAAAAGTATGCAGACATTAGTCAGTGACTGTACTCTTGCAGTTTACAAAAAAATTCTCCACCTGAAGCACACTTCTTTTTGCTAAGCAGAGGGTGCCATGGTTACAAGATCAAACTGTGGAGTATCCATATAATTACAGGTGTTACACAAAAAAAAGAAAATGATTTTAGCAGAGTTATCCCCTCTTCCTTTCTATTTAATAGATTGATACTTTCAATCTGGTTAAGTGGTGAAAAATTCACAATATTTAAATGCATTAAAATCTCAAACGTTCCCCACATCATCAGCTGACATTGTAAATTTGGATTCTGGATTTAGCTTTATTCTTGTTCATCTGCAAATACACTGAACTTCAGACTTGATCTATTTGGATTGCAATGCCACATTTGATTTTTCAGTCAGTCACTTATTCAAAAACCGCATCCATGTTTGCCCTTTTGAGCATTTGTTAGTGAAAAGGTAGTTTTTATAGTTGGTAGTGACATTTACCTAAATCATCTGCTTTTTTGAAAAATAATAAAACAAATATTTGGCAACTGAAAAAGTTTATTAAGAAATTAAATTTAGTCATTAATTTTGCTTTCTAGAGGTAAAGACATGGTATGTCACTAAAGGAGTACATATGGGTAGTAACAGACTGCCATGTTTGTTTTTTCCGTGGAATGACATTAAGAAAAATTTATGCATTAAAAGCTTAGTAGATTCGAATATTTTGGAAATAAACAAACCCTGCAGAAAATATAAATCTATTTTCACAGGATTCCCCTTTTATTTAAGTTAAACCATGGCATCATGAAAATCAAAATTCTGAGTTAAAATATTTTAACAAATGTTAAAAAAAAACTCTTCTAGCTTGCCTAATAAATACATAATCTGACTTTTTAAAAAACCCATAACCTTGAGACAATTTTTATCTTGTGCGCAAATTTTAGAAAGAAACTGAAAGTGTTTTTATGCTGCTGATGTCATCCAGAGATCGACACCACATCCATAGATGATAGGTCTGAGTCTATCTCAACAGGTGAGGCATTATTAGACTTTCTAATCAACACCTTCAGGTATATTACTTTACCCCATGAGTAAAGTTTCACCAGTGAAATCATGAGATTTAGTGCCCAAGTGTTCATTAATTAAAAAAAAACAAAACAAGTACAGTACAAGCATGTTGATAAATCTATACCTTTATTTATTTACATCATTTTTTGTTATAAATTCCAACACAAATCAGAAAACAGCGTACAATTAATGTTTTGCTACAGAACTCACTGCAATATCTGTATCTGAGTTAGTACCTTTTTGTCACAAGTATAACGATGTGTTGTATGTGTGTTTTCAGTATCTCATGATACTGTAGACAGCTAACGCTGATGCTGGGATTTGAATCAGCAATCTCCGATTGCTAACCCATGTGCGCTACCAACTGAGATTCCTGCTTCAAATCCCAGCATCAGTACTAGCTGTCTACAGTATCAAGAGATACTGAAGAACGTGTATACAAAGCATACAAATAGTTGAGTATTACGTTACGCAGTAGGCTGTCGTTAAATCAGAAATGCTAAAGAAATTATAAGATCTCTCTCTCTCTAAACAAATAATCTGAGAAAAATATCAAAAATGGTATAAAACAAACAAACATTTTTTATCCAGAACTAGTTAGAGCAAAATAATATGCCAAATTTCAGAAAATCATAACCAAAAAAATGTTGAGACATACTTTTTTAAAAAAAAAAAGGGATTATATTCATTTTTTAATTCATATTTTTACCTAATTTTTAAAAACTGAAAAGAATTGGTGTTCCCAGAACAGCATTAATTTAAACTTTGAGGATAACAGCCAAATAAGAGAGAGAATTAGGGGAGCTAACTAATGAAAACGAGGAGAGATATCTAAGATACCTGGAACGCCACGCCAGTTGTAGCTCTGTATTGGGGCGATGACATGGACAGTGGTGGTTCAGATCAGATCAGAAGTAAAGGCTGCAGGAGCTGATCAAAAGACTATCCAACGGCAGAATACACCTGAGGCAAACGAGCCCTAACATTCCTTGTGAACTCAAATAGAATGAAGTAGCAAACAAAAAAAACAAAAAAAAAAAATTGTGGATGACCTGGTTATGCTATTGTTATATTCATCTCATTTGTCACTGCTGATGTCTGTTTTTTTTTTAAAGAACTGGCAGCTCTTTAATTGTGTTAGCTTTATGGTGAGACTAAAGTCAAGTTGACAAACCGAAAAATCCCAGAAGACGACAGAATTCAGCAATCGTGTAACAAATCAATTCACCAGAAGACCTTCCTGCAATGAGCCCAAGCTCACCCTGAAGACCTGCTGTATTTCTGAAGGCATCAGCCTGTGATCATCACACAATCCATATTTAAAGGGTATTATACACAAACAACAACAACAACAACAATAAAAACAACTTCATTAAAGATAAGTGGTACAATAACAACAAACTGCGTCCAAACGTGTAATGAAAATGTAAAATGCTACTGGACCGCTCATCTTGAATCCCACTCATTTTGCCATCATACACCTCCCAGTCAGGGTCTCTCTTTCTCACCAACCAGCTGCATGGGCTCCCCCCCATATTTAATAAATCAGTTCTAGAAGGGACTTTCAAAGCACATGACTCCCTCATCTTGTAATCAAGATAGGCATCCAACCCAGTAAGGAAAGCTTATGACACAAAGGTTGATAATTATAGCCATCCATTAAATGCTACTAGGCTTTCATTTTAATGGGCTGGCATATCAAGTTGATTCTAGAACCGTGTTAAGTATTAAAATTGTGATAGTAATTTTTTATTACTATTCGTCATCATAAGGCAGTATGCAAATTACCAGAATGTCTAAGTTACCTTAATATCACACTTCAGCTTAGCAAACAGGTTATTATTCTACAGTCAATCAGTGTAGGAAAGAAACATTTTGTACTTCAATCACTCATGAGTCGTACTGAAAGCGATGAGCCCTGATTAATTGTAACATAATCTCTGACAAACCTGTGATTCTATCAGTTATTCACAAGATGGTCCTGCCTCCCCTCTCCACCATTATCTAACTAATACATTTTTTAATTAGTTGAAGGTAGAAATCAAAAACCTGAAATAACAGCAAAAACTTGTTCCGTCCTTGAAATTTTAAATGGCGTCAAATCTCTCCCTCATCTATGACATCCAAAAACCAAGGAGTCCTGGTTTTTAGTAATCCCTCAAAATAAGTGAGATTCTGCATTCACCAAATTGTGGTGGTAAATCATCTCTTGCACCTCTTCCAACTGGCCAGCAGCCTTAAGAAAGATGAGGATGCCCAAAATGATCTGGTGCAAAAGCATTTTTTTTTGTAAAAAGCACAACTACTCTGGCTTGTATTTGAGGACAACTGTGGTTCAGATCAGCCATGAAATATCACATTTGGCTTCCAGTTAAAATAACAAACTGCTGCCAACTTTTGTGTCAGAAAGGTGTGTGTGTCCTGCTAACTGCGACAGTCCAACCCCCACAAGGCAGTGACAGCACCAGCAGCATTTCCGACACGTCATATTCGCATCACTGACTTATGTGCAATTTTATTAAGATAGATAAGTTTAAACAGTTAGCGTACTGTCATCACCAGCTATCTTGCACCATGAGTGTTCTACATTTATCATCGTCAGTGAAAATGCAACCATTAATGATTAGTGCCCTGGCTCCAGCTTGAAGCCATCTCTGAGTCTGTCAACTCAAGACTGAAGGGTGTTTTAAGTCTGTTTAAAGAGATGGCTAAGTAAAAGTCTAGTTAAGTGCTGAACAAGATTTACTTTGTTGTAAAGGGTACGAAATGTATAACTGTAACTAATACAATTACATATACGCACAATGAACGCACTAACTAGCAACTACTTACATTTCTTATTATGTAGTAGTAAATGTTCTGTAAGAGCTTCACTACTGTGGAATACCTCACCACAGCATTCAAATTCATAAAGAACCCCCTCTTCGTTTATCTTTTCATAATCTTCAGTCTCCTTGAGACTTTGGGAACTTTCAAAATCACTCGTCGTCACTGCTGTCAGACTGGGTAACATTCTGTAGTACGTGGAGCTCCCGCGTTTGTGCAGCCTCCTGGTCTTGTGGGTCTTCAGGTGTCTGTTCAGACTGTTGACATGGGAAAACCACCGGCCACAGTGCTCACACCTGTAGGGCTGCTCACCGGTGTGAGTTCTAAGGTGGGTGGTCAGGTTACCATGCTGTGAAAAAGATTTGGTGCACAGCTGACACTTGAAAGGCTTCTCACCAGTGTGAACTCTCAAATGGTTGATTAAGTTTCCTCGGCTGAGAAATGCTTTCCTGCAGTATTCGCACTGGTACGGTCTTTCTCCGGTGTGAGTCCTCAGGTGGATGATCAAGCCACTACGACTCCAAAAGCCTTTGTCACAATATTTACAGCTGTGATTCTGTTTGCCCGGTACATCTGTCAGATCAGCTCTCATCCTATGACTTTTCATGTGATTTGCCAGACCGTTACTAAAGGGATACGACTTGTCACAGTGCTTGCATCTATGTAGTTTCTCTTTACCCACACCATGCATTCTACTGACATGCATGCTGAGATTGCACTTCTGCAGAAACGACTTTGAACACAACTGACATCTGAATGGCTTTTCACTTGTGTGACTTTGCTGGTGACTCTCCAACTGATATCTATTCAAAAACAGTCCATCACAATAAGTGCACTTGAGGAGCTTGTCAGATGGGTGCTTTATCTTCATGTGGTTGGTGAAGTTGTGCTTGTATGCAAATGCTTTAGGGCAATTTTCGCACTTGTACGTCATTTCATGAGTTTTCAGGTGTCTGTCGAGAGTCTTGACAGAAGAAAATGTCCTGCTACAGTACTTACACCGGTGGCCAGGTTTCTCGCTGACGTCCATTCTGCCACGTGAAGAAGGATTTTCTGGCTGGCTGAACAGTTTGCAGCAAGGTTCACGTGCGTTTTTGTTTAAACTGCTACTGGTGCAAACCCTGCCAGTCAGCTGATTTCCAGTCAGAACTGTTGTTAAGCTGCCATATATGCCGCTTTTCTTATTTGCGTGGAGCTGGAGATGCTTGCTAAGATTGATGCTGAAGAAAAACTGCTTGCAGCAGAGTTTGCATTTATATGGCTTCTCACCTGAATGGACCTTAAGGTGCATGGCGAGATTTGACTGCAGCAAAAATGATTTCATGCAAAATTTGCATTTGAATGAATTCTTACCCTTGTGGATTTGTAGGTGATTATTTAAACGGCTGTCGCTTGAAAAGGATTTGTTGCAGTGCTGGCATACGTACGAGCTCAAGTCAGCAACACTGCATGTATGGCCTGTAGCACTAAATGAACCTTGGCCTTGCATGTGGATCTTAGAATGTCTAGAAAGGCTATTAATATGCGAAAATGACCTCTTGCAGTTTTTACACTTGTAAGGCCTCTCACCTGTGTGAGTCCTAAGATGTGTGATGAGATTACTGTGCTGAGAAAAGCATTTGATACAAAACGTGCATTTAAATGGCTTTTCTCCAGTGTGGACTCTCATGTGGCTGGTTAGGCCATTCTCATTAGACACCAGCTTCCCACACAAGTGACACTTACACACTCTGCCACCAGTGTGCACTTTCCGGTGTTTGGTCAAATAATTACTGAATAAAAATGTCTTGCTGCAGTACTCGCATCTGTAGGATTTTTCAGCAGTGTGGATTTTCCTGTGCCTGTTGAGACCACTGATTCGTAAAAATGACCTCTCGCAATGGTCACACTCGTATGGCTTCTCGTCCGTGTGCAGGCTTGCATGTCGTGAGAGACTGTTAGCATGTGAAAAGGATCTGTTGCAATGCTCACATTTGTATGGCTTCTCTCCCGTGTGAGTTCTCAAGTGTATGGTAAGGTTGCCACATTGAGAAAATGATTTGCTGCACAGTTTGCATTTGTATGGCTTCTCTCCGGTGTGAGTTCGTAAATGATTTATCAGGATGCTCTCACTGGCAAACGATTTGCTACAATAACTGCATACATGCAGTTTTTTTTTACTGTGATTTTTATGCTTATGTGCAAGCAGGTGGCTATGCTGCGTAAAGGATGTTGGGCAGAATTCACATTTAAACTGCGGCTCATCAGCATGAAACTGCAAATGGTCACTAAAGTGGTTATAAGTGAAAAACAGTTCACTACAATGTTCACACTTATAGACTCTCTCTTTGAGATCAGATTCATTCAACATCATAATGTTGTAACACTGGAGCCCTCAGTTTATGGTTCCAGAATATGTGGCATTTGTTGTTCGTGTGAAAGAATGCAGCTGTAAACTTTGCTGTTTATTATTAGGTAATCTGATGTTTGAAGACTGATGATTTTCTGATATTTTTGGTATTCTTGAGAGTTGAAAAAAGCAGTGCCTTCAGAAAGGTGTATCATAAATCTGGAAAAAAGTGGTATTGGCAAAAAATTATCAAGTATAATAATAATAATAATAATAATAATAATAATAATAATAATAATAATAATTAGATCAGGGCTAGACAAACTTTTTATCCTGTGAGCCAAATAGGACCTTAACAGCCCATAATGGCATGCTTGAGATCCAGGAGGAGGTGGTGAGACACTCAGGAGCCATATTTAATATTGAAAGATGGATTATATGCAAATTATTCATTTTAACAACTGAATTAAAAAAAAAAAACAATATGTAATTATTTTTTCAATTTTTTGCAATGTGGGGCAAAAAAAAAAAGTATGAGGGTTTTTAACTGTTATCTAAGAAAGAAAGAATAAATAATTTTACTGTAACAACATCTCAATGTGACACGAGTAATGGCTCTCAGTTCTTTTATGAATTGGGGGCACTTTTCATTCACAAAAGTCACAAATACAAATCACCACCGTGGAAAGGAGAACCTAAACAAGAAACGCAAATAAGACTAAAGTAGAGATAGCAATGAGCAGATGCCATCAACTGCTCACATGATCTTTATATACCCCAGATTTCCAGTCTCCATACCCTGGTATCACGATTCATCAATGACAGAGGGTAGGGGCAGTTTTCAAATGTCAGGTCACATAAGTTATCACATATGTCTGCTCAAACCATTGCATAACTGTGTACCACCTGGCTGTGGGTTGTACCCACATAAGTTAATCACACCTTCCATGTACACAGTCATTTAATATCTACTGAATGTTCCTTTAACATCATTCAGTGATCAGTAGAAGATGCCTGTGAGATGTACTGTTCACTCTACCTTTATAGTTTAAAACTGCTGGGAAAAAATATCTAATCAAGGAATGTCCTCTGACTATCGCTTCTGTTGTTGTAGGATAAAAACAGAATTTGAGACAGAGTTTCTTTCATTTCTTGCTCAGTTTACTTCAGCAGTACTTAGTATAAGCAAGGGGCAGGAAACCATGACGACTTATGCAACAGGGAAGAGAAGTAAATACCTATAAACAGAGATGTTTTTTTTTGTTTCTTTGCCAAATAAAGTTCTTGTGCAATTATTTATTTACAATATGGTTCCACGTACTGCACTGCACTGCTGCAGTACCTCGACCTATACCGGAGGAGTCATGGACCACAGGTTACTGAGGGGCAGAACCTGGAAGAATGCAAAGGGTTATAAAATTAAAAAAAAGGTAAACAATTTGCGTCTATCAGAATTTTATAAAAAAAAAATTTTTTTTTTTTTTTTTTTTTAAAAATAATTTAAAATCCTACGCTCTGGTGAATATGGTCAGGTAACCAACCGTATCCCGCGAATCATCTACAACGCGACGGCGGCTTCGGTGGAGCCCCTTCCTAAAATATCCGGCCATGTCGAAAAGTATGCAACAACACGATCCCTCATCATCATCATCATCATCATCAGCAGCAACAACAACACGGGGGGAGGGCTGAGTCATCGACTCAGAATTAAACCAAGAGAAAAGGGAGGTACGAAAGTAACCCGACACGCACCGTTGATTGAACTATATATTTGAACACCTGCCCCCCTTTATTCGGCAGCAGCCACCATCACGCACCATAAAGCCATACACGTCGGCGAGACACGGGGCGACTGCGACCCGCAACATCCGGCAAAGAGAAACAAAACCCCCGTTAGGAGGCGAAAGAGATCAGACGAGAGAGAGAGAGAGAAAAAAAAAAAAAAAAAAAACAGCCGCCATCGGCACGTACCCGACTAACCGGCAATGGAAGAGAGATCGACGGGAGGCTGAAGAGGGCACCTGCGGGTCACGTGGTTTATCTCTCTCTCTCTCGACCTTGCAAAAAGTTATCCGCTGTCGCTTTCCGAATCAGTTTCAATTCATTATTACCTGTTAATTATCGATCTCCACCTTCCCCTTTTTTACACACCCCCGTCTTAACACGATCCGAGATTATCATCACCTCCGAAGCGAATACTTAAGTCCTTTATTTGGGGTTTTTTTTTTTTTTTTTTTTTTAATGGTAGGGAGAAATCATTATATATATTTTTTTCCCTTGGTGTTGAAAATGAGTTGCGCCCGTAAGAGATACGGATAATTTAAACTCGCCCATGATTCCCACAAGCAGATCTCACTTCGTTAAGCCCAGGGTACCTGAAGCAGCAAACCCAGCAGTCGTCTACCAAACATGGTTGTTGTTTTCTTTGTCTGAATACTCATTAAAAGACAACAACCTAGGGATTTCGAAAATCCCTCCTTTATTTACGACGTGAAGCCCGTCCTATGGCGAAAAAGAAACGAAAACTGGGTTTCCATATTTGCTGCTGCACCGGGTGACTCGATTATCGGGTTCCAGCAATTTGCTTGCTTCCAGAATTGTGGAGCCATTATAATGGCTTTCCTAACCTTTAAGTCTTATATTTCAAAGGGACATAACTCTAACGGAAAATGGTTACTCGGTTTATTCGTTTCCGTACCTTATAGGGCAACGAATCGGTGGTTTGCTCTCTCATCTGGATTCTTAAGAGATGTTTTGGGAAAACTATCTGAGTTCTTTTTAACGCAAATCACAGAATCCAGCTTATATACGAAATTATACGCAAAGATGCAGTCTTTTGACTGTTACATAATTTAAAATTTAGATGTTTGGTAACACCATGTTTCCAAAAATTGGTGGCATGAAAGTTACCTGAAGGATAAATACTGTAACTGAAGAGAAAAGTGAGGATGTGAGCTTCCACACTGAGTAAGGGGATTCTGCCAACCAGAAAGAAGAAAAAAAGCAAGTGTATAATTATAATTGACTTTAGCTTGTTTGTCCAATGGACTAGCCGAGCATATGTTGTGTTGAAACAACTCAGCACTTACCTTTTTTATATTTTTAAATACAAATGCCACTTTGAGTCAGTTAGGTAGCATTATATTTGCAAGATTTAAAACAGGACACAAAACTACTCTCACAAGCAGCATAAAAGTGTATATTTTGTTTAGTTCCATTTATTAGTTGCAAAAAGACAGGGATCCATTCGTGGCTTATGCAAGCCCTTCGCCCATTCAAGAAAAAGAAACAATTATCAGTACAGTTGTTAAACTGATCGATTTTCGATTTATCTATAAAGTTATCTTTGTGCTGTAACAATGGGGGATTTCAGCTCTCTTTTTGATTTGACATTTCAAACAAAACTGTGATAATAATTTAACTTTGCAAAACAAATGGGGTTTTTCTAGCTAAAAGTAGAGGAATTAACAAAATAATCAAGACTAAATTCCATTTTTATTTCAAATTTGAATTTTAAAAGCAAAAACATTTTTGTATTCTTATTAAAATAAATAAAGTTAATAGCAAATCATCAGATGCTGTATAAGGTATTGCTACAAGCAAACACTTGAGTGATTCCAAATTCAAAACAAATGTCTTTAATGAGCTAAAAAGTTAAACTGAATGATAAAATTTGCATTATAAAGTTCAAATAGAAAGAGAGACACTGCTTTGACAAAAGCCTGATTTTTAAGCTGCTATAGAATACACATCAAATTTAAATCATTTGACTGAATTTGTGCAGATGCAGATGTAATTCTTAGATAAATGTGGTATCAACTTCAGTGTACATATTACAAAGATATTAATTAAAGGGAGGCAATTATTTAATTGTATGCGATTAGTAATGACTACCAAATAAACAATATTGTGATATGCAAATCTATGTATCAAATACACACCCACAAACACTTTTCAGTTAAAGGAAAGTAATAATTTTAAAACTATTTTCTAAACTTCTGCTAGAATTCTTTAGCAGATGGCATTTACAATTTTTCTTTGGTTTATTTGAACCAGTAACACTTTTTTGTGGACCCCCCAACTATTTCAGCTTTAAATGCATTCTATCAGGGTTTTTTTTTGCTTAAACTAGGATTTTGAATATTATTAAGATCAAGATTCAAAATTACCTAGTTCTGATAGCAGCATCCTTATATCTTGAATGTTTATAGCATGGTCTTTATTAATAGATTCTTCACCTGGTTTTGGTGAGTTATCTGGCCTTCATCTTCAATATGATCTTTGTTACGAGTTCAAAATCAGTATAACATGGTAAATGTTTTTCACCTGAATCACTCCAAAAAACATGGTTATTTATTTAAGCTCTTTTTGTACATCATCTCCAACTTCATTTTAATCAAATTTTGATTTTGTAATTCTACACTCAACCCATCTTCCTTTTCGTGATTATTTTTTGCAGTAGCATTATTTACATCATTTTTCCATTGATTTTATGAAATAAATATTGTCCACTTTTATGATTTAAATGCAATAAATGATGATTATTTTATTGATGTTAATGTTGAATTAGTTACACCAGCTAACAGATTATCTAGACATAATCTAAGTACGAATTTTCTGAAGAATATGAGGAAGTAGAAAATCTAATGTAATGCCCAGGCATAATATATATATATATTTAAAGTGCAGTATACAATTTTTTGTGAAAATAAAATCCATCAATATCACAATTGTTGTTCAGCATTGGCTGCTCACAAGAACCTAGACAGTGTGCATTATAGACAGTACCTTTACACCCTAGTTAGCCAATGATATCGTCTATGTTGTCTATCATTGTTAAGCAAACATTCTTTTTCTATTTTTAAGAATTCATGCAGAAAATCTGTGGCCAGTGGAACCAGTTCATTGACTCTAGTTAAGTTATTTTTCCCCCAAAAAAATGTTTGTAATGTTTTCAATGGGGAAATCTTGATGTCACCTGCCAATAGTTTGATTTCAGCACTATCTTGAGCTTTATCTAAAATTTTGTTCCAACATTTGGGTAACTTACCAACATCTTCATCCTGGATGATTTTATTATTGTGCTTTATTTTGGCAAATAAACCACAGTTTGGTGGTTGGTACAGAATAAAAGCATTAATGTTATCACTGCTATTTATAATGTTGCCTGTAATATAGCCATGGAAAGTAATCACTACACCAAGGTGTTCTTCTCCATGAATAATTTTCAGTAATACATGTTTTTAAGTTATAAAAAATGTATTTTGTTTGTATCCTTTGGTAAAAATGACATAGTGGAACCAGTTGAATACATCAAAATTGTTCACAGGAATGCATCAACTCTGATGCTTCTTGCATCTCACTGTAAAGAAAAAAGATATGCTGTTAAATACAATGGTACAAAATAATAGAATTCAGGGAGAGGTAAAACCACGAGTTAACTTAAGCAACACTTACAAAATACTCACTTTAGAAATCCTGGCCCAGTGCATCCATCTTCAGCAGTGGTTTATTCTTCTGACTTTTCCTTGTCATAGGAGACTCGCCTCTGTCCTGTCTATAGAGCATCCCCTGCCCTTGGTTCCTCTGTCTGAGTGCCTACACAAGCCACTCCCCAGCAGAAACTGGAGCAATGGCAGTAAAATAACTCGCTCAAGGGTCACAACAATGTGCCAGCAGCAGGAATTGAACCCAGGACCCTTAGGTACTGAAGCCAACGCACTCATCACCGAGCCACATTGCCTGGCCAAATCCTGGACTAATAACCTTATGTTAGACTGACATACTGCCAGATGCATTTTGGGGAGGAAGGCGTTATGCAGTTACCTCCCTAGTGTGATAACAAGAAAACAAGCAAAGAATGAGAACAACTTTTAAGAAAGATCTGCTGTAACAAATCCAGAATTAAAAATCTCAAAACCTGCTACGTTTTCTCTGTATTTTCAAATTTTAAATCACCATCACATATGCCGATAAATATTTTGTACCCTCAAATCAATCTACCAGATCACGATTGTTTATTAAAATGTCAAAAACCAAAATAGTGTCAAGCCTGAAATGTGTACTATATCTTGTTTAATTCATAATTTAAATAATAGAGTAAAATGATCTTTAAAACTTTTGGCATAAAATGATAGTAAAATAAAGTTAGCAATCCTTTTATGATCTACTGTTGACCCATCTAAACTTTTTTTTTTTTGTAAGTCTGTTTTTACCTTCATGTAAATTTTTGTAAAAGTATGTTGCATTAATGCACATATACATATATACACATTCTGTGTTTTCATCATATTTCTAATCTTTGTGCTAAGACAAGATCTAAATGTCTCGCAGCACACTTTGAATTGTGGTAAAATAGTGAAATAAATTTTTTTTAGATTCCTTTCTGGATCAAATCTATCATTCATCACAAGGCTTTGATTAAACAACATCATTTTATAATCATGTGGATTGATTCTAGGTCTTATATGCTTTTTGAGGTTTATAAGAAACAGTAAATATTTCTGAAAGCTTCATTAAGGAATAAGAAAATTAGATCTGCCAGAAGAGTTGATGAACTAATACATGCTGTATTAAAGGAAGGTTTTGAAAAAGTCTGAACTAGTTGTAAAATATTCTGAAAATCCAAACGATATTCTTAATCTAAAAGAGACTGATTCACACCTGAAGTATACGTTTATTCTTGACAACAGCATGTGACAAAGATCAAACAGACTCAAATCACTTCATGCTGGAGGTAGACATTATATTTGATTAAAGTATCGCAAACATATCCCAGAAGTAATTCAAATCTTATTATGCTCCCCACACCACAATCTGGACCAGTTTTCGCGAAGACAAGAATTTTCATAAATTCAGATATTCTGCAGAAAGGACGAGAGAAAATCAATCTGATAAATATCGATCGACAGTTCGACAGGTATTTTTTGTTTTTTTTTTTTTTTAAAATCCAGACAGTCTACCCGACCATCTTGTCTCGCGTGATGGCTTCAGCGCCAGGATGTTGACATCTGCTCCCAATGCACGCCGTCGATTCGGAGAACCAGATCAAAACGCATCAACATTTCCCGGATTAGCCCAGTAACTGCCTACCTCTCGCTTGGCACCAATCGCTACCGAATTGAAGAGAACGGCGTGGAGAGACGGATGCTCTTAGATCCAAATCGAGAACAGGAGACCCACCCCGCCACCGTCGTGCCCCTTGTCCCCTCGTATCCCAAACTAGAACTCGCAGTCTCTTTACCATTCCCAGAACTGTCTCTGTTGGCCGGTGAGCCGGCGAAGGAATAAACTGGAATAGATTTTTAGGAAGAAAAAAAAGGAGAGAGAGGAGAAAGAGAGAGATGATGATGATGAGAGAGAGAGAGAGAGAGAGAGAGATGATGATGATGATAGAGAGAGAGAGAGAGAGAGAGAGATGATGATGATGATGATGATGAGAGAGAGAGAGAGAGATGATGATGAGAGAGAAATTGATACTGAACAAAAATAACTTGGCCGATAGTAATTGATTTTGGCATTTACAGGGGTTTGACATTTCCTTTGTTGGATATCACTCAGGGAAGATAATAGGGGCGTCGAGGAATTTCCAAATAAAATGCTTGTTTCTGAGAATGTCTTTGTATGTTGCTCACATTTTTTTTTTTTCTGAGAATAGAAATCGCAACACGCACCATTTGGAGACCGAGGGGCCGGTTTGAAGAACTTAACTCCCTGATTGGTTTTTATGTAAAGTAGACAATCAGAGAGGCCAGAGACAGCATGGTTGACGTATTCAGATAATTCGGTGCAACAGATGCACGTATGGGATGAGCTTCCGGAATGTCACATCGTTAATTGAGCAATAATGGTGCAACAGCTAAAAAGAGCGTGCTGGTGTAACAGATATTGTTTTGAGAAAGACTCAGCAACAGGTAATATAAATCCTCAACTTTGGGCTACGCCGACATCTGGACCAGATGTTGCAAGTGCAATGCATGTTAATGATTTTATCGATTCGACGAGTTGCAGATGCAAGATATCTGAAACCTGGCGGCCCCCTTTGTATGACGGGCAACACAGGTATGATCCAAAATAATAATACAACGGATACAAAAGCGCCATCTGAGAATGTGAGTCATGAGTATCATGCTACAAAAAATATGTTGATGGTCTGTTTCCTCTTGGAGTACTGGAACAGGAACCATTTCAAACGTGGCTATGAGAATGTATTAGCCATCACAGTAGTTTCAGCGACTGGTTCATTAAGCTGTGGTAGATTCAGCCAAGACAAATTAGGCAGCGCACTGGGCGTTCACGAAGACCCGTAGCTAAGAGGATAACGCCGTACATCACAAGTTCTGCACCTGCAGCTGTTCGAGCCACAGTTTATTCTTCGAAACATTCGATGAAGTTCAGTTCTCCTTTCGGCTGTTCACCACAGGAGAGAAAATGTAATTTTAAGTCTGTAGATAAAACAAATCGCTATGGTGGCGCCGAGGAGCCACTCATCGGCCGTAGAAGGTGGTGAGCCACCCCATTAACTAATTAACACAGACATAGAGATGGATGGTGGAGAAGACTTCACCTGTCCATTACTCGTTTAACAGTCAGTACTGAAAACGAGCGAGCAGTCTGGCTATTTTATTACTAGGAATGTTTTGTTTGTTCTCCAGCAGGATGTGCATTTACTTTACATTGGTGGGTGGGAGACAAAATAATAAAGAAATCGTGCGAAAACATCTGATTACTATACAT
Organism: Nautilus pompilius; assembly: GCA_018389105.1. Taxonomy (NCBI): domain Eukaryota; kingdom Metazoa; phylum Mollusca; class Cephalopoda; order Nautilida; family Nautilidae; genus Nautilus; species Nautilus pompilius. The sequence continues at coordinate 289,682 of JACATO010000682.1, forward strand.
ATTCATCAGTATATTTCGGAAAATTCGAAATTAGGTCGGTCATTTTATTATTATATATGTTTTTTTTTTTAATGGGGACACTTTTTCGTCGTTCACCGTGACCGCTTGCACCGGCTCCTCCGTGGTGGTTAGGGGGGAGGGGATAGGATTTGAGATTCTCCCTGAAAGGTATGTACGGTATTTCAGATCTCCTGCCTGCGGACAGGGTTGCCTGAGCGAACCCCACTTAATCCTTTAGCGGGGCCCAGAGCCGCCACCGGGACCCGGCTTCCTGCGGTCTCGCGACAGCGGAAGGGTGCCCAGTCCAGTCCGAGGTGTGGGCGAAACCGCCCCCAAAGGACCCGTCTCCGCGCTGGTCGATGGAGTAATAAGCTGGCCGCTTTCGGTGACAGAAACCCCTTTATCCGACCCCAACCGAAGGCTGCTTCCGCGTAGCGAGTCCTGCCTCGCCGGTATACCCAGCAGCGGGGAGGCTCGGTCACTCGCCGCTGGTCGTGCGAACTCCCTCCTCATTATTTCCGGGGCCGGGTCAGGGGTGTAAAGTACGTGCACAACCACCAGGGAGGGACCAGTTCTGAAATGCGGTGTTATTACCGGAGACCGCACTCCTCCACCACCAGCGGCTGGAACCGGTGTTAGGGACTTCCTACTCACCCGGGGGGGGGGGTCATACTGCCCCTGCTTGGTTTGGGACTCGGGAAACGTTGTTGTTGTTGGTTAGCGGGGGTGGGGTGGGGCCCTGTTCCGTCCTAAACTAATCATCGACTGTTGACGGCGGCTACTGTTTCCGTGTGGCGAAGTTAGTACGACCATTTTGACATCTATTCCACCAAACTAAGGCACCATGTCACTGTCCTATCACCGAGACTCGTGCACGACGATCGATCCATGGGAGATAATTCGCTTTAGTAAACAACAACAACAACAACAACAACTTGTATTCTTAATTTAATGCCAACCTAAAGATTGCTTTTTTTTTTCCTTTCTGCCAAATTCGGTTGGCTTTTTCCTTTTTTTGTGGGAATTTATAGTCTGAACCGAAAACCAGCAGTTCCTACAAATGGACATTGGCTAGGGGAATTTGATGATCTCCGCCTTCAGAAAGCAGAACTGAATAAATGGTGATGAGGTGCTTGACAAATACCGATTGTTGCAACATGTTCTGGGTGGCACCAGGAGGATGCAAAAAAAAAAAAAAAAAGCAACACCTGTGGCGTGTTTGTTGTCAAGGAGATACACTGACAGGTGGTTTTCATAATTTTACTTTGTAAATAATGTCCAACCTCTAAGCGGGCAACTGTGTTTCACTTATAGATGCTTCTCTTTTTATTTAATTTGTTTTTTCTCTCTCTCTTTTTTTTTTTACTAATTCTGATTTAAAAAGTTACTTTCTTGTTTATGGTGAAATGTGCAGGCAGAGTTAAAATGTGTACTCCTTGCCATTATGTCAATAATTAGCAGTAAAAGATACATTTTTCTCTTGGGGGGGGTCTCTGCGCATAAGCCCAGATGACATCATCCTGCCTCCTTGTAAGTAATAAACTAGAACTAAGCAGTCTCTTTGCGTTCTCCTGCCTTTAGATGATGATAAAAAAAAAATAATTGTAGTGAAGGAACTAGTGCTTGGTGATTCAGATGTAAACCAAAGGTTCTAAGTTATATTTTGGACCTTTTTTCATTAGTCAGTTTAACTGTAAATTTTTTATTTTGTTGTTTTGTTTTCATTTATTTTAGCATTCAAATGCCATTTTATTAAAATTAGGCACTAATGCATCACATTTTGAGTAGTATTACAGTTTCCAAATAAATAAATTAATTAAAGTGGGTGGAGTACTAAATTGATAGGGGGACATATCAACTAGATGGCTGGGAAAATGGGTGGGAAGAGATTCATATCAGGATAATGATTGGTGAATAAAAGAGATAAAAATAATATTTAATATATTATTTACAGCTGTGGTGGTTTGTAATGTGTGTAGATGACAATATCAAATGAATGACTATAGTTATAAAGAAAAAGGGGCAGAATGCAGTTATGGAAAAGGCAGTGAGATGCAGTTGAAGACTTTATCCATCCAAACTTGTATTATTCTTTTCCTTAATTTTTTTGGGATATCCTCCTCCATGTTTACTGATGCATAAGAAATTTTTTTAAAAATATTTCAGATTTGTGGAGAGTGACCTACACAAAATCGACTTTCAGTTTTGTTTTGTGAGCTGCATTTGCCACAGAGATAACTACCAGTCTGCCTGGGTATCAAACAAACTTGGTCACCATGGATGTCAACCAACAAGACGACGATTCGATTTTCAAGCTGGAGTGTTGCCAAGAACCCTTTGTTTACCAGGAGCCAGTAATCGGCCACCGTGATAGCAACCGTTCATCAACAGATACTCTCAACATATGTGAGCCTGGTGAACAATTCTTGTCTTTGGATCAGTCTTGTGACGATCATGAGAATTACGCAAAACACTACAGAGCTTATGTGTGTGACTATTGTGGAATGCTGTTTACTGAGCACACTACACTTCTTGAACATGTCAGAGCCCATACCGGCAACTATCTTTTCAAGTGTGAGTACTGTGGAAAGTCGTATACGCAGTATCATGGCCTCATCATCCACATGAGGACACACACAGGGGAAAGACCCTACTCTTGCGACCATTGTGGAAAATCCTTCACAGAGCGTGGTACCCTGATCAAACATGTCAGGATCCACACTGGGGAAAAACCTTACAAGTGTGACTACTGCGAGAAATCATTTGCTCAACGGGTTAATCTCATGAGACACGTCAGTACACACACTGGGGAGAAGCCATATGAATGTGCCCAGTGTGGAAAGGGATTTGCTTTACGCTGCATTCTGCTTAAGCATCTTAGGATCCACACTGGTGAAAAGCCATTCATGTGTGACCGTTGTGGAAAATTGTTTACTTGGCATTATAGCCTGACTGAACACGTGAAGACGCACACTGGAGAAAAGCCCTATGTTTGTGTTGTTTGTGGAATTTCCTTCACAACGAGTGGCTCTCTCACTGCTCATGCTAGAACTCATTCTTGGGAAAAATCCTAGTTGCACATACATTGTCAAGTTCTCTAGATTTGACCTGTATCACTGTTGGTCCTTTCTACGTTGCTAGACAATCAAACTGTATAGAAACAATAACAGAAAAATAGTAGATGGCTGTTAATACTTTCTGTTTAGACTACTAAAACTGTAGTATCCTTTCAATATAATTAACAAAATACTTGTGATAAAAGCAGAATCAGATAAAAATTCATACACCAGCATTTCCCTCACTTTGCCAGTACACAGGTGTGTTTCTGAAGCTTTGTGAACAGTCTGAATTAACTGAAGAAACATGTTGAACTTTGTAGCACATCTCTCCCTTACCTGATTGTGAGCTTGGCATAGTGGCGGTCTATTTAACATTTTTGCATATTTTCAGAGAGAGCGTGGTTGCAGTAATTTCAATACAACAGTCAAAGATCGCTCCTGAGAAAGCTAGCAGGTTTTTACCAGGTTGGACTAATTTGAACTTTGGCCCCCCTCATAACATCATTAATTTTTTCCAAGACATTCAGTTTGTTTTGGAGGATTTTTGTTGGACAAAGAATACAACGAATATGTTAAATTTATGGCTTTTCTTTTTTTAGTATTCTTTAGATGGCCTCTGCAGTGCATATAGGAGGAAATTAGGATTAACTCTTACTCCCAGAAAGGCATCTACTAATCTATCACTGACGTCTTGCAATAACTTCATACTTGATGCCCATACGCGTTGTTGCATTCATCATCCTGTCTGCCGATTTCCTGAATGTGGTGAGAATTCTTCACGTTTCAACTGCTGAGTCCGTCAATGCTGCACTACGCTTCTAACCAATCAGTTGTATTTCTTACAGAGAGACAGTGTTTTCTGATCTTGTTTGAAATCAAGGTTAACAAGTGACAATGCACTTAACACTGGCCTCCAGCTTGTAGTGTGTGGTGTCTCTTGCTTAAATAGAAAGCATGCTGCAACAGCCATGTTTGTTCACATTAAGCATATCGTTTTCGGCATTATTAACGGCCTCATTGAGTACTTCTAAAATTGGCTTTGACAGTGACTGGGTTATGAAGCTTTCTGCATATCGATTTGCAGACTTTTCACTTAGTTTGTAACTAACTTCATTAAATGAAAAAAGTTTGACCAACACACATTGGGAACTGCCGCCTAGGTTGTGAAGACAGTAGCTCTTCAGTAAGTAGCTGTGTTCATGTTCCAAGCTGTTTGGATGATGATACACTACCAGAACCTTCAGATGGGATGTTGGCATGTTCTTCATCTTGTTTGTGAAAAAATTGTTGAAATGGCTTTATTTTTTGTTTAATTATTTTCATTTTGACCCGATAAAAACAGATATGAATAAATCAGTTTTTTGCTAGGATAATGCTTTCTCCAAAACCCACAAGTTATGCATTTCTAAAACAAGATTTTAAAAAAAATGTATTATGATGTGATCATGAAAATGTTTAATATAATGATTTCTGGAAGAATTTGCACAAATTTCCTAATTATTATCAAAACATTTTACTTTAATGATTATAAATAAGTCAGTTGTCACAATGTCATGTTATTTTTTGTTTAAATTGAGAAATAATATTTAATTTATAAATCTTAGTAAATTAATTGATATTGAAAATTAATTAATTTGCATGTATTTTGTGCAATTCTATCTGATAGAAAATATTTTGCATTTGCTGTAACATATCAGGATAATAACAGATGATGATATTGCACGTGATAGTTGACTGTTAGGTGGGGTGTAGTAGGGGAGTATTTTCTTGCCCAAATAGCAGCCATGGTATAGAATCCATACAATTCTGGGAGGCATCCTGAGAGATACTTCCCCATTCAGTCATTAATATTTTACACAAAGTATGAAGTAGGATAGGCATAGGATTGTGATGATAATTGCGTCTTTCAAGTTTATCCCACATACTCAATTGGATTGAGCTGGCCATGGAAGATGCCTGAAATCTCTGTCATGGTCTTCAAGCCGTGAATGCATTGTTGTCTTGGAAGAAGTCTCCATCAGGGTACACATGAAGCATCCTTGGATGCACTTGATCAGAAATGATGCTGTGGAAAGCTTTGACATTCAGTCTGCATTCTAAATGGACCAACAGGCCCAGGTTATGTGAGTAAAACAGCATAAACCCTGATTCCACCACCTCAGGCTTGGACAGTTGCGATCACACGAGAGAGGGATCAAGTGATGTGTGTAGTTTTTTCCAAATCTCCTCCATCTGTGCAAAAGTAATTGAAGCATGACTTGTCAGACCACATCACTTTTTGCCAGTCATATTTGTGCTGCTTTCACCATGTTTTTCTCATGTCTGTAACTTTGCTCAGTGGTTTACGCAATGGTCTCCTACTGCTATAGTCCATTTGTTGCATTGTTTTTCACAAGGTACTGCTGGAGACTGGTGTGGATTACCCTGCATTGAATTGTCTCTGTCATTTGGTCTGTTTGATGATAGTTGGACTTTACTACCCTGTCTGATCCTTTTTCTGTCGCTACACATTTTTGGTTGCAATTCGCCCCTGCAGCAGACATTATCTTCACATTTTTCCATTACTAATAAACTCAAATGATTGATTTCTTAGGTCAGCCTACCAAGAAAACTGTCTTGGCCACTGTGATATCTGCAAGATGTGCACCCACCATCATGCCTTTCAAACACTGTAATGTATTTGTCTTTTCTTCATATCTGGTAGACTGAATGCAGATGTGGCTGTCCAAGTCATATATAGCGCTATGAGAATCACCTGTCAGGCTACGTGGTAGTCTAAAAGGGTACACAGGTTCTGATAAAGTGGCCAGCCAGTGTAAATTCTCAGTTTCAATTGTTCCAGTAATTACATACTTTTTTATTTATTTGACTTTTAAAGTTTTTTTTTTCTTTTGCTAATCTTATTCTTATTTTTAAAGTGCTTTTTTCTCACTAGCTGCTCTGAACCGCAGGCTGACACAGCCGTCTAGGAAACTAGTTATGGTGAAGGTGGTAGTTAATTCTCTCAGCAAAATAAGTCTGGTATTTTTTACTTCCTATCTCAAAATTATTTATTAATTATCTTTTTTTTTTAAAAAAAGGAAAGAAAAATTGTGTGGCACACAATGCAGCAGACATTCAATTTGATGAGTAAACTGGTACAAAGAAGAAACTGTGCCTCAATCACAGTAAGAGACCATGCTACTATTCACTATCTGTGCGAAGACCCAAGTTTGTGGGAAATCTATTTTCTTTACAGAAATCTCTCAGTGTGAGCAGTCAACAAAATTTGTGCAAAAAAAAAACAAACAAACTATAACAAATTCCAGAGATTATCAAGAATAAACAAGAAATTTTACTTCCATCACATGATGTGAACATGTTTTAGTAGCCAGGTGTGTGTGTTGTGGCTGAGGTCAGTCCAGTTGTTTATGCTTGTAATGGGTGTCCAGAATTGTGGTGCACACAGTGTACAGCAAGTGTTTTGTGAATCTCTACAGCTAACACTGTGAGTGTGTGTACTTTAGACAATAGTGACTATTCTATGTTGGCGCATGTCTAGCTGAAGCTCACTGCAGCAACTCTAATATATCTGATATGGTGGTGATGTTAAAGGGAGATTACCCAACCGTTTGTATGTTTTGCTCACTACTGTACTGTACTGTACGAGTTTTGAAGAAAACTGTTTTGCACTTATTTTGAAATTCTTCAGTAAGTTTAGAAAAAGAAAAAAAGTCCATGAGATTACAGTAAGCATCAACATAATCTGTGAATCTAGTGCTGATAATTCTATTACTTAAAGTTGGTTTTTGTTGTTTTTTTTCTTCCAAAAAGTGGATGGTTACTGTTTCAGATGTAAACAAAAAAAAATCTAAAAGATAACTTGTATATAATGCCTATAGAAGCCTATAAAGTGGCAGTGGATAATCTATCTATCTCGATATCTTATTAGCACTGAATTAGAATTTCAGAAATCAGTCAAAAGGGGGAATAGTTTCAAGAGCAATTGGAGGTTACCTCCCTTGAATCAACTTTTTATTATGTGGTACATGTTATAAACCACGTTAAAATGTTCATTTGAGGTGTTGAGTAAATGTAGTCCTATTAATGTGCAGAGTTTTTTGGGAAAGTTTTTATTTGAAGTTTCATTCTAAAGTTAATCCATTGTGCATATGTTGTTTCAGGTGTTTATTCAAATTCTGACTTTATCATTTACAGGGGATCTTGTGTATGAAGATGTTTGGCTAGGATTTAGTTTTGTTGTTGGCAGTTTCAAAATATTAACCCAGTCATTGTACGCTGTGATAATGGCAGCTGTTGACAGAAAGATGAAGCATACTGAGTGACCATAGAGATACTTCCTAGCTGGTTGCTTATTACTTCCAAACTGTAATACACATAATAAGTGTGTGTGTGTGTGTGCATGCACATGGCATTCACAGGGAATACATTCCCAGACTTTGCAGTGTTAGTGGTGTCCAGAATCTGCAATGTCATGTTCAACATATTAGCATTTATTGTTTGGGAGTTATAAGCAACCAGCTGTGGAAGTAACTTTATGGTCATTTGGTACTTCAAAAAAAAAAATTTTAAAATAATAATAAAATATTGCAAATATAGCTTGCTTTCTGTTTGATAATTTTATAGTGATGTGTCCATATGCATCCATTTTAAAAATTAAAAAAAATCACCACCATAGTTACAGATCGCGTTGATGACGATGAACTGTAAGCTATTGGATTTGAGATGTAAAAAAAAAAAAAAATTTAATGATAAAAGCAGAAGAAAGAAAGAAAAAAAGGGAACTAAAAGTTCCCTGCTTGCTGACCCTAATTTTAGCATTTGCAAAAATAAAGAGAAGAAACCTGTTTTATATTATTCTGCTTAAATGTTTCATCATTTATAGTCACAGCATTGATTTTGACAAAAAGGTAGGTAGGTATTGTGACTAGATAAAGAAAAACTGTGATCTTCAGAAGTGATCCATAAGGTGAAAGGAATTATACCACCCCTCCTTTTTTTTTTTAGGTTATTTTGAAAGGGAAGCAGTTGTGAATTCTGTTATGTACTGAACTTTTTCCCTGCTGCTGAAGTCAGAGATCTCCGATCAATGATCACATCTCACTGATTGCCAAGGTTGGAGATCACTGATCTGATGAATTTTTTGTGACACTCGACAGATGGCCTGGTCAGTAGCACTGGATATCGTTAGTCTAAGCATTGGCGAATGCTGTTGAGGGAACTCCGAATCATGTCAAAGGAGTAGTGAGTCTCTTAAAGGAAATGACATGAAAAACCCTGGCAGGGAAAGAGTTAAAGCACAGTGTTGTGATTGAAAACTTTATTAGCACTTATTCACCCACCCCAGTTCTATTTATAAAAGCCATATCTTATAAGATGGGAAATTTTAAAATGTTCTTCATTGTCACATTGTATGCATAATTCAAATACTCTAGTGTTTGTTGGCCCCTTTAGATGTTGCTGTATGGCCCATTAATTCTGTGTATTTGATGAAAACAGGTTAAATCAATATCAGGCCTTTAATGCATGAAATTATCTTCAGTGTTCAATATTTTGGTATGTTAATTTTTATTTTAGTATAAAGTACATGTGAAATAGTGTACTATGGATTCTAGTGAAAATGTAATAAGACAAAATTATTTAAATTGAAGTTAGTCTATTTTTCTTGTGCCATTTATAAAAAATGCCTTCAAAGATACTGTAAAAAAAATTTTATAAATGAATTTAAATAAATTTCAGCAATGATTCTGTTTCTGACCATTAACATTTGAATAAGCAAGCAATTGTTTAGGTAAATAAATGAAAACAGTATATAGTGGTTTGTGTTGAATGTTAAAATTATTGTGGGAATCTGAATATTTATGAACTGAAAAATGTGCTTTTATGTTATCGGTTTAACTACCATTCTAGTGTTTCAAATTGCAACCCTTCTTTGTATCACTGAAGTTTTTGTAGAGAATAAACTGGTGAAGAAAAATACCTTTGTATTTCTATTTAGATTTCATTCTTGAGGCAGGTTCTTCTGTATGACAGAAGTTACAGAGATTTTAGATGATTAAAGAAAACAAACTAATTTTTAACATCTTTCCAGTAACTACTCAGAATGGTATGAGAGTTGATTGATATGCAAAATTTAGCCTGCACATTTTGTGTTAAAAACTTGAAGCGTTGTTTAGTATTTTCACTTTTTTTGGGGAGACCAAAACCAGACTAGAAGAGCACAAAATCTGCGTTAACAGATTGTGCATGGCCATGTGATCATGTCATATGGATAGGGTACTACTACGTCATTGATATGTGGCTAAAAGAGAACTGAAGATGGGCAATCCAGATGACTATGGGATTCAACAGGCTAAGTGTGCCCCTGTTAGGCTGCAGGTTTGAGACTAGCTTTGGCCACTCATACAATGCAAAAAAATAGTGGGAACTACTGCAGTTGCTCCACTCAAAATGAGTTCTCAGCACTGAATGTTTTTTGATGACTCCAGGTAACTACTAATAAAGTGAAGAGAAATCCCTGAACAGGCTCGCTACTTTCTGTAAATAGCACATCTCTAATAACTTTGGTTCATATCTAATTTCCATTTATTGTACGTTGTTCTGTCCCAACCAGTAAACTAGCGTTGGTTTTAAGATATTTGTTGAAATGCTATTTATTTATTTTTGATGTGTTTTTTTTTTGGGAGTGGGTGAATTGCAATATTCATTTTAGTACAATTGTGTCTGATGATGATGCTATAGGTTTTCAGCTACTACCAGTTGAGATGATTGGCAATCAAGTGTCAAAATTTTCAATACAGTGTCAGAAGAGTTAGTTTTGTTGTTTGACATTCAGAGACCAAAGAGAATTACCTTGTGACACTAGATGTTGCAGCAAAGGCCCAAAACTGGTGAAGAAGACCACTGCAGTGGACATAGTTGAACCATGTGCTGTAGCCCACCACGAATAGGCTGTTTCAGTTGCCAAGTTTTGGAAAAATAGGACAAAGAAGATAAAGAGTTAAGAAAAAACAATGAGACAGGAAAACAAAAGGAAACTTCCTTACCACTATTGTTTACATCAGTTAATTATCTATAAGTAAAACCAGTTTTACAAGAAATAATTTAATTTCTAATTGGGCCTCTAAGTGCAATGGTTCAGCCATGAAAGGGTAACAAACAAATTCCCACCTGGCATTGGAAAAAAATGGCTTTAGGCCAACGTGTGGTAGCTGGAAACCTTACCCAGATTCTGAAGTAGCTACACCAAAAAATTTGTGGCCTCTGGGTACTACAGTTTAACCATGAAAGAGTAACAAATAAACATTTTATAATATGTATTAGAAACAACCACTTCCTCTTAGCCAGCTTATAGTAAGCAAATTTAAGTATTTCCATGCATCAGCAGATGTTCTGACTTGATTATTAATACAAAAGTTGCTCACTGGTTTTCTAAAAATTAAAAGCATTTTTTTGTGGGTCAAAGGATGGATTTTGGTCAGCTTATTGACTGAGTTCTAAAAAAAAAATTAATTAAACTTTCAGGTGTTTTTTCTTTTACTTTAGAAACACGTGAAACAAATTGATGTAATTATGTGATCCATTCAGACTACAAACAGTTGCTCGCTTATTTTAAATCCTTGGTTTAACAAAAGGAGGAAAAAAGCCGAAGTTTTAATAGAGATCTGCGATTAACATGTTTTATTGATAAATTCTTAGGTGGTGTTTATGGTGCCGAGTAGGGGTAAAAAAAAGATGTTAATAGTCTGCATGGCAATGTTATACAGAATTCAAACAAAGTAACAGTCTGCTACAGTATTGTTTAGTTAGTTACTTCCCTATACTATGTTTCTTGATAACGTACGGCAAAGGATAGAAAGTTTTTTCCAGATATTATACAAATTCCTGCTCCCAGATCTTCCTACCAAGACCAACTTTTCCATCTATTTTCACGGGTCTGAGTCTGTAACAACTGGTGAGTTCTTGGTACAATTTTTTAAACCCGCTTATGCGTTAATGAAGATAATAAGTGACAGAAAGAAACCTGTCTGTTCCCTAGCCAGAAAAAAAAAAACAAAAAAATGGCTTCTGCTTCAAATTAGGTGAACTTTTAATTCAGAAAAAAAAAACAAAACTGTTTTTCTATCTATCTTTCAAAAAACCACACACACACAGACAGACAGAACCCCTCTCTCTGGGCACCGAGGTCACCTGGGTGTAGGGAGTCAGGCAAGTCGAAGAAGCTGAGAGAACCGAGACATTTTCGCCACAGACATTGGCTGTCATCTAAGAGAGAGAGAGAGGGGGGGGTAGGAGTTAGGGGTAGAAATATTGTTTTTATAAAACAATATTGATAGATTTTCTTTTTCTTAAAGATAAGATGAGATGCTGATCTTTTTTCTGCTAATTCTTGGTGATCTATTAAAGAATCTCCAGTTTGTTTTCTTTTGTTTTTAAGGCAGCAACCGTATGAAATGTAATTTGCCCTGGCAATTTCTTAGGCCCGATCTGGTACTGAAGAATCTCCTGTGTCCATAATAAGGGAATCTTCCGAAGAGGATGGGGATGAAATGAGAGTCATCGGTTTTCCGACCTTTTATTTCCTCAATTTGCTTTTAGTCCGGGGGTTAAGTACACGGCATATTTATTACAAGCTCCAACACCATTCTTCGCAGGTAATTGCGCCCCCCCCAAGAGAACTTACCTGGGGACTGATTCTAACGCGGCGCGCGCGCGCACCTGAGACCTCCGATTGAGAAAGGGCCGCGTTCAAGGAAGAATCGGGTAAAACTGCTACCGTGAACTCGGACTCGGTGTCGTTCATCATCCTCCGTTGAATCGACGTTTCCAGGACCCGCGGGGGTGGGGGGGATTATGCGGCATTGCCAATGGCTGGTGGTGTTCTTTAGCAGAGGGAACTTCTTTTCGCTGTTCACCGCCGGGGCACCTGTATATCGTTGATAGTCGAAACCGTCTTCCTCGGGTTAATTATTTATTTGCTGCCGCTGCCATCGGGATTGGATGGAGGTACCGTAGGTAACCCACCTGTGCCTTCTGGTGTTTTAAATTAGAATTCCACTTTACAATGTTGCGTTTCGCTCCTTTAATTTCCAAGATAGGAACAACCGAGGCAATATGTGCACCTATTATGTATATCAGTAGCCGATGTTTTAGTGTCCCCCCCCCCTGCTTCGATTTAAAACATCCTTTTTTTTTACCAAATTAGCTACTGGAAAGGGTCCCCCCCCTATCCTCCTCCCTCATCGATGTAGATGGTCCATAGTCTGTCTTAAGTAACAGTGCGGTTAATAAACGGATTGTGTGGGGATCCTAGCTCCCTAAGTCACTCGACAGTCACAATCCATATGTTCCCTGCCTTCCTCTTCTCCTCTCTCCTTCTTCTTCTTCTTCTTTAAACGAACTACAGTTATACTGTTCCGTCTGGTTTGTCATCGGGATAAACACGGGCCGGTTTCGACACAGGTGCCCGGTGTGGCCCTGCCCTCAGATTTTCTCTGTACTTATAGACTATCGTGTTCCCCCTCCCCCCCCTCTCTCTCTCTCTCTCTCAGATAATGCAAACACAAGAAAAAAGAAAAAGATACCATACAAAAATCCAAAGATTTCAGGTTGGCAAATCTGTTAAGCGGGAGACTGAAGCATGTTTTTGGTTGAAGCTCAGTTTATTTATTTTTAGTTACTAATTTTGGTAGGCTTGGGTGGGTGGTTCTAGTTAATAAATTCAGATAGTAAACTGGATGTTGGTAGGTTGTAAGGTACTGGTTTAAGAATTTGAGACTGGACCTGATAACCTTAAAACTATCTTCCACATATAGGTTTTTTTTAAATTTTTTTTATTAAACTCCCAAGGAATTGTGTGTACACAAAGTGTCATTGCCTTCTAGGGTAGGGTTGTGTGCCACTCAGGCTTATGCTAGGACATACTGAAATTACCACGACAGTTTTAAAAATGCGTTTCCTTTTCAAAACTATGTGCAACTGTAGAAAAAAACAGTAAAAAGATTCAGTTACCAACACAAGTTTATTGAAACAAAATTTATATTAACATTTTTTTGAACCGGTTTAACTCATTACAGTAAGTCCAAAATGGCTTTAGTGTCTTATGCATCACCTTCCAGTTTGCTGCGATAGACCAGTAGACCAGGCAACTTTCCTTGTTCAATTTTTTATGACACTTCTTGAATTTCTGCAACAACTTCACAGGTGTAGGTGGGCATTCTGATTGTGTTGCAGGCCTAGAGATTCCGTCTCCTCAAATTTACCAATGAGTTTATAAAAGGCTCTTTGGACTACATAGGCCTCGACGACAACTTGTCATGACAAAAGGCACACAAAGCTTCTCCCTATGTTACAGTAATTTGTTTGAAAAGCTTCATGTGGTGTGTAATTGTAGAAATAAGTTTATCTAAGAGGAAAAAAACACATCAGAGGTGACATGATGGTGCAAAAGGCAAAATCTGGTAACGCATTACCCATGACTCTTTAGGTGAATACTTCTATTAACATGCGTTATGGTTTGGACTCTTTGTCACCTGGTACTTTGTGTTTATAGAGGCCATGTATACCATAAGCTTACAGCCCCTTTGCATGCTTTACTGTACAACACATATAACTCATAAAATTGTGTGCAAGACTTCCAGCAAAAGAAGTTTGAGTTTTCATTGTAAAAAAAAAAAAATAAATAAAATAAAGTGACAGTACACAAAATGAAAATTTCAGTTATTTAGAATTGCTCTCTTTCTTTACTCTTGTTATTAACCCTTTAATTATTATTTATTTTTCTGTTAAACAACAAATCATTATAGATAAAATACACACAAGATATAATTGCATAAACCCCAAAGTTGCATCCCCTTAGAATTTCATGAATAAATGAAGATGTTTAAAAGATTAGGCCTAGGTTTGTTTCCTCTCAACAATTGGTTAGATCTGAATTTTGCATCTGGCCTTTTTCAAAATTGGCAACAAAAGCAATTTTTTTCCTGTGAGGATAAAGAGCATTTGATAAATTATTTTGTAAGTCTTCTATGGGAGTATCTCTTATGATACACATACTTAATCTATATTTCAAATGTTACTTGAGCTGTTTCATATGTCTATTATTCACATGTTGGGGAATTTTGTTTCATCTAAGTGTAATTATCTTCTGTCTTTCTCTCTAAAAAAAAAGAAAAAAAAACTTTTGATGTACTATGATGTGAGACATTTGCAATCTGGTTTTATTTATTTAAATAGAAGTAAAGCTATAACATTGCTATGGAAAATTGCATATATTTACAGATATAATGTAAATGAGCCTTAAGGCTATGATCTCAACAGTTTAAAGAAACTGTTTTAGACCAAAGATTTTAAAAGGGCAACTGAGTGTGTGGATTGTCTTTGTTTGAAACTGTGTCCCTTGAATGCATTCATGCATGCATTTGGTTGTACACAAAATTGGCTGGTATCTGCACACTAAGCACACACATGTTGATGCTGCTCGATCAGTAAAACCTTTTTATTTATATTTTTCATACATACATATTTGAGTTGGAAACTTTAGCTATTATCCTGATGCATGTAAATAAATTACAAAATAATAATAATATTTTGGTCCAGTAAGAGTTCCTGATCGGGATTTATACATTTTAGTTTTGGTACCTCAGTTTTAAACACCAGAAAGTACAAATGGGCCTCCTTTTAAAAGGACTAAAGGAGACCATAAAACTTTAGCATCCCTGACTCTTGTCTTTAACCCTTAAGTGGATAACATCTTGTGACACTGAAGGTCACTGGGCTCCTCTAAGGCCACCAGAACCATTAAGTTTTGTAAAGCTTGTGAAAGTCAAATTGTCTACTGGAGAACAGTGGTTAATCCTCTGGAGACTATAGGGCTGATCTATCAGCCCAAAGCTAGTAATCAATAAAAAGAAAGGTGACACAGCTTATCTGTTGGTCCCATAAAGAGCCTTGCTGAATAGTTCACTATAAATAGTATGGTCCAATCAGCAATGGCCTTTCAATAAAGAAACATCCTGGTAAATCATTGGTAGCAGCAGTCAGTTTCTCTGTCTTTCTACCTGGAAACTTCCAAAAGTGTCCATCTCCAAGGGGTTAAATAAAAATGACAAATACAGAAAATCTTGGAGACATTTCTGAATCTTTTATACAAATATATTTACTCAAGTTTATGCAGATGCACATAACATCTATAATGTAGGCTCAAATTTTAGTTATGGTCTTCAGTCTTTTCATAGTTATGACGCTTGAGTCATTGCAGATATTTTATTGATTAGCGCTTTCCTGCAAACCTTTTTTTTTTTTTTGGAAATCTATACTCAAAAGCCTTGATTTTCAGTCCTTTCTCCAGTCACAAAGGTGGCACCTTAAATATTTAGCTGGTGGGGTTTTTAACTCTTTTTTAAAATTCCTAGTTATGCTAGATGTTACTACAACAGGCATTTAATGATTGAAGAACATATAAAAGAGCACAAAGTTATACTATTAAAGAATGGTCTACTGAGCCTGATAGGGCCCCAGTTGTCCACCTAAGTTGTAAGGAATTCATTCCATTTGGCAGAAATCACAACGTACCGTTTGCTAGTACTGATGTAGTTTAACATATGCAAGATCATAAAACATTTTCATCATCCACGACAGAAAAGGAAAATGCTTGTAAAGGATCTTGCAGTGTTTTTGATTAAGATTGTATTTAGGATGTAGATCCTTGCTCCTTGATTTTTCTATCTTGTTTTTTTCTCTCCTAAATGCGGTGGACTCCACATCCCCCCCACAAATAACCAGTAAATATTCGGTATATTTTTTTCAGGCCATTTTGACAATTGCAATCTTGGCAAGTAAAGTGGTGTTAGCCAAAGTAAGTTTCCATTCTGACAGAATATGCTTCAGTCTTCCCTGCAAAACTTCCAGAGAGGTTGCATTGCACATTTATTCAAAACTAATTGGTATATATATATATATATATATATAATATATACATTTTTCTAAATGTGTCAAATATACACCGATCTGTTGCTACATGGCGTGGATCTCTGGGTTTACTTTTGGCCTACATAATAGAAAAAGAACTCCTCTTTTTTTCTTATTCGCAGTCTCTGAGTGAAAGAGAAACATCATATACCAATTTATAAGGGCAACAACCCTGATGAGGGAGTATGGTGCCATGGTTTTCTGTTACGAAGTATTGCTAGGCATGTGACCACAAAGGGTCCCAGCACTTCTGACTTTCATAGAGAAAACTTTGGGGTCCCAAAACACTAAATGATAATTACAAGGGAAGGGTTAGGGTTAACCTTTGCTAATTTCTTTATCCCATTTTTGAAAAATGTTAAAAGATTTTAATAAAAAAGGGGGCACCAATGTAGATTCTTAAACACTTGCAGCGAATAACAGAGTTTGTACAACAAAGAAACCACTGTGTTAGCCACCTCTTTTTTCTTTTCATTTTCTTAATGAGGAATGGCTTATTCATGATCAGAGCTCAGTAAATGTTCTCCAGGGAAAATTGAAATTAGAAGGGGGAAAATGAGACTTTTAAACTTTATTAACACACTCATATTCGTGAACTGTTCATAAACCTTTAATGTTGATCTAAATTATAGAAATATTCAATTACAATTATTTTGTTATAAAAAACAGAAAAAAAAACCCAACAAACTCTCACATTACTTCTTCAGATTTCATCAGCTGGTTTGTGAACTTCATCTAGTGTGGGGACTGAACCAGCTCTGTTGCCATGGACAATGAAGAAAGTGAGGCATGTTACAATTGCAAACATTGCCAGGCATCCTTTGCTTTAAAGTCACAGCTAATGAGTCATCTGGACAGCAGCCATTTGACAAAGAAGCCCTTTAAATGTGAGCCTGGTCTAGACCAATGTGGTGACCCTGATAATTGCACAAAGTGCTACACATCCAAGGAAGCAGCTCCCCACGCGTGTAAAGACAGTGAAGAGCTGTTTGCTGGTCAAGGAAGTCTCTTTAGACATGAAAAACCTGGGGACAAACCCTTCAAGTGTGACTATTGCGGGAGATCCTTTGCCCTGCGGGGTTTTCTCATCAGACACGTCAAGAGTCACACTGATGAAAAATTGTTTGCATGTGACTATTGTGGAAAGTCATTTGCTGAGCAAGGAGGCCTCTCTGAGCATGTCAGGACTCACAACGAGAGAAGACCCTTCACTTGTGACCATTGTGGGAAGTCATTCACTCAGCGTGGGATTCTAATTCGGCATGTGAGAACACACACTGGAGAAAAACCATTCATGTGTGACTACTGTGGAAAATCTTTTGCAGAGAATGGTAGTCTCTACGAACATGTTCGGATTCACACTGGGGAAAAGCCATACAAGTGCGTGCACTGTGGACAGTCATTTTCTCGGCATTATACTCTCATTGGACATGTCAGAACTCATACTGGGGAAAAGCCATACAAGTGTGTGCACTGTGAAAGGTCATTCACTCGCCGTGGCATTCTCATGAGGCATGTGAGGACGCATACTGGAGAAAAGCCTTACAAGTGTGAGCAGTGTGGAAAATCATTTACTCAACGGGGTATCCTCATTAGACACGACAAGACGCACACTGGGAAAAAACCGCACATGTGTGACTATTGTGGTAAGTCGTTTGCCGAGCGTTGTAGTCTTTTTGAGCACGTCAGGACTCACACTGGTGAGAAACCTTACACATGCGACCACTGTGGGAAGTCATTCAGTCAGCGAGGCAGCCTCTTCGAACATGTCCGGATTCACACTGGAGAAAAGCCCTACATGTGCAATTACTGCAGAGAGTCATTTACTCGACGGGATACATATGTTAGACATGTCAGAATTCACACTGGTGAAAAGCCCTACAAATGTGACCGATGTGGGAAATCATTTGCATCTAAAAGCTATCTCACAAATCACGTTAGAACTCACACTGGTGAAAAACCCTACCGGTGTGACTACTGTGGGAAGTCATTCACTCAGCGCTCTTCACTCACAGTGCATGTCAGGAGTCACACTGGTGAAAGAGACCTAGATATCTGAGAGACAAATGGTACTTGCACTGGGAATGCTGGCACGTATCTGGAACTAGTGTATGTAACCATCATGGAAAGTTGTATACTTCCAACAGCTTTCTCATTAGTTTTATTAAAATGCATGCTTTGGAAAAGAAAAAAAAACAACCAATTTTCAAGGGTAATTATTATAGAAATTTATTGCTAGTTTTACAATAGTTTAAACAATTCTGTCCAATTTGAAAGGAATCTTATGTCTTCTGCTAGACAAATCACTTCTCAGGCACTGCTTTTGTCCTTCAGAAGAGCCAAGGGAGATAATGCATTAGTTGAAAGAAACAGTATTACCTAACACAGTATTTTGTATGCTAATTTTCAAATGTATATGAGACCTGAAAGTAGCCATTTGTACATCTGTTTTAATGGTTAAAGTTGTTTCTAAGACAAAGATTGTGTTTGAAAATACAAACCAGTTTTTTGTTAACTGATGAATAACTAGATATCATTTGTATAAAACTAGTAATCACTACTTATCAAATGCGTATAACATATAGTCAGATATTGAATCTATATTGCAAGGATTGCTATCTTTTTTTTTATCTCTTATGCCAGAGGCATGCAAGCACCATATAGTACCCGAAAGCCATTCCAAATAGCACCATGTACAATCATGACAGTAATTTCCTTTGTGGCCTTACTGAGAGTAGAATTTTGGTTATCTGTTGAGAGAGTTTAAATCTTCAGAACTTCTTGTATTCAACATAATGTTCTACAGTCTTACTTATTCTAGTTAATTATGGGTTTGCCAGTTTATCATTATGTGTAAATATTTTGCTTAACTTAAAATTTAATCAGAATTGCCAAGCTGCATTTCTTAAATACAGGGAAAAATCTTCCAACATTTATCTTTCCAGATCCTACGCATTGGGAATGCTGAATAATTTCGGGGATCTGCTGTCATAAAGCGGTCCCAGTGAATACGGAGCAGTGGCTGGAGAAACCAGAATGTCTCTCTGTTTTGTCATTTTTTAATTTGCCAACAATCTGCTTATGATATCTGGGGGAAAAAAAAATTCAGAATTTAAAAAAAAACTGCATAAAGGAAAATTGCAATCAAAGCAAATACAAAGATCATAAAACATTTTTGTAAGCTTTAGAGAATCTTTTGTATTCAGAAGATTGGAGAAAAGAAATCTTAAGTGACTGAATTGAACATTACTTTATTACCATCATTATTTCTTAATGCAGAAACTGAAAAGGATCTGTACTAGAACAACTAGCTACAGTTTTAGCTGCTATCAAAATAATACAATTAGATGAAAATAACAAAAGATGCAGTTAAACTACTAGTCAATAGAAATTTCAGAAAAATATGTGCGTGGTCCCAATTTAGTTGCTATAAAACAGCACTACAATTTTTCATTTATTATGGATGAAGCACTTGTTTGTCGCAGTTGCTTTGTGGTGGGAGTACTGATACCCTGGTGATGCTCGTGTAGTTTCATGATATGTGTTCACTCGCTGAGTCTCACCCATACATACAACTGTAGATAACTGACAATTCTTACACAGGATGTCTGAATATTAGGGCTACCAGTGGTAGTTTACATTCAGTTTTACATTCCATTTCACATACTTGATGGGCACCCTGTTCAAGAGAGTGGACTTTACATTGCTGCAGAGGATATCAATTTTGGAAAGGTCTCGAGGGAGCTTAGTGGCATGGCTCTGCGAGAAACATTTTGAAGTCACTTGGTGAGCTGATAGTCAAGGAAAAGGGTTTTTGTGAGAATGCTGCTGCACTAGAGAAAGTAAATGTGATGTTCAACATGTAGATTGAAGGGGGAAATTTGCTTAAGTCAGTCAACGATGTTACACTCCAGCGGCTTACCAGAGATAGGGCCAAAAGGCTTGCTTGCTGAGTAGACTAATCAAGGCCAGTGCTATGACAACATCAGTGTTCCTGAGGAATGGTTCATCTGCTTAAAGACTCACAGCAGCAGCATCTACAAGCATGCTCATGGCAGCATGTAAAACACTGAAAAGAAGATAAAGGCTGAGTGGCAGAGATGCTACCTTTTTTATATTCACCTGCTTGTTGATATTTGTAATGCTAGCAAGATAGGACTTTATAAATGCACTGGACAGTTCCATGATGGTCAGAAAGTCTGCTTTGAGCAGCACCAAAAGAAGGCTGCTATACTGACTGTTTTGATGCAATTACAGACAGTCATCGACTTACGACTGTTCGACTTTACAACCACAACTGCACATCTGGCAGTGTTGCCCAGCCCAAACCAGCTGGGCGTACAATAGTTTACATGTTGTGGCTGGCAACACTCATCTTCCCGCACTCAGTTGTTCACCAGCATCGGTTTCATCTACATTTATTATACAGTACTATACATACGGTAATGTGGAATCTATAGATATACCGGTCCGACTTACGTCCAATTTGACTTACGAGCGGTCGGTCAGAACGGAACGTGGTCATAAGTCGATGACTGTCTGTACTGTTATTTTTGTTAATATTAGAAATAACCACAGAACTTGCAGTCTGACAGGATTTTTTTCCAGTGATTTTGAGTGCATTAAAGGGGTATTCATCTAAGAAATTCACACTCTAAAGTTACAAGAGTATTCCATTTAAATACAGCAGTACCGTGATGTATTCGATTTGAATTGAGTTTGTACTGACACCAGTTAACTATAGGCATGCTGCTTAGTGTGGACAAAATCTGCTGCCCCAATGTGTCTGTGTGTAAATATTCATATATGTATATGTGTGTGTGTGTGTATGTGTTTGTCATATGTATATGTATAAGTAACCAGACACCCCTTGATACTCAAATAGGCCATCTCAGTCATATGATATACATTACACATGATTGCAAGAACAAGTACGGGCCAGAAGCAGCTCCAGTCTGCAGAAAGCCATGCCACAAATATGAGTTTCATGGGAACTGATGAGCTTTGTAAGGGAGTGCATAGTTGGGCAAAGTGACTTTGGTAGAAGCCAGTGGGAAATTTCCAAAGCACTGAACATTCCAATGTTGACAGTTAGCAGGATGACTGTCCAATTTAAGAGAAGCCATGACAATCATTCATGTGTCTTGGATGTCCAAAGCCAACAGAATAGACTCTCTGTGCTATGAAGATAATGGAAACCAAACCATGGCAATCAGCTGGAAATGTTGCATAACATTTGTAGTGTCTACTACAATCATCAGATTTGATTGCCACTGCATGACCTAGAATAGAAGAGCAGTGAGAAGCAAACCATTTATTCCATGCAGTCATTTGTCAACTACAATGGACAACACACATTCTACCATATACTCTTGCCTTCTGAAATGCTGTTTCTTGTCCTGATGAGTCCAGATTTTCAGTTCCAAGACATTGGTTGCCCATGAGTGTGATGCTGTTTAGGAACAGAAACTTTCAGTGAATATTTGCAAACCACAACAATTTGTGACAGTCTATTTGCTATTTTAAGGGTGTGTGTGTGTTTTGGGCTGGTGGTTGCAAAGAAATTGCAATTTTTGCCCAATACATAAACATTCTCCTTGGGGGACTTTTGCTGCTGCTCAAGTTTCTGAAGGGCAGTATTTTTATTGAAGATGGTCCCCCAGCTCACACCACTGGTACAATGCAAAAAAACAGTCACAACCCTGCCATGGTCTGGACAATCACCAGGCATGAGCCCCATTAAGTATGTATGGATTCTGAAATGATCCTTGTGAAAGTCTTTCCATAAACCTACTTCCCTAAGAGTTCCTAATTGAAGAATTGGCTTGTCTTGTCCACAAATTGTATCAGCATTTTGCTGCCTTACGCAAGGACTACATTAGAAAATAATGCCACTTGTATTTTTCCAATGCTATGTATTGTTCTAGAATAAACAAGTGTTCTTTCCAACTTTTGTGTCTATTTATGTTAAATTTCCATATGCATTACAGAAAGCTGTTTGCTGAAAAAAAACCAATGAACTCAATATGGAAGATACTACATCTGTAGGACCAGAATCTAATTATACTGAAATGATAGTGAAATGTTAAAACTAGCAGTTTACTATAATACAACTCTGTAATCCTACAATAAATGCATGTTTACTTTGATGGAAGCCTGATATAAAAACTAGATATTTCTGTCTTGATCACTTTCATTTTTCTAATAGTTCAACTTAGTTTAATTTATTGAACAGGTTCATTTCAGCACGTTTATGACTGGATTATATATATATTTAAAAAGAAAATAGGAATACTATCATATCAGTCTGGGTTTGGGAATTTTGGAAAATTAACGAGACTTTCGCTTTACATCAAATTCGAAGGCGATGGGGTGATAGCTTTGCATCGAAATAGGTTCATTCACAATGTTTATAAATATAAAAAGGGGGTGGGGGAGGGGATGGTCCTTAAATCCCACCCCACTTATCTTCAACCACAAGTATCCAGGATGCCCTTCCACTGATAGCTACGGACACCGGCTGAAGTACTGAATATTCGGGCAGAGGACTGCGTCTGGGAGGGGAGGCGGGAATCGTTTGTGTTCCAAATACTCCTTAGTTCGTTACACATCCAGTCAAAGTTTGAATGAAATGGCTGGGAGGGGAAGGGTTTTATAAAGAACGAAAAGGTTCTTGTGTGTTTTTTTCTTAAGAAAAGGAGGGGGGGTCTTTGAATGGCGGTCGTATGATTCTCCATTTTCGACTTAACGTTAAAATGCGTATTTCATGCTGCCAGTTCAAAAACCATCCATCCCCACACACACGGTATCGGTTAAAACAATCCGTGGGGAAGCGAAATTCGACTGTAAATAATAATAATAATAATAATAAAATAAGAATAATGGTAATAATTCGTCCTTGGCGCCACCAGTAACCGTCCATGGCACCCATATTGTCGCCGGGTCAAGGGTGACTTCCTGCTTGGTGCCTCGGCTACAGTAAGTATATGTGTAGTCTCTGTTGTAATGGTGTCACGGCGGTGGGCGAGCTCTACTAGGGGATAGGGATAGACTGCTGCTCCGCTGTGCTCTTCGCCTGCGAGTATGGGGAGAACCATTCTCGAAGTGGAAGTAACCGACGTCGAAAAGCGACGGGATCCCAGTAAACACTATGTGAGTTCTGCTCCTTAATATACCATCCCGTTCGATTGTTCTTAAGCTGTTTGTTCAACGAATTACATTAACCCGGGCCTCGTCCCGACACGAGTATCCCCCCCACCCCACCCGACCCGACCCGACCCGGGCTTCATCCTGACACCAGTACCCCCCCTCCCAACCAAACCAACCCGGGCCTCATCCTGACACCAGTACCCCCCCCAACCAAACCAAACCAACCCGGGCCTCATCCTGACACCAGTACCCCCCCCAACCAAACCAACCCGGGCCTCGTCCCGACACCAGTACCCCCCACCCAACCAAACCAACCCAACCCAGGCCTCATCATGACACCAGTACCCCCCCCACCCCACCACATCCTGACACCAGTACCCTCCCACCCAACCAAACCAACCCAACCCAACCCAGGCCTCATCATGACACCAGTACCCCCCACCCCACCACATCCTGACACCAGTACCCCCCCCAACCAAACCAAACCAACCCAAACCAACCCAACCCAGGCCTCATCATGACACCAGTACCCCCCACCCCACCACATCCTGACACCAGTACCCCCCACCCAACCAAACCAACCCAAACCAACCCAACCCAGGCCTCATCCTGACACCAGTACCCCACCACTAACCCTGCGGATGACAGTGACATGGGTATGGGACCACGCCTCAAGTTTACCCCTGGGTCGCTCTGGGGGCTAGGTCATGGGACCGCTTTCTAGGTTGGTAAACATTGTTTAGAGGGAAGTATTCATTACGGTATGCTCACACCTCTAAAGAACTGACCTTATTCATAAATTATATATAAACCAGCAAGAAAAGCTGCTTTAAGACAAATCCATCTTATCTTTTTCATATGATTTTATTTACTCTGGAAATCTTTCTCTGGTGAGTTCACTGTTATGGCCACCATACATGCATTAATTTACATGTACATTAGCATATCTCTGTCAGAAAATTCCTAAATATCAAAGGAAAGAGTGTTTTCTTCAATGAAACAGCAGTTCAAGTCCATCTACAACTAATAAGGGGACAGAATCCCCTAATTAATGTTCTACTTTCTGTATACAACAAATTATAATACATTTTTTCCTGTTATTATGAAGCTGATGAAAGGTAATATTGGACCTGAGGTGCCTAATTGAAATGTAAATTGAGGGTGTGTCTGAATTAGAACTGAGGGAGTGTAATGACTGCCTATAAGATAAAGAATCCTCCAGAAAATATTGCCATGTCCAACACATTGATGCTACTAAATAAGTTTATGCATGTGAGATTTGGACAAGGCATTGCTGGTACCAAGCACAACAAAGTTTTCGTTCTGTGTGCATCCAGGTGTTTTCAATGTTTTGGGTATGCACGCTTGCATTAAGTGGATTCACAAAATTACACATGTGAGCAACATGTTAACTGAAAAAAATAAAACAGAGGAGCTATGTAGAGTTGAATCTGAAATAGCAGACTGCAAAGGGAGAAGGAGAAGCATCTCACCAGCAGTTTAATCCTGATAGTAAGATACCAGGATCCACAAGATGGGTTAATGTTTGCCTTTGTCCAGGCATTTGGAACAGTTACAAAAATAGAACATTGTGGCAGTATCAAATTTAGGAAACTTCTGACATGCAAAGGTTGACATTCATATAGGCACCTAAAGTCTTATTACTACCCTGATGAAAATTCATAGGATATCTGATGTGCAAATGGATTGCCAGACCTGAGTGTAGGGGCAACCAAGTGAATCATCAGTTAATTAGCTCCAAATGTTATTGTTTTGTCAAGTTTTTCTTATTGCATTTTTTACGATAGTCTCATTTTGAACTGGCTATAAAAACCTGATAGTCATGTCCAGTACAGTATTAGTAAATAGCGGCACTAATAAGATTCTGTAAAAAAAAAAAAAAAAAAATCAATGGGAGATAACTGCTTCTTTCCGTGCATGTTTTTTTTATTTTTGTTGTTGACTGATATCTGAATTCTTCAGAATTCAACATGTATCTAAAGAAAAGAAAAAATGATAAAAATAGGATTGTGTCAATGAAATTCATGCATTCTCTTTCTCTCTCCCTTCCGATTTTGTTTTGCTTGTACAATACACCCACGCCTTGTTATCTGTGAGAGATCCATTCCAGAAATGGTAGAGAAAATAGCAAATCTCATGGATAGCACCATGACCCTTGCATACGTATCCAAGAAGCACCTTTTTGCCCTAAGTATTGCACTGAAAACCATGAATAAACACTTGATGCACTACATATTGCAGGAAAAGCTGAAAACAAAAAGATATCAGAACAGTACACATACATATCCCCAAAAATACATAACATAACATGATCAAAATACGTAAAAAAAAAAAAAAAAAAAAAAAAACTGGGCAAGACGATCTGATGTAAATGCTTAATGGAAAGACGCTGTGCATACGTACTACTACTTGTGGAGGGTTATAAGAGGTTCATAGATGTTCCTAGAACATTTGGAAAGCATCTTTAAATGTTTGCAAGGGTTGCACTGGTGCCTTGGCTCAATCTTCAATCTCACAAGTAGGTGGATTTGTGAATTGAAAATTCGTGGATAACAAGCGATAGGGTGTAATATTTTAGGAAAATCTTTCTATGCCAAGTAAGGGAGTCACCTTGAAGGAATCGCTCTTTTTCTCCCCGAGGGTTGGAAAAGTGACATTTAATTGTTGTAAACTGTATGATGGAATCTATTTCCTCTCTCAACTGCTGTGGCATGGAACACCTAACCACGTTGACCCCTGACTGGGATTCAAACATGGTGGTCTGTCGGCTAGCCCACTGGACTTTTTACCATAGTGGCTTCTTGTTTTGAAAGCAATCTAGTTTGCAGGGTGTGTTTATAATGTCAAGGTGAGCAATAAAATGAAGAGGATGGGCAACTTCTCGTTTTGAGTGAAACTGCAGTAGAGCACATCTTAGCTATTTTCTTATCTCTTCTGAAGTGTTCCATTTAATTCATTGGAAAGTATGGAAAAAATTAGAAACAAAAAAAAAAGAACCACGTGAACAAAATAAAACAATACTTTGTGTTTGTAGAGGGGTAGATCTCATTGTCAGCATTGAAATGTATGACTTCTGTTTAAAAAATTCTTGCCCTTGTAAAGCAGTTAACAGATTCTAGACAAACCAAGTTTATTATGGTCAATAATTACTATTTCTGTTACTTTGTTTGCTGCCTGTGTAGTAGGGAGCCAGCCCCTTGACAGCTGAGCAGTTGACCTTGTAAAAGTATCTGCTGGTTATGGAAATGGAGGTTGGGTTTCTGTCTAATGCATTGGCTCTGGGCAAGGATGGCAAAGAAATTAAATGAACCATAATCAACAGAATAAGCAAATTCCTTGGAAGACGATAAAAAACAGCTTATTTAAATTATGATTTTATGAATATAAGGTGAAACATTTTTCAATCTTAACATTAAGTCTCTGGACCAAATGGATGATATCTTTGCTCAGCTGCCCAGTTCCTACTGGTTGTGCCAGTATGAGATATCTTCTAGATGTAGCATCAGCTAGTTTTTATTATCCAATAATTTGAGACTCTTGTGTGAGGATTACTGCTGTCCCCCATTTTCTAATAGAGCTTGCAGCTGTTGGACACAGTAGCATTTTTTTTTTTTTTGTTTTATGTCTATAGTCTGTACAGAGCTTTTATTATAATGTTAGAGTTACAACTGAACATGGTCTTCACTGGATAACAATATCACCACTTTTAATTGATTGTGAATATTTGTTTTCGTTACCCGATATTCCAAGTGAAGAGGGGCTCTTGTCACTTTTTAAGAATACCAAGCAATGTTTGGGTGGGAGGGAGATTGGGAGAGAGAGAAGACTGCTGTTTGCAACATTGCTGTGGATAACACTGACACAGTCAATGTGTTCTGGCCTGGGGTTTTATTCTGCTAAGACAAATTCCCTATTATAACTACCCCAACTTTCTTGATGTCTGCTCTGTCTGACCATCCCAGCACTTTGCATATTATTTTAGGTACTTTTGCTTCAGTAAATGGGGATTTTTTCTTCCTTTCTACTTGCAAGATAAGCGATAGCTTTTCATTGTATTTGAATGGTGAGTTGGGGCTATGAATTAATGATTTTGTTTTAGGTTTACAAATTTAGATATTTTTTAAAAGAGGCTTTTGTTTGTTTGTTTATCATTACTCTTTCAACTTTAATTGTAGGATCTTGAATGTTTGAAACTCTAAACCTTTTGTAGGGTTCAGAGTGATATAGTTGGTTATATGAGCAGATATTAATAAAAATTGTATGGTGAGTTCAGTATTATAGGGTTACTTAGATTGTAATGTCTCATTTAAGGGTTAATTTGGAAATTCATTCATAGGTCAAACCAAAGTATATGTAATTCCCGACTTAAGAATGCCCGCACTTACGAATGGGATCCCATATGCAGGCAGTCCCCGACTTACGAACAAGATCCCATATGCAGGCAGTCCCTGACTTATGAACGAGATCCAATATGCAGGCAGTCCCCAACTTATGAACGAGATCCAATATGCAGACAGTCCCCGACTTACGAACGAGATCCCATGTATTCAACACAGAAATCAGTTCCAACCTGCGGCTATTTGCTGGCGCTTATGATGAACAGGTCGACTTGGTTTTCTAAACCCAACTCGTTTGTAAGTTGGGGACTGCCTGCATAAGTTAAAAGAAAAGGAAATGACAAACACATTAAACTTATTCATTTACTCTGTTTCATCAGTGATGAGCTCAAATGAAAAGAAAAAAAAAGACCAAAGTGATAAAAAGAATTTTAATAACAACAACAGCGATGCACAGTTTGTAAACCAAAGCAAATGGAGAAAGGTGTCCCCATTCTCTATATAAATTATTTGACATGAAGGAGAAAGGAAATTGTGATTTTGAATTTAAAAAAAAAATCAAAAATTTTCTCTGATACTTGATTAAAATGATGAAAAAATATAGTACTGCGATAATCCAAAGGTAGGGTAACTAACTAACTAACTATTTGTTGATTAGTAGATAGCTGACCCTGAAGAAGGCAGCCTTTCTTTTAAACCAGGGGTCCACTACCTATGGCTCTCTTGTCATTTTCAACATATTTGAAGCTTTTTAAATGAAAAAAATTATTAAAAATTTTAAAAGCATCTTAGTACTCGTATCGAAATGGTCTTTTTTTGGGGTCTATTTTAACATTTACTTTTTACCAAACGTCCCTATTCTCAATTTATTGGGTGCTTTGCATCTTCTTTTGGTTATAATGTATTTTAATCCCGTACATTAATTTCAGAATAATGAAAGGGAGAGGACTTAGTTTCTGTGTCTTTGGCTTTGCTGAAGACAGTCAGTCCCTAATTAAACATAGTAAAACATTTTGGACTATTTGATAATTACAAACATGAGGCATATTTAATAATACATTAATAATGTATGAATTACTCTGCCCCACCATATTTCCATGGATACAATACTACTCGGTTCGGTCAAATTTGTTTATATTTTGAGAATGCATTAAATTTCAGAATAAGTTTTAAAAATGCATTATTTTTGTTTGTTGCTGATATTCAGAAAAAAGCGCAATAAAAGTTGTCATCATTATTCCCTTTTTCCCCCCCATTTTTTTCATTTTCTCTGCCCCCACCATATTGGCATATGTGTTTATTGGCCGTGTTATTTCAAGTTTGCACTACTATGTTGTTTTGCATGTTTAGTTTCACCTTTTCCTAATATACACCATTAAAATACATCATGGTCCCCTATTAATCTGGTTGGCAAGAAATCCTGTGATGGTGAAACCTATGGCCCCCCCCCCCAACGAAAAAAATGGTGAAAAGAGAGAGAGAGAGATGACGAGTGCCAAAACTTTCAAAAGGATTGGACAGACTTTTATGCATTTATAAATAGGTAGGGGTGACCCTGCTGTCCTATTTGTAATGAGAGACTGTCCTCAAACAAATTCAGAATGGCATTACATGTAAAAAGACATGCAGAATTTGCTACAGAAATTTCCTGAGCGTGGAAAAAAAAAAAAAAAAGCCTGCAAAGATCTGCTGTGTAAATTGGACATTGGACAAAATAGCCTGCTTGCATGGTAACAACAACAACAACAGAAAAGTGGGAGCTTAATTATCGCAAGCTTTGCGGGTTCTCTGTATTATTCCAGAGGGAAAGCCTTTCACTGATGGAGATTACATGAAGAGATGCATGTTAAAAACTAGCCATGAACTATTTGATGGATTTCCGAACAATGATAAAATTTTACCGAAAATTCAAGACATGCCATTGTCAGCAAAAACAGTTCATGGTAGAGCTGTGAGAATGGCCCATCAAATTGACAAGTTATTTTTTCTGTTGCTATTGACTAGGTAACTGGCATATGTGACATTAGTTGGCTATGTTTTCTGCGAAAGTATATTTGTGAAGATACTCTGCATGAAGAAATTCTTGCGATACTACCAGTGAAAAACCATACAAGGAGCAATGACATCTTTAAAACTGATGAACTTTGTAAATGAGCAAGGAATACAGTTGGACAATCTTGTCTTTACAGACAGTGCTCCTAGCAAATACAAAGGATTCCTTACTCTTGTCAGAACAGCTGAACTGCCCGCTTTTGAACTATCATTGCATTTTGCATCCAGAGGCACTTTGTGGGCAATCTTCTGGAACTTGAACTCAGATGTATTGGGTTTAGTGGATCACATTGTCAATAGGATTTGTGCCCAAATCCTTAATCACCCTCTGTTTCAGTTATTGCTTGATGAAGTAGATTCTGAATATCTAGATCTAGTAATGCACAACAATGTTTGCTGGTTATCTCATGGGTCATGTTTTCTCCTGCATTAACAAAATTAAGTTATTTTCGGATGTGAAGAGTTTTAAATGGACCGAGATTTCGGACAGTGACTGGTTGCTCAGATTTTACTATCTCGTCAACATTACCAGCCATTTGAATGTGCAGAACCTTGAGCTACAATGGCAAGGAAATACAGTTCTAAGTTTTCAGCAGGTATTGTTTGGGTTTGAGTCAAAATTGATTATTTGCATCAAAGACATGGTGATGGAAGGACCAGTGCATTTTGAAAGATTATGAATGTTTTACGATTCATATCAGAGAGAGAATCCAAATGACAGACAGCATTGATTTGCAGCAGCTTTCCAGTTTTGTATCTGGGATACTGATGGTGTTCAAATCTCATTTTGTTGACTTTTGCAAAATGGAGCTATGTTGATTTTATGATTTGGCCACACAATGCGTCTGTTGAAGAACTGGATTCGATAGTTATTCCAGGATTGTCATTAAGTGATGTGGAAATGGAGGTAGCAGATTTCAAAGAATCGGATGTCTGGGTGGAAAAAATTCATCAGGCTGAATTCTAATTTAGAATGCCTTGATCGAAAACCTGCATAAATGGGTTGATATGAAGGAAATCAATCAAAAAGATATACTGATTCTTCAAACTTTGTTACTTACAACACTATGAAGAACGTCAGCTTTGCCTAATCGTCAGCACTTAGCTTCACTTGTGTGTGTGTGTGTGTACCAGCAGGCTTTCTTTCATTTGACTCACATCAAAGGAAATTTGCACTCATAATTGACAAAAGAAAGCCCAAGTGCAGTGAACGAAACTAAATTTGACCATTTATGATTTAAACTTCAAACAAACAAGCAAAAAAGGTGTAGCGTTAAATGAAAAGTTAGTACGATGTTTTATTAATTTTATTATTGATGATCATGTCAGTTAGCAATAATATCTAGCTGTGTGTTTTTAGTCATAAAAATGAGTGTTCTTATACTGGCTCCTTGTTGACCACTTGCTCTGAACTTTGATGTAGTTTGGATCTTTGGTTTAAGAAGGACATTTTAATGAAGCTGGGTTGTGCAGGAATGCTAGCCATCACTACTGTAATCCATTGAATTAAGTAAAATAAACAAAAAAGAAAAACTATTTTTAGATTACCAGTAAACAATTATTTTGCAGTGAAAAATATTCATGGCACAGTCTGTTTGTTACAATGGATAGGGCATACTATATGCCACTGGAATTTGTTGGGATGGACTTCTTGTTGGGTGTTTGCTCACAGTTGGACAGACACTGTAAACAGAAGAAAAGTGGTAACAAAGAAATGGAAAGTAGGGGTTAACAAGAGTTAGCTAGAGAGAGAGAGAAGTGGAATATGTGTAATCCACTTAATGAACAGTCTGTGAAAGTAGGCTAAACATTCCAATTGTATATAGTTACTCACTTGGCTATTATCTGGCTAA
Source organism: Nautilus pompilius (assembly GCA_018389105.1). Classification (NCBI taxonomy): domain Eukaryota; kingdom Metazoa; phylum Mollusca; class Cephalopoda; order Nautilida; family Nautilidae; genus Nautilus; species Nautilus pompilius. The sequence goes on from JACATO010000682.1 coordinate 321,122, forward strand.
AATTAAAGCTGGTTTCACCCCAGTTAATGCTTTCATACTATTTAGGGGAAGGTAATCTGCTTGAGAATTTTGTCTTTTGGTAGCTCATCTTGTAACAATCAAAATTTGCATGATTTATTAATTTGTTTTTGGTAATAGCTTTGGATTTGCTAGTGTGCTTGTCAACTTGTGTTGAATCTGCATTGCCACATTGCTGTGTTTTCTCTGATGGTTGCAATATTCCTTGAAATTTGTGAACAAGGGTTCTTCTCTCTCCTCCCTTTTATCATCGCTGAAACTCACGATATTGTACATGTCCCATCAGTGATGCATAAGACACAACACTTGCTTTCCTCTGCACTCCTTAGCTACACTTAGCTATAATCGTGTCGTACGTTCCCATTTTCTTCGGTATTCTGGTAGGTTACCATCTGCAGTGGTTAGTCCAGTGGTGGTCTTATTTGATCATGGTCTTATTCAGTCAGAGAATGACAGCCCTATGTCAAAATAGATTTCATATTAGGGGTGGTGGCTATCTTGCAATGGTCAGGTGACTCAGCAACTTGTAAATAATTTATGTAATTTTTTATTCGCTGATGGGACCTCATTCTGGTGTTAAACATGTGAAATCCTGGATCAATTCTGATACAAAAATGACTATAGCAAGAGTCCACAGCTAAGGCAGGAGCCAGCTGAACTCTGAATGAGGCTATAGGTAAAAATACTTGATGATGCATGAGCAAGAACTGTGTGGGAGAAATAAACAGAGTATAACAGCAGCTGTGAATTATAAACAATGGTCGATGACTCCAGAATTTTCCCTTTATTTTTTTAAAGAAAAATAAATTCTTATGAAAGGATTATTTTTTTTTAGTTAATAATTAGAAATACTAGGGATATAATTATGAACTGATTAAAACATTTCTATAGCAACTAACATTAAAGAGATGTTGCTTTAGCAACGGGATTGTAAAAGAATGAAGTGTTTCCAGCATTGTTCATCAGTAGCACCAATGCAAACTAGTTTAAAAACTGCTTCGACAGACAGTTTGTTTCCTCACTGTGCGGTCCCTATATAATCCATGCTGGCTTGGCTGGCTTTCGGTAGTAAGTAAAGTATGGTTCGACACACTGCTCTGGCTGGAGGGGATCTGGAAAATCAGGAAGGTTGTGCTCTAGATGTGCTGCGATATAAAACCAATGAACGTGGAAATGGTTTATTGCAACAACAAAAAAACAACAACAAAATAAAATGTTCAGTCCAGTGTGTAAAAGAAGATGAGGATTTTAGAAGTTATAGATTTCTTAAAGACGTCAAATCAAAAGCAAAGTAAGATAGTCCAGGTCTCAAAGCCGGTGGGACCTTATATGTGGTAAATAGTACTACTACAAACGCTGAAGCTTCTTTTAGCACAAATATAGTTTCCCTTTATAAATAATTAGTTAACCCCATTTAGAATATGCAGTTCAGGCTTAAAGAACCACTTAAAAAAAAAAAATGTAGGTATTGTGGAAAATGTTCAAAGAAGACTCACTGGTATGACGTATAACACACACAATCTCAGTAATAAAGAGAGATTAACAGCTGCATTTGCTTAATTTGGTTTATAAACCATGATATTTGACAAGGATAGAATGAAGTTTTAAGACTGAAACCAGAGTCCACTAATTCCTGAAGACTAATTAAAACTATTTGAGTACACCAGAGACGTCCCGTCACTTTTGCCTAGATTTGTTGTTGGTGAATATAAAACAAAACTGGCTGAAGGACAGTTCACCATAACACCCACCCATACCTATGAATGTTTTATTTAGCTCCATTTTAAATTAACAAAACTAAAAGATTTTTGTTATATGCAAAGTGTTTATTTAAATGTTTTTCTTTTTTTAAAAAAAAAAATAATGTACCACCTGCATGTTGATGTTTTCTGCATTAGGAATCATAATTGTGGATTTTGTTTTCAGGTGTATGTGATTAACATCACATGGTCAGATGGTACCAAAAATGTCATATACAGGAGGTACAGCAACTTCTTCGATTTTCAGGTAAATCTTTTCTTCTTCAGTTTCTTCCTCATTGCATAATTTCTAAACATCTCATCATAAAGCTAACAAAGAACTATTCTCAAGAATTCTAAAACAAATAGTTTATGTGCTTTTCCTCATCCATTCCCAAAAAATATTTTAATAGAAATGCAGACTGCTGCTGGTAAATGTAATATCTTTAATGATTTTATGAAGTGATATATTGATTTTTTTTAAAATTTTAAAATTCAGGAATCAAAACTTCAGAGCTTAAGTCATTTTTAAGAATCATTTAAAGGAAAATAAATTCTGATAACAGTTTTTCACTCTCACCTAAAACTCTCAGAACTTTCTTGATTTTCTTCCCTTCTCTTATCAGTATCATACCACCATCTTGCACTTTCATTGTTCTTAAAAAGAATTAAAAACCACAGAGTGGTGGTGTGATGTTGATAAGAGAATATTTAATTAACTAATTTTTCTATATCCATTTAAATATTTGTGACTAATAGCGCCGTTAATTACCATGTGTAATTTATTCCACTGCTAATCCTCTTCTGATAATGGCAAGCCAGGCTGATGCTTTAGCCAATTTATAATTGTCCTCTAGTAGGAATAACTACTGTAGTTAGCCAAAAGATGTTTTTGAGTCTACACACTAGAAGCCTTATTTTGAAAACCTTTATTTGATACCGAAAACTAGGTGAAGATAATATTTTGAATTGTTTAATGAACTCTGATGGTTAGTAAGTCTACATTGCCTATGTGTAATTGGGGTCCATAGATGGCTGGAATGTTTGTATGGTTACTTATGGTCAGTCATATATGTTGGCATCTAGAAGTGGGATTTAAGACTAGACTGCTGGGAGCAATCAAAATTCTTGAAAATAGGATTAGAAAATGGTATTGGTGTCTGTCTGTCTGCCTCTCTGCTTCCCCAGAGAAGAGTTACATAACAGCCAGCCAGATCATGTTGACAGCTCAGCCCCCCCCTATGACTCTTATTTGTAGATTTCACTCAGTCAACTCAACTCAAAAGTTCAGCATTAACAGCTTGGGTTTTCTCACCAGCCACCCATATCATGCATCAGCTGTTAGTAGGCTTTTACAAAATTTGTTCCATCTGTTCCCTGGCCATCCTACATAATAAAGTCAAAGGTCATCTGCTTCAGTGATACCCACAAAGAAACCATTGTTATTTTTTTCCTTTGTTGTTTATGTGCCTCTGCCTGAAGTTTAGATTAACTGCCACAAGGAAGCAGGAACCATATTCATGGCTCCCCCACTACTCCTCCTCCTGAAAAGATATATAATTTTGCTTTTTAGTCTGGCTAGGACTAACATGTAGATGAACTTGCTCAGAAGGTTTGGAATTATTAGAAAAAGTTCAGCATAGATTCACTGGTATGTCCCTTAGTTTGAAAGATTTAGAATGTATTGAACAACTACAGAGTCAACTAGTTTGGGTTTTAGACATTTAAAGAGGAGACCTGATATAGGGTTGTGTTGTTGTTGTTGACCATATACTGAAACCAAATTTTGAAGTGGGGGGGGGATAAAGCATAAGTAACCCTGAGTGTTCTTTCAATTGTTATACTAACTTAGCTACTCTATACCTGCCCGTGATCAGAGGGCTTAATGAGAGAGATTCTGGCAACCAGTTTTTCTAAGCGCAGTAATTGCCTCGACTGCTTTTGGGATTTGACAGTAGGATTTTGTCACAGCTTCATTGATGGCTAAGTTGGCTCTCTCTCTCTCTCACTCACTCACTCACTCACACACACACACACACACGCGCGCGCATGGCTTACTTACTCATTCTACCGGCCACCATAATTGTAGACTCACCAGGGAAATTTCAGTTACATGCACCAAAAAAAAAATGTATATTTTGAAAATTTTGTCACAAGACTTTTCTTCCATTGAAATATTGCTTTCTGTCGTACATGATTAATTAGCTTCTCGGTTAGACCATAATTTTGGCTGCCAGTGTATGTTTCTGTGTTCTTAAAATAGTTCTGTACGGTTATCCTACTGATGGCACTGATGACGGATAGCTAGAAATTATTCTGACTCAAAAGTATTAGGAAAAAGCCATGGTTATTGAAAAGATGCAACAGCTTAAAATCTTTTTCTTTTTAAGCGAGCTTTTCTGGAAATAATTAGTTCTGTTAGGTCTGGAGTATCACAACGTGGAGTTATTTTGTTTAGTATTTTTCATTATCGAATGTAACAGCAGTCAGTGGGTCTGCTATTACATGTAACTAAAAAGAAAAGAGCAAAGAGAAAACCTAGAATAACAAGTTGACATTTCTTCCTCTAGCGAGCTCGGTCATCACCTAGAAGCCCCTGATGGAGACTGTTCAGATCAAATACTCTGTATCTTCAACGAGCTGAAGTGGTGGTAGTTTCTGGCATATGTGGATGTCTACAACTAGAAAGCCCTGATTGATGATGGAGCATGCCCAATCTTGTCACTTCATAGGACCTGGTACTTCTGACTTTTGCCAGGAAGTCCTCAGAGTGTCTGGAGGAAACCTAGAGAAGAGACCGGATTAGGGAGATTTGTCAAACTGCATCTCTTCCTTCCACAGAGAAAGTGGACTCTGGACCTTTTGATCATAGCTCTCTGGCAGCTTCTACTTCACAACCCAGATGCTTTATTTACATGTGTGTGCTAAATCCTGTTTAACAAAAATCTGAAGGCATTGTTCACAGAATGTTGGGTAATGACATCAGTCAGTTTTTCAAATAAGTAATTGTGGGCATACAAACAAAATTATTTTCACTTGCAGTGGAAATCTTCTGTATATCCCTCCAATATCCTTGGCCATGCCGCACATGACTTAAGGCGGCAAAGGTCTGCTGATGTCCCAGTTTGTTTTGATTAAGGAAGACTTGGAAGATGTTCAGACTGTCAGCAGTGTCTCTACATTTTCAGGAAGACTATTCCACATGTCCGCTATCCACCCTGAAGATGCATTCTGCCCACTCCTCCTTGATCTTGTGTTTGTGGTCTCTGGCAATATCTCTGTTGAATGTGAGAATCTCACTGTTAACACACTTTCTCCATATGTACAGCCGACATAGATCTGTATCAGTTAGCACTTTACTGACATTGTTTTTGCCAAACGAAGCTAAAATATTCACACTGCACAGAATGTACCTCCGCCTCCCTTCTGGGCTAATGCTTCACTTGCTGGTAAATTTTTAAAAAACTTTTTTTTTTGTTTTTGCATTGAGGAAGAAGTTCTCACGGTCAGATTTTGAACATGACCAAGGCCTCGTTGGTTATAAAACTACAATAGGCAAGCTTCTGGATTTAACTTATTAACGACAACAACAACATACTGTCATCTTTGGTCAGGGGATAAAAATCTATTTATTTATTTATTTTTAAATTTGGAAGGTTCTGAAATCTGACCTGGCCATCTTGAAAGGCCTTAAAAATCAGGATCCTCCTTGATGAAGCTAGGCGGGTTGGTGCACCTGTTTATAAACAGACCCAGGGATGAGTTTCATTATGTAAGTCTAGATTTCTTCTCTTGGGTGGGGGAGGGGCAAAATTATCTTTTGTTGTTGTTGTTTTTCTCCCTCTCTGCCTGAAGTGTGTTAATCTCATTAGCAGACATTGTCAGATTTTAGCCATATTTGGTTATTGAAACCCGTCACTCCCCCAAGGAGCCCAACATATCTGATAGCTCTTCTGCTTCTAGCTCCAACTTGTGTTTTGACTCATGTTTCATTCAGCTTGTATTTTCATCACTAGTCTTCTGTTGGCCAGCAGCAGCATCTGCCGCCACATTTTAGATTTCTTGTCCTCTCTCTCTCTCTCTCTCTCTCTCTTTCTTATTCATTTAAAAGGAGCTTTTTTGTATGTGGTAACTCACCCTCCCTGTCCATTTAGTCTAACTGCAGCTTATTATGCTAAAGTAATCATTGGGTAGACAACTTACTGATTCAAGAACAGTTTGTTTTTATGTGCTATTTATAGAAATAAAGGGGCTGTTGGGGTTTTACCAATTAACTTTATTACTAGCACCTGTAGTAGCTAATGAACTTGCGCTTTTGGCAATTGTTCTGTCACCTTCATTTGGGTTTATCCTGAGGATCCTTTTTGGTGAGTTTACATGGGTTTTGATTGTACAGGGTGACCAATGCATCACAGCATTATTTAATTAGATTTCATTCCGTAAGTCCGCTGGTGTACATCATTCTCACACTTGGTTGCTTGTATAGGACAGACGAAAGACTGCCTATACTCTCTGCTTATTTGTTTCTTGAAAATTACACCAGGCAAACAGTCCAGCCCCTGCCAGCTGTGAGTGGTTACGGATGCATGTTACAGAACTTAACTTAATTCCAGAGTTACAACAGAAGGGGTTTCGATGCAGAAGTTCACTTTAAAAAATGGTGCGACATATTATGTAGCAAGAGAAATGGCATTTCCCAATTACATCATCTCTCTCTCTCTGATATTTTATAGCTTTGGGGATCTCAAGGTCCTATTCCAATGCATTCTTGTGTATATGAAGCAAAACACCAGAAATGCTTTTGCAGATGTATCGGCGGATATCTCATAATTTTACTGTTTGTTTCAGAGAATGTGATGATTTAGGCGGTGGCTATGGACCTGCTAATAATTAACAAATAAAGAAACTGAGTGCACACACTTAATTTTCCACGTGTTTTATATACATAAATATAGTGACATCAATGTACATCTCTGGACTCTAAAAACAAAGTCTAATTAAATAGTGTCATGACTTATTGGTCACCCTGTAGCTGCACAGAGACTCCCTTTTATTCTTGGCTCTTAAGCAGTTATGGTTTTAATTTGTAAAAAAAAAAATAAATAATCTGGTTTTGTGAAAATTAAATTGGTCCTTCAGTTAAGGTGAAAAGAAAAGCAAAAAAAAACAAGCCCAACCAAAATGTTGAATTTTCAAGTTTAAAGCCTCCTTTAAGATGTTAAAATATTATATTAATTCTTTGAAATTATTTTGCTGAAAAAAACCAACAAATTTCAAATATTACAGAGTGATCTTCTGGATACGTTTCCTGAAGAAGGCGGTGCTTATAATCCCTCGGATCGGACAATTCCATTTCTACCAGGTAAGATTTCCTTGTTTCATGGAATTTTTAGCCCCTCCGTTTTTGGAACCTACGGCATGTTGTGAGCGAGCCAGCTGATCACTGCACCAGCTAAGGCTTCAGCTTCCATGGTAGCTTATCAGTTGTTTCTGTTTTCAGCATGTATAGTCTATCTCAAGACAGTGATGAACTGTTGTACCTGGTTGGTGTGGAATTGAGGCAACTCTGACGCTTAGGAGGGGTCCTGAGTTTGTATTTAACACAATCTATGGTAGAAAACCCTAAAACTTGCCACTTTTAGTGCTTGACAATGCGGCGGCAGCTCTTCGGGGGATTGGCTGGGTGGTTGGTCGTTTGGTTGGGGGGAGGAGTTGCCCATCTGTAGTCCAAACAGGCAGAGAAAGTTCCGCAACACGTAACAAAACGATTTCCTATAGCATTTTGTGTTGGCTTCAGGCGGATCTGAGCTGAACCAAGTTTGCTAAGAAAACAGGCTACTGACTTATTGCGCTTCCTGTAGTCACCATGGGGGCTTGTCCATGATTATTCATGAAGCTAAGCTTCCTCATTGTTTATCTGGTCCGGTCCCGGGGAAATAAATAGTCACTCCTTTCATGCAGGTTAAGCTGTGGTGATAAGGGATATTGGTGTCACTGCAGTCACCATTTTCCTTTCCTGCTGTTCTGAATTACTGCTGTTGTCATGCCCGCATGCTTTTTTTGGCTGACCTGTCTGCGTCCGTGAGTAGAATTTTTGATTTTTCTCTCTACTTGTCTATCCTTCTCCGCATGAGTGGGGAAAGAGAGAATAATTTCTAGTAGATCCTTCAGAGACCAAGTCCCTGCCGGTGTAGTTACATGCACCTGTGCCCAGCTCCGGCCATCAGGCTGAAGAACCAGGAAGTCACCTATAAAGTGAAACCTTAAAGTTAGAAGTCTACATAGGAAAATTGAAGTCAAATTTCATTTAAAATGTTTATTTCTTTGTCCTCGTCTGCATACTGCTCACCTGATGCTGATATTTCGATGTGACGATGGTGCATGAGTATTTGTCCTATAACAAAAAAAAGGGTATAACATACTTACATCCTTGAAGTGATGCAGATGTGTGCGACCTCTGGCTTTTTGGGCTAAAAACAATGTTGACAAAATTTGAAATCTTCCCTCCATAAAACAGCAAAGCAAACAACTTTCTGAACATCTGAATTCTTGATTACCTTTTCTGATGTATGTCTGCTGCCACTCACTTATCATTTCTGGACTTTTCATATCAGAACAAAGAGGGTCTTGAAGGGCTGTGCAGAATCATAATCTACTAGATGATGGCACAGTGGGCTGTAGCATTGGTCCAAACAACACGTCAGAAGGACTTGGCAAATAACTGGTTGCAGGTTATAGAACAGCTCCAGTCACTGAAATGTTTGCTGTAAAAATCAACAGCATGGTGCACTAAAAGGATTCTTCTCAAGACTAAACCCTAATGGTTGCATCAGGAGGAGCTGAAATGTAGGTTCTCTTGTTAGTTTTGCTAAAAAGATAGTGAGAAATGCCCAAACTGATGGTCTAGAGTGTGTGTGTGTGTGTGTGTCTTTTGTTGTTGTAACATCAAGTGAATAGTAAATTGTTGGATAAAATCTGACCAGCCAGTTAGAGTCTTTGTGGTTCAGCTCTGCATCAAAACTGATGTTGCAGTGGATTTCTGTTCTTTTATAAGTGACATCAGGCTCTGTCCTGCCCAGGTACACCTTGTGTAAGGCCCACCCACAAATAACTGGCACTTTGTATTTCTTAAGTTTTTCTAAGCTAAGTTTATAGCAGTTCTTAACTTTCTGAAATCTAGTTCTGCTGCTAACTTTAATTCTGACATATGGATGAGTGTAGTTATGGTAACATATATACGAGGTCTGTCGAAAAAGTATCCGACCTTTGGCTGGGAAAAAAAATTACGTACTTGGTGGGGTTCAATTGCTAATCCCCTTCGAAGTAGGCCCCTTGTGCCTCCACGCACTTAGCCCAGTGATCCTTCCACTGTTCAAAGCATGTCTGGAATGCTTCTGGAATGACTTTCAGCTCCGCTGTCGCATTCCACATGATGTCCTCTCAGCTCTCAAAGTGGGAGCCTTTCAGTGGCATCTTCATTTTTGGGAACAACCAGAAGTCAGAAGGAGCCATGTCTGGAGAGTAGGGAGCCTGGCGAATGAGTGAAATGCCTTTCTTTGCCAAGAAACCTTGGATCAGCTATGACGAATGAGCTGGGGAATTGTCATGATGCAGCTGCCAGTTTTACGAGGCCCACAGATCTGGTCTCTTGCACTGAACTGCATCACGAAGACGTCAGAGGACTTCCTGATAGTACTCCTTTGTAACTGTTTGTCCTTCTGGTGTGTATTCGTGATGCACAATGCCTTGGTAGTCAAAGAAAACAGTCAGCATCACCTTGATTTTGCTCCGGACCTGATGATGTTAGGTGCTTCCACTGTGTTGACTGAGTTTTGGTTTCCGGGTCGTACCCATACACCCGCATCTCATCTCCAGTTATCACGGTATTCTGGAACTCAGGATCCCTGTTGGCAGTATCCAGCAGGTTCTGCGCAACCTCAAGACAAAGTTGTTGTTCCTGAGAAAGCAGTTTGGGCACAAATTTCGCTGCCACTCTGCACAAGCCCAAATCCTCCTTTAAAATTGCATGTGCAGAATCTTTACTGATCCCAACCTTGTCATCAATTTCCCACACCGTCAAACGACGATCCTCCATTATCAAGGTCCGCACTTTCTCGATAACTGCATTGCGGCTTGTTGACAGCCTCCCAGAATGCTGGTCATTCTCCACCGATGTGCAGCCATCTTTGAACCTGTTGTACCACTCTTTTATTTGGGTAGCCTGTTGAATTTTGCGAATTGTTTCCGCTTGGGTATCTCCAAGCTTTTGGCAAAACTTGATGCAAGATTGATGCTCCACATATTCCGTCATCATGGGCGAAATGAAAATTCGACGAGTAAGTAGTACAGCATCTCACACGCTGACTGCCTGACAGCGACTGATGCATCAGTGAGCCTGCCAAAAACAATGCATGCGCGTGAAGGCATGCAGCTCCACTATGCACACTTTTGTCTCCCTAACATCATTACTTCCCACGGGAAAAAATAAAGTTGGATACTTTTTCGACAGACCTCGTATTTTATAATGATTTAATATTTGTCAATTACTGGTATATCATCTGCCAGTGGCACCATTTACAATCGTTTTAACTGGAAAGGTAGGTTTCTGATTTTAATACCATTCTGCTGTCTACCTCCTGAGCAAAATAGTTTCACTGCTGTAGGAAATAGTACAACAGAAAAATTCTTTTACTGCTAACCAGATCAAGTAAACTGAAGAGGTTTCTCAGTAACCATCAATTTCTCTTACATCGCTGCACCTGTAGCTTGTGTCTTGTCCTTGCCCTAAAATTCAACATACATTATTTCACTTGTAATTTTCAAAAAAAAAAAGGTTTGGTTGGGTTGGAGAAAATTTGCAGCCCTCCATAGAGGCCTTTGAAATATGTTGGGAAGTGCACGTGGACTACTGCTAATCTTGGCCGTTTTTACACGTTCAAAAAAGGATTACGTGCACACACACACACACTACTGCTAATCTTGGCCGTTTTTACACGTTCAAAAAAGGATGACGTGCACACACACACACTGGCTAGTTTTGGATCATCATCCAGTCTGTAGACAGGAACATTTATATTTGATTAACTGTGAGGAAAAAAAACAAAAAAATATGCTCTTTGAAAACATTTCTAGAATCTAGATTTGCCTGTTTGTCTTACATTCACAAAATATTTTCTATGCCTATAAGATAAATTACTTACTTTTTCTCATGACCATGTAGCTTCAACTTATGAAAGGTTGACTTACAGATGTAGCATTTGAATTAAACCCATGTTTTATTTATGTTCTGCTAACTCTTTATCAAGTTCAAACTAATTACAGGCAAAGTTATTTAATGTTCACATTGCAATTTGGAATTTCCAAACTATAAAGAACACTGATGCATTAGAATGCTTTGTATTTACTTTTCCTTTCTTTCCAGTAAAGATGCTATTTCACTTCTTTTAAAATTAAAAGAAAATGATTTAGGGAAACGTCTGTCATTCTGAAACATTTCCATTCCATTAGTTGAGAAGGGAAGATGCTGCAAGTTGTGGACTGTGACACAATTTCGATTTGTGTATTTAGTTACCAGAATAAAGAATTAAGGCTGGGCATGGTGAAGAAATGCCCACTGTGACTTTTGGGGAGGCATCGCATGATATACTTAAAATCTGACCTTTTGCTTGAGGCGACTTCAGAGCGTTGATAAGAGCTTATGGGAGGGATGCTGTGTTTATGGTATGCTGAAGGATGGGAATGCAACACACTTTTTTTTTTGGTTGGTAAATGAAATCTTCAGTGTGATGATATATTTATATTTGAATCAAGAGGGCTGACTCACTCACTCGTGGTAGAAATTGGTTTGTCATCAAGCCGTGAGCCATGTACAAGCCATGCTTTGTCAGTTGCTATGTGGTACTAGATGGAGAATTATTGGGATCATCAGAATTGTGCATAAGGAAATTAATTTCCATATTTACTTATGAGAGTAAATCTTACACTTTTCTTTTTTGCTCAAAGTTTTAGGCTTTGTCTTAATTTTATTTATTTCTGTTTACCAGCCATATTATGGTTTGGTTTGCTTGTAAAAAAACAACAACAGCTGAACAGCAAAGGGTAGATGGAGGTAGGATGCCTTTATCTTCTCTACCTTGGTAAATATTTCACTGAATATCTTTAGTTTGAACAAATGTTTCTGTAAACCTTCTCAGCCAGCTGGCATGGAGGGTGTACAAATATTTGTTCTTTCAAAAGAAAATCTAGGCTCCACCAGTCTCCATTGCTGGTACACAGATACTTGTGATGTCAGAATGTTTGTATAGGTGCATTTCCCAACATAAATAAACTTAAAACAAAAAAAAATAGTAATGAATGAAATATTGCAGCATTTCTAAAAAGTAAACAAGCTGAAAACTTAAATATTATTGGATAAACTATGCTTAATTTCTGGCAGAGGTTTAAAAGCCTTTGCTCTTTGCTATGTCACGATAAGTTGTCTCCATTTAATCACGATGGACAATGCTTTTGTAAAAGCATTATTGTTTCAGCATTCTTTTTTAAAGACATTTAATTTAATTTTTACACTTACTGACTGTAAGTGTTCCTTTACTTTGTCTTTCTGCCATGCTCAGCCGTCCTGTTTGTGTGTGGGGCCAGAAGTTGTGTGTAAGATCTCCGGTATAATTTTAAAGAAGATCAGGCTTTTATGTTCTCTTCCTTGCTGGAAGTCTCCACAACCAAGGCGAAGGAGCGATGCTGGCTGTTAGTTATTATCTCTCATTGGCAGATTCCTGTTGCTCCATCAGTACTCATTCTTGGAATGCAATATGTTGGCACGTGTGAATTTCTTAAATGGAAGGAAGCTGGAGGAGGTGTGGTCACTGTGTGTGTGCATGTGTGTATTACCTTCAGCTGGTACATAATTTACCATGAATATGATAAGGGGAATTTGCAGTCATCCAGAGACTTTAGCATGGGTTGAGACATTAAACAAAATCAAGAAGGCTTTGTCAGTCTAGAGGGGAAGGAGAGAGTTAAAGGACGCATACCACAGTTTGTTTTGGCAGCAACAGCCCTGAGTTTGAGTGCAAAAATGGCATTTGAAAACTGATAAGAGAGCCCAAATGGTATGTATGATCTACTGTTTATGTATTATCCCTTGACTTGTTTATTTTAAGAGTCTGATTTATAAAAAAAAAAGCAATAGATACTTTGTGATATTGGTGCAATATCTTAGATAATGTTTTTGATAGTTTACTTTAAAGAAGGAAAGTTTTCTCTCTCTCTCTCTCTCTCACCTAAAAATATTTTGTGAAATTTTTTTCTTCTTAGATTTTCACTGGAATGGTTTAAAAGAAAGATTGTGAGTGGAGATGAAGCATTAACTTGATGACAACATCAACCCTAGTTAGTAAAACCAGGCTTCTTTCATTATACCTTTACTTCTACTTATAAGGGATAGAAACCCTTTCAACTTATGTAAAGCTATTTGCTCCTTCAAGCTATCCACATTTATGGTGCTTACAAAGGTTTCGGATGTGAAAATATGGAGACTTGTCTGCCTTTGCCTTACCTGTCAAAATGTTTAAGTGTCTCATCCAGGTTGCTGTACTATCTTTGCCATGCATGGCTGGGAACTCCAATTTTTGCTAAAATCTTTTAATTAAATGATATGGGTTGTGGGGGGGTCCCAACAGTTTAAAAGCTAATTAGATTAGAAATATGAGCAGCTCTTATTCCATCATTTGTAGTAGGATGACTAACAGGAACAAATGCTGCTTCCAAATTTTTCTCTCTCTTTTTTCAAATATATTTTGAGAGGCACCTCTTCATTAACAGCTGCAGATTTTATAAACACTAAAGCAGTTTCCTGAGAAGTCTGAGGCCTCAGGTTAGTCATCATCCAACTGTAGGTGTGTGACAGGACATTTAGTGACTCAAATCTCTACCAGTTTGAAGATTTCCAACAGACGCACTGGGTCTGTTCATGTTCCTTAATCCCCGCTTTGTGTTAGATCTACTGTAAGTTATCTTTTGATAACGAAAAAGTACTTGAATTTGGAAAAGTTCAGAAAATGAGACATTCCATAACTACCCCACCTCCCTTCTCAGTAGCTTCTTTTTCAGTAAATAAGGATATGATATTTTAAATAAAGAGGCTGGTAGACAGGCTTAGTGTATAAGTATGCTTGTTCTGATGGGCGTCATAGTTTAATATCTCAGGTTCTTTCTGTCTGTTGGTTTCTGGCCAGCTGCATGGTTTAGGGTTTTCCCAGACCACCAGGTACATACTGAGTTGTTCTGTAGGCATCTGGTGGCTTGGTTAGTTGGCCCCGCATTGTACAATGCCCTACTGGAGGGTGCAGCATTCCATGAAATCATTACATAAAGTTAAGGTAAAATGCTAATTTTGCACACAAATATGGTTACGATTGCTTCAGTAAACAAGAAGTTGCTTGCTTACAGGTAAAATATTTTTTGCCCGAAGTCATATCCGGGAAGTTGCCATGAAGAGATTGAAGCCAATAAATGATTATTGCAAGGTGAGTTCAAGGATCAATTCTAACCCTACCTGTTTATACCTAAAGAAAGCTGATAATTTCTTATCTTCCACCATAGTAAAAACTACAAAAGGCATTTGTGACCACGCGAGTGGAAAAGAGGGTTACCAATGTGGAGATTCTGTTACTCTCACTTTAAAAAAAAATTGGACAATTTTTTCTATCTAATTATCTAAAAAAAAGAAAAGAAGAAACTCCAACAAATAATTAAAGTTAGATATTAGAGAAAAAATTGTAACCAAGATAAAATAATGATATTGAAAGAAAAAAATAACAAAGTATATATTATATTAAAAGATAACTTTTTTTGTTTTTAAAGAAAAGTTTGGATAAAGGGAATTATTGAAGTTGTAGAATGTCTGACAGTAGAAAAACATTGAAGTTGGGATACATATTTAGACAGTTCTAGGAAGGAGAAGAAAACAAATGACTGGCAAATTTTTATTTTTGTTTTATTTTATTTTTCAGAAGCTTGTCAGACTTCCTGGTCACATCTCTCAGTGCAGCGAAGTTCTGGACTTTTTCCACCCAACAGCTGCCGATCTTAATCCACCCAAGAAGGAAACGTAAGCATAAGCCAATGATCTCTCTCAAACATCTGGAATTTTAAAAGGGGGGGGATAAATTTATTATATTTTTCTAGAACTGATCTAGTGTTTAATTTGATAGTAAATTTGATGACTATTTGACTGCATCACATTCTCTTTACTTGCTAAAAATACTCAAAAAGAAAGAGAGAGAGGAAGTTTAAGACTCCTCTGTAATAAGCTAATGCATTGTGGGTCTTGAATGGTCAGTATCTGGCTAGTGGCATGGGGTTTCTTCTCTTTGTTTTCTCCTCTGTATCATCTCATCAGAGTGGCGTCTCTTTTTTTCCTTCCGTTTGGCCTTTTTTTTTGCAAACACTACCAGTTATTTACCGTAGTAACACCAAGTAGTGCATCACCGCCATCTCATCGGCATGTACGAACAGCTTGACATTGGCCAAACTTGTGGAATTGCTGGTGAATTGTCCCATATCTTCTGCATGAGTTAATAGCAACAAAAAAAGGAAGGAAAATGCTTATTTCTAAGCCTCTGTCACATGATTTTTCTATAGTGTAATCTCCTCCATGCCTGCTCAACTATTTTGTCTGTCAGTCCACAGCTGTATGGACGTTTTTAGGCTGCTACTTATCTCATGATGCTATAACACTGGATGCAACATCAGTGAACGCTGTTATTTTCCAAAACCTGTTGTTTTATTCCTACTGAAAGATTACATTAGCATGTTGTTTGTGCATTCATTCCAGCTCGTTACTCTCTCAAAATGATCATTCTTATTGTCAGTAAGATTTAACTTTACACTTTCCTGACATCCTGAAAAGTGATGAAGGGAATGGAAGTTTGTTTGTAACGCTTAATTTCATTTAATCTGCACAATAAAGAGAGAGTTATACCAACAAAATAATAACTCAGTAGTTAGACTATTGGATTACTAAGGCTTAGGAGCTTAAATTCACTGTTTCTTCCAGAGCTGGCTGTGGGTTTTTCTCTGGTTCAGTCCAGTTTCCTTCTTCATCTGAAAATGAGGAGTGCTAGTAAGGACTATTAATAGCAGCATGGCTTTGCTATTAAGTTGTTTCAGCCTAGGGTCATCCTTAGATAACTTTATTTACTTTTCTTTATAATTTCATGGAAATAATGGTGGATGTGCTTCTGGATATAGATCTCCTACAGATACTACTTTTGAGAGGAGGCTAACCACACGTGGGAGTGCCAGTGACAAGATCATCTCATAGGTGCTGGACATGGTTTAGGTCTGGGAAACAAGATGACTAGGGTAGAGTTCGATGTTGTGCAGAAAATCCAGAATCACCTTACTGCTATTGAGGCTGGAATAACCTACCATGAAGGAGACAGCATAGCACTGTAGGACTTCATCTCTGTACCTGACTGCAATCAAGTTTCCCTCTAGATGTATGAGAAAGGGGATATGGTTGTATGCTATTTACCCATTCCTTAACGTTTCTTCTACGAAAATCAGTCCTCTCAAATGTTGACCTTGTGCAGCAGAAAATGGGATTCTTTGTGGAATGATATTAATAATCTTATACCTTATATGTCCTAATATTGGTTATTTATTATATAAATTATATGGCATATTTCATTAGTGAGTGCACAGTTATGCTTATTAATATATGTATATGTAGGTATGCATATCAATAGTCATATTTTGGGGTTAGAAAAGGAATAGCTTATCTGCAGTCAGAAAATATCACAAGTAGAATGGACTGTTGCAAGAAGTCAAATTCTGTCTTTAAACTAACTGCATTCATGAACTAAGACAGCTTTGTATTTGTTTCTTCTCAAATGTCTGAATTATGTACAGTTTGGCTACTGTATCTATCTTATACATCGTCCAACACTATTAATTGATTAGAAAAGCAAGCGTTGATCTGGAAATCGAACACAGTCTGATTAAAGACTTACATTGCTGTAATTATGTCAGTGCATGTAGCAATTGATTTTCTTTGCATGGAATAAATTATTGAGGAAAATATTTGTAGCTCCCCTCTTATTATATGGTGTTGCATAGACTAATTTTGGCATCACGGTTTGAATGGCTTAGGTTAATCTATAGAAAGCAGTTTCAAACGTACACAGTAGCTGGATCAGCAGCCAAGAAATGTGTTAGCGCACCAACAATAGCACAGAGGTATTTTTAGAATTTTTTTTTTTCTTTTTTAATGTAAAATTCAATTATGTGGATTTGTACCTGTCTAGAAGGTTGTATCAGATGAAGGGAGGGGGGGGGTCTGTAGTCTTGGTTGAGATTTTTTTCCATAGCGGCAGTTCACTCTTACATTGAGTCTGCTTCCAACCTGTTTGGTTTTTAATATCTGCTCTTCGTGTATGCAGGCATTGAAAAATTAAGTGGAGACATTTCCATAATTATTATGTAATGCTGTAGAAGTTTAGTATGATTGGTTGAAAAGGGGTTAAGTGATCTGTGGAGTACAAAATCAAATAGATAAATTACAACTTGAACAACAAGAAACAGCAATCAATTAAAAGTCCAGCAAATGGGGAAAAAAAATTATTAGAGGGAGAAAGAAGTTAAATGAAATGTTAGTATGCTTTCCATTTTAATGAAACAGCATTTCCTCATACTGACAATTACCTGTTATCCTTGAAATAATGATAGATAAAATATATATATACATAACTCAAATAATGGTGGGGAAAATACTGAATATATTTATATGCACTGCAGTCCTCTATGTACGTGCAATTGTAGCTTAATGGTTAAATACTCCAGTTTTCCATAAATGCTAAGATATGGAATGGAAACAGCTTATATTGCACTAATAATGGTGCAGATGGGATTTTTCTCATTAGAATAAGTGTTCAGTCATTTTCTAATTTATGGGGGAAGTGTTAAAAAAATTTACCTGCATGATATTCACATGAATATCACATGTGAAATACGTTTTGCTAATTCCATAACTTTGAATAAAAAGAAAAATGAAATGATATTAGTAAACAGATGAAACATGAGAGTAAAATACACATTTAAATTACCAAGAATCGTTGGCATGCTATTGATAACTGGTTAAGCTGAGATACCTAAATTTTCTCACAGACAATAGAAATCTACTGGTTGTGAAATGTGCAAAATGTAGATGGAGAAATATTTTTTGTCACAAATTTGCATTTCTTGATTTCCCAAATTTCAAAAACCTCCCAAGAATTTGACAGTCAGTGTACTTGGTCCTTTAGTTGAAAACTGCATTAGACTATTTAGAATTTCATCATTCGACTGTTTTGAAAATTAGTAAAAATTTTCGTATGGTGCTAAATTCATGCTCAATCTTTATACTACCAACAAATTTCTAAGAGCATTTCATTAATTTTGGATATGTATCTTGCAGAATTCTAATATCCATCCATCAGTTCCTGCTGAGATGCTGAATCATGCTTTGACTGCTTTGTTAACATATGTGAAATAATTGCAAGTTATCTTTCAGATTGTCAGGATCCAAATCTGTGCTAAACTTGTGTACAGGAGCTCTATGAATTTTCATCCCATAACTAGAATCACTGGATGTCAAAGTCAAGTCAAAAACTGACCAATAAACAACAGTAGTCATCTCTTTGCCGTTGAATTTAGTTTGATATTCCTTTTTGGAAAATTTGTGCAATGAATAGTAGAACTAAAAAATTGATTCTCATGGGTTATCAGGCTTATCATGCATGATATTTCAGTAGACAGTAGATTGCAAATTATTCAACTGTTCATGCCGATCAGTAAGACTAAAGATTGCTTCGTAACCCTGTAGCTGAAACCACTTGTTTCTTCTTTTTTGAGGTGTCGCAGAACTGCGTCTAATTATTATGGAACAGAGGTAAGATTAAAGTTAAATGTCTCTTGTCTGCAACTGCTTAGAAAAACTGGATAGAGTCGGATGGATTAATCCATACAGAATCCCAATCATGTGCACGTTGAGCAAGTGCTGGAGTAGTCCATCTGCTGTGATGAAATATTTATCATAAGATACAGTAATGGAATCTAACATTAGGCAGACTGGATGCTAAGACTCTACTACTGTGGATACACTGACCATTGGACAGCCACAAGTGCTGTTAGGTTTGTTGGGCGTCAGATTAGGTTCATTTGTGCTTATTGTCATTTGCTCATACTGATGTAGCCTTATGGTTGAGCATACAAAATTAAACAAAGATTTCAGTGCATTTGATTTGAATGGAACCATTTCTATAGATCTTTACAAAATTGCCTTCAAGGAATTCCTTGAATGCCTCAGTTATCTTTACTTCGTAAATGAAGCACAACCAGAAGAGCAAGCACATGTCTTGATGAGGTCGCCATACCAGTTTTTTAATTTCAGATACCATTGAATTTGTAGTTTGTTTTCTTGGATGACAGTAAATAAGGATAGGTATTTTTCTACTACTTCATCTGCTTTATCGCAAGACCTGACTGCAGTGCACAATTTTGCATGTCTGTTCACATCAGTACCCTTCATCATTCATGACTAAAAGTAGCAAGTTTGAGAAATTCCCTTTTGAACCTTCCGAATCCAAACAATTTTTCCAAAGATACAAGGAAATGCTCTTATAGTATGCTTCAGAGTGTATGTCACAATTTCAGGTCTACTCCTTGGAGATGTCGATATCTTGGCACTCAGACCCGGTCTCTCAGCTAACCTGCACAGTGAAGTACGGGAGCTGACTCGTGAGAAGACAGAAAGCGACAGCGTTGAGACTTTCAAGCAACTACGATTCACTTTCATCTGTTTTTGTGATGCAGAGTATAAATGGTGACTAACAGCATTCCCGCATTCTGCAATTTTCAAATGTTCCACAGCAACCTCATGAGATCTTGAATTAATGTGATCTGTGACTTTTCCCTTAGCTCGTGTATGGCATAGCTGCAAAACATCTTTTAGTTGTATCATCTGTTGGCATCCAAACTACTCCTTGCTTCCTGTAATATTTTTGAAATGTTGCAAATTCCAACACCACCACCACCATGCAATTGCAACCGAGAATGTTGTTGAATGTAAATGTAAGCAGATCTGGGTCTGTCAGCCAGTGTGCCCATGAAGAAAAACACTTATTGATCTCTCTCTGAGTTTTTCTCTGTCATGACGCTGAAGCGGAAGTTGACAGATCCAAGACTTCAGATTGACATTGCTGTTGTCTTTGTGTCAGCATGGCTTGATTTTGGGTTGTGATGTTGTTTTTAGGTCATGGATTTTATCTGTCTAGAAAAGCAACGAAACATGGGTAAAATGAAATTCTGTAGTGAAGTGAAATGTGGTACGTTAGATGTAAATAAAGCATGGAAAGGGGTCATGGTACAAGCAAGGGTGGGGGGGGAGAGTATCAATTAAAGGGCTGGTGGTTGAAATGTTTTTGCTAATAATAATATAAGAAAAATTATGGAGCTAAAACATTGAAATATTATGATTATATACAGTGAGATTCCAAAATGAGCAATTTGAACGAGGATTATATGGAATAAAGTAAAATAAAAATCTGTATCAAGATGACTGATGATAAAGTAATATCTTAAAGTACCTTTCATAAGAAAGCATTAGTTAAAACAGAAATAGCTAGAGGCAATATCAGAAGTCCAAACACAACATTATTCAAGTAGATGATGTACGAGTGTAGCTTCCATGTTAGCCTGGCCAAGTGGTTTTAGGCATCTTTACAAGGGCTGGGTTGAGATCCCATCCCACTCTAACCCACCCCAAAACATTTTTTCTTAAAATTTATAGATTGCTGGAAATTGCAGATTTACTTTTAGGAAATCATAAAGGGGAAAAAACAACTTTTTTTTCTTCCTCTCTCCTCCTGGTCCTTAAGAGTGCTGATGATGGTAAGTTTAACTTGTTGAATACATTTTTATTTCTTTTTGCTAGCAGAAAACCAGTGGCAAAAATCTCCAAACCAAAGTCTCTAGAGCAGTACTGTGTTATTCAGGACCACGAGAAGCGAGAAAAGGGGGAGGTAACTCTGAGAGCTGGAATGGTGGTTGAAGTTTTGGAGAAAGATAAAACCGGTAATGCTTTGTTGGTTTTGTGTGCTTCATGTAAGTTGCAGCAAATCCCAATTGTTTGTTTACATTTCAGAAAGAAAGTGTTGAAATCAATCCACTAAATCGCCAAACACAATGTAGAAGGTAGTTTGTACGAGACCCCTTTTATGGCTATTTACAGTCGCCCAGGCCATTGTAAGCCCTGTATGATCTTTAAACTCTCTGTAAGTTAAAGGCTTTAATCGTGTGACATTAATATTCAAATGCTGCATGTAGTTCTCTGCTTTTTGGGTGAGGAAGAGCCCACAAAAGTTGTGTTCCTGTCACAACCATTCACATAATGAAGCTACTGAACATTGAGAATATGGCATTTTGATGACAACCTACCGATGAGCGGAAGTTACAGACTGGAAGTGGACAGACAGACAGACACACATGTCTACTGAGCAGAGTGTAAAAAGATGTCATTAGCTAATTTTGGCAGTGGCACTCACAGACATGCTCAGCTCAGAAAAGCACTGGCAGGGGTTACCTTAACAATACTGACTGTTAAGGTAGTTGTGTCATCACCTGTCTGGCTCTCTGTAACCACCATCTCGTCACATCCAAGCATGTCTGTGGGGACCCTATGTGCTGACTAGGTTGTATAAAATTGGCTCCTTTCTCCTAATGTACAGGCTAGTAGACACCTGGTATTTGACACTACCCCTATTACTGGCACACCGTCGAGCAAGATTTGAGTAGGCTAGGACTTGTAAGATGGCAGTGAGCGTGTATGCACCTTTGACTTTGCTGATGGCTGTTCACAGGGTTTGGAGGGACTGTTTTAGGGCCAGGGTGACATATTTTGGAGGGCTGTGTCACATGACCACAAAAGTAAACTGGTTCTCTCTGACAAACCTTACACAGGTTATTGCCACCTGGATGAGATCATTAGGTCTATTGTTTTTATGAAGTTACAGCAACCATTTGAACTTCTTGGGCAAATAGTTGTAAACTACCAAGAGGAAAACATCCTGTCTTCTGTTGCCATGGAATATTTTAGGCGAGCCATCCAGCACTGGGATTTACTGCCAAGACTCTGAATTAATCTCCACCAGAAATATATATCATCGCACTTAGCCCAAAGAAGCCTTTTGAGAATAATAACATAGTGAAAACAGATTCCACTAAAACATCCTGATTTTACTTTAAGAAAATCTTTAACAAGGAAGCAATTAATCAGATAACAGTGCATCTGAACATTTTGATGAACTTTAATAAATCATTTATGTAACAAATTTATCAGTTTGATTAATAATAACTCTATTTAGTTAATATTGAAATGTAGTATTGAAATAATTGTGGAAACAAACAAACAAAAAAAAAAGAACTGCATAAAATGCATATGAAACTTGATATAATTCCATAGTGTGAAAATGAAATGCTCCATAGCACAGTCATGTGTTGATATAGTACCCTGTGGTTTGGTTGTCATGCAACCAATCAGAAAGCACCACATCTGCATAAAGACTACACAATATAGATGGTGATAACATCACAGAGTGGTGAAATATGGCTCCTGGGGAGTAAATATCACATGACCAGCATGTAGAAATCAAAATTTTAGCTAGCAAAGGCTGCTACTATGTGTGCAGATTGTAGCCTGACTTCATGTTTGAGAAGAAGCTGTATGCAAGACTGAGGATACACGAAACTGGTACTGTTGACAATAGACATTATTGAGGAAGAAAGCAGAAACTCTCCAGCAGTGATGTCAAGTACTTAGAGGTATTTTCTTTGCATGTAGACACAAGTATGAGTGTTAACGTTTCTTCAAGAACAGCAAGATGCTCATTAGTATCAAGCGGTTTCACTGGATGTGTAGCTGCCCAAAAACCTTTCCTGAGAAGAGGCAACCAAATGGCAGAGCAGAAATGAAACCATGGGATGACCAAACCTAGAAGGAGCTGCTTTTTATGGATGAATACAAGTTTGAACTGTTTGGGGAAATAATCATCAGCTGTTTATTCGAAGGTGGATTGGAAAGCGGTATAACAGCTAGAGAGTGAAGTATGACGGTTTGAACAGCATTCCACATCATACATTGCTAGCTTGTTTCATGCAGCTTGTTTGTTATGCATGCTCTATATAAAGCAAAGGGCTCACATACCAAATAATTATGTACTGCAAAATGTATTTTTCTATTTTGCTGTGGTATTATTTTCCAAATCTCAGCAGAACAGTTACGCCACCTTTATATATATATGTATATTTTTACCTTTAGTCATGAAAGATGGCTCAAGAAGAAAAAGAGAAAGGAAGGACTTGGTGCAGTTGTGTTGTGTCCCTTGCACCACTCATCCTGATGCTGGCTCTCCTTTGAGATGCTGCACAGATACTCTACATGCGCCTGTAACCACTCTGTAGTTGTGTTCAAGCCTTGAGAAGACTGCATCAGATATCTGGTGAACAGTATGAGATAGGGGCAATGCTGCAGTTAAAGACTGGAGTGGCCTTGCACACTGCTAAAGGTCATGTGACTTCAGGGTGTTTGGGTGGTGGTCCATTTTCACTAAAATATCATTAAATACATCAAACAATACCCAGATATGGTGCAAGGTTTTAATCTCAGCAAGTGCATACAATTTAGACGACAATATCCTCCTCCTGTTTTAGCTATGTATGCAAATGAATGTATTTTCACATGTACGTATGTATTTAATGTAGGTATCTGGACTCCAACTCGAATGGCCCTAACTAACTACTCTGTCATCAGCAAAAACAATACAGACAAAACAAAAAAAATTTTAGCAAGTGAGAGGGGCAGGAAGATTTTGAAACCTGTGTAAGGGCTCTTTAACCAAGAGGCACACATCTGTCTAGCCTTTTAAAAAAAGTTTCGATGTTTTCTGCTCCTGGTTTGGTAAGGCATTCCAGAGATCTGCCGCATGATTACCACAGAGATGTTTCCTTGTTTATTTCAGAACATTTCTTATCTACCTTATACTTACAACCTCTAGTAATGTATTTATTTCTTTGCAAAAGAATGAAGAACTTTACCGTGTGTGTGCGTGCATAACTATCTTTTAACTTGCTCTGTCACACATGCACACAAAATGAATAAGTGAAAATGAATTTCTGTACGATGAGACATTACATATGTAGGAAAAATCTGTTCTATCATCACTTTTCAACATAGTAAGTCCCCTCAGACATCAATGCATTTTTTGCAACCAGTTGATAAGCTTGTAAATTTCATCAGAGTAAAGCCCTTCTCATGTACTTTCACAACAACTACTATGCTGCAGTTTGCTGTCATCATTAATGTTTTGTAACCACCTTGATACAAAGTCAAAAGTAAAGAAAAGTTGATAGAATACAGCAAACCAGGCCTTGTTACACGTTTCTCTAGAAGCACTGGTTGGTTTTAGGTGGACAGTATTAGGATGTTTGGATCTTGAAAGTTGCGTGTGAGGAAATTAATACTAAAATATCTAATTGAGTAATTTATATAACATTTGTTTACATCCATTTCAGGATGGTGGTTTGTAAACACGGAGGATGAACAGGGATGGGCACCAAGTACATTACTGGAAAGAATTGATGGGGATGAGGATGAATCTGAAGTGAAGTCCACACTTGATAATGGTCAGTTTGCACAGTGCTTTTGGAATTTCTAAAGTATTTATATAAATACTTGGTTGGTTTATTTTTTGGTCTGATGATCAGAAAACTACTGGAATTGTTTTACATACAGCTCTGTAACATCCTGTTGTTGCACAGAATAGTTATCTTTCCTTGCCAAGGCAGAATGTGTTTGGTTTGTAAACAAAATCACAACAAGTATTTAAAACTTTTTTTCCTTTTTTTTTTTTTAAATTAGAAGAGAGGTACAAATGCAACCAGAGATATGTACCCCAAGGACCTGATGAAATAGCACTGGAAGAAGGAGATATTGTGGATGTTGTAGAAAAAACCCTTGACGGATGGTGGTTGGTGAGGTAAGTAATTACCTGTGTAACTGTGCACTGTTAAAGACACTAGTATAAATCGGCATTTTAAACTATTACTAGTGAATAATATTGTGAGAAAAGGAGGATTTCTGGTAAGTTGCCTTTTGTCTTTAAAGAACTCTAAAATCCAGGCAGCGTTGACTGACTTTAATCCCATTCATGATTCAGTTTTAGGGTTCACAGATTTTTAATGACAAGATTATGAAAAGCTTATATGGAATTAGCTATTGAAACTGATAACTCCTTTTTTGTGTATTTTGGACTGACTTGAAGTGCGAGTAGAAAAGGGTAATAAGGTCAAAATACCACACAGCATGGTGTGCAACTATGACGTAGTTGTTTCTTGTCTTCTTGAGAGGAGAGTTGTTGTGTCATCTACCCATCTTTGAAAAATATATTGAAGTTTAAATTTACTAAACTCCTTTCATGAATTTATATAGGTGAATTATTACAAAACATTTAAATTATAGATTAAATAAAGCTTGTTTCTTAATGTAGCCGTGTATGCATTCTGAATGTCTGCCAGTAATTTAGAAAAACCTTCCAACAGTGCAGCACTACAAGGACCTACACTTGCCTTGAAGTAGAAGTTGGTAGGCAGATCCAAGACCTAATTAATTTGCTGTTGTATTATTTGGCTAAGTTTTCTTCAAAACAATTTCTTTCCATTGAAACTTTGTATTTTCTTAGCATGTTTTACTTGATGTGAATGAAGCCCAGTGTTCAGAAACAGTTGGCAGTGTAATTGTAGCATTCTGAATGATCAGAAATATGGCAGTAAGAAAGAAATACATGAACACTGCTGTTGCATTAGTTTAATAAGTGTCCACAAAGTTGTGAAGAGAGAACTAGTTTGAGTGTTCTTGTTTCCATGCTGGGTATTGATTCAAGTCAACCATCATCACTTGTGTTTTCACCTTCATGTCGCTTTGATGAGTGAGCGGTCTATTTTGATGGTGATTGCTTTGATTCTGGGCATCATCCATGATTTGATTTTATGTAGAAATGCTATTTCAAGTAGAAAAGCAATTTTTAAAAAAAATAAAATGTGTGAATGATTTGTGTCATTTTGATGATGATTCTAAGGTCCAACAGCAAAATAAAATCAGCACCAAAAGCCAAATACCAATTTTTTAAAATTTTTTTTTTACAAGTAGCTACATCTTGAGACTGTATTAAGAACTGAAGATCTTAGCGTTGTTTACTTTTGCACCAACTCTGCAGCTTCTAGTTTCTCCAATTCTGAAGGACTACAACAACAAAAGATGTTGTTTTTAAACTTACTTACAATGTTTGGCAGAGACAAATGCACTGATGGAAAACCATTATGACTATCCAGGTATTTGTTTCCAGTTGAGCAGATGTAGACAAAGGTGAATGAGTTTTTAAAACCTTAATTTGTTAGATCATCTTAATGTTCAACTTAAACTTTATTTATCTCTCGTGAATCTCAGTTTTTTTTTTTTTTTTTTTAGTTTAGATGTTATTCTACTTAAATTTTTGCTTTCTTTTCCAAGACAAAATTGTGACCGATCTCAGTTTTAAATAACCTTAATTATCTCCTACACCAATCCTTGAGTTTGATCTTTATATTCACAATATTCTGATGGTGGTGGTGCATCCTTTAGATCCTTCTTGTAGAAATCTTTCAATGCTTAATTTGAACTTTCGGCTTGCATGTGCTTTACTTGGCTATATTTTGGTACCCCTGGGAATTATGTCTAAGCAAGCTGTCATCTTACACTGTCGAGAGACTTTTCAAATGTTTCCATTATTGATATGTATGTAACCTAGGAGGCATATGAGCGAGGACTCATTTTGTACGTCCTATCCCATTCCCGTTAATCTGGTGCTTGGCTCAATAGGTAACATTCCAGTTTTGTAATTCATCATCAGAAACTATTGGAATCAAGCCTGTGTTATCCCTCTCCTTAATCGAGTCTTCTTTTTATCCACTATTTTATCTGAATCTGTTAACTGCAGCAGTGAAACAGGGAAAAGATTCAGAGATGTTGGAGTTAAATAAACTAATCTTGAATTAGTCTGTTCTGTTTCTTAAGCAAGCATCCAGGAATTTTGTTATCAACTTTAACCCTATTACTTTCTGCTGCTTGTATTCAGATAGCTGGAAGGTGAGGAGGCCTGTGCAACAAAATTATATTGCTAACTATATATGAGATGTAGTCAAAAAGTATCCGACCTTGAATTTGTTTGAACAAAATAATAATGCGTGAGCAAAATCTGCATGGGTATTAGGTGGCCGTGTCCTTCCTGAGCATGTGAAAAAATTTTCGTGTCTGTAGGTTGCGCCAGTCGCCCGCAGTGACGCGTTGAGTACAGACGTGAAGAGTGTGCTGTGCGATTTTTCTTTTTGAGTCAAGATGACCGAGCGCATTGAGCAAAGATACTGTATCAAATTCTGCCAAAAACTTGGTGATATGCAAGCCCAGACTATCGAGAAGATTCAGAAGGCCTTTGGAGATGATGCTATAGGAAAAACACAAAGGAGTGGTACAACCGGTTCAAAGATGGCCGCACCTCAGTGGACAGTCAGCCATGTTTTGGCAGACCATCAACTAGCAGAAATGACGAAATGATTGCAAAGGTTTGAGGAATAGTCTATGAAGACCGTCGTGTGACTATTGAGGAGATTGTTGCCGAAGTTGGAATCAGCCATGGGTCAGTTCAGTCGATTATAACAGAAGATTTGTGCATGAGGAGAGTGTCGGCCAAATTCGTACCAAAGTTGCTGTCTGACCAGCAGAAAAAAAACAGAAAGGAAATCTCCCAGGACATGCTGGAGTGTGCTAGCCAAGATCAAAACTTCATGAACACTATCATCACTGGCGATGAGACATGGGTGTACGGTTATGACCCTGAAACAAAATTGCAATCATCCCAATGGAAGCATCCATCCTCGCCAAGACCAAAGAAAGCAAGACAGGTGCGCAGCAATGTTAAACTGATGATCACCTGTTTTTTTTACTACAGAGGTATTGTGCACCATGAATATGCACCACAAGGTCAGACAATTAACAAAGAATACTACCTGGGGGTTCTTTGTCGCCTTTGTGAAGCTGTGCGGCAAAAATGACCCGACCTGTGGGCAGCAAAGAACTGGCAACACCTCCATGACAATGCACCCGCTCATTCCGCCCACGTCGTCCAACCCTTCCTCGCCAAGCATAACACACCACTTGTTCGTCAGGCTTCCTACTCCCAAGACTTGGCTCCGTGTGACTTTTGGCTATTCCCAAAGCTCAAAAAAACACTTTAAGGGAGAAGATTTGAATCAACAGAGGACATTAAGCAAAATTCAACGGCACAGTTCTACAGCATCCCAAAAAGGGATTTCCAGAAATGTTTCCAGCAGTGGCAGGAACACTGGCAGAAGTGTGTAGACTCCAAAGGCGAATACTTTGAAGGAGACTAAATCAAAATGGTGAGTTTTTTAATATTACTTGTTTTTTTGGGCCAAAGATCGGATACTTTTTGACTACACCTCGTATGTATGTATATATATATATATACTTTTTTTTTTTTTTACAGAATCTCATTAAACCGTAACATTAGGTTAGATGAAAAGTGGGATAAATTATCAGTGCCTGCTAAGTGTTTAATGGAGATTTTCTTACCTTGCAGGATTGGTAGAAGACATGGTTAGTAAAACCTATTGTGTGTCAGCTGGAGTTATCTGCCCCTAACCTGAATACAAGATATTAGACACTAGAGCAGAAACAATTACAAAACACAAAGTCAGTCACTAATGTAAAAAAGCAAAATAAAAAAAAAAAACTAGTCTTTCTTAGTTTTACGTAAATAAATCCCAATTTATATTTTTAACTGAACAGTATCTTTTAGAAAAGATTTTATTTGGAAAGCTTTATAGAGTATTAATTAGTCTGCAATAGGCTTCCATTTTTTTTTTTAAAATCTGGACCATCCAAGAACTTATTTACATTTTACCATATTCTTTGCATGAAAAGCGTTTGTCTTTTATCTAACTCTAAATCAGTGGAGCAAATCACTTACCCAAATAATATTGGGATGGAAAGTAGTGGTAATGGAAAGAAATAGATATACACAGAATGGGATCACTTGATGGAAAGTGAGTGAGATGTAGGTGCTGGTTCATCATTATTGCTAAGATATTAGAACAAACAAACAAATAAAGGGCAGCAAGTGACCCTGTCCAGTGTTCTAGTGCTAGTCAGTAGTATGCCTTATCTTGGGTGCCCTCACCTCGTACCTATTACCGATCCAACACAACGTCAACATTTCTATTGTTTTTTTTTTTTTTTTGCAGCTGCCACAATGACGAAGGTTGGGCACCGGCCGCCTACCTTAACCTCTGTGTGGCTCAATGTGCTAGCAACTTGTCCAGTGCAAGTGCCAAGGTGGAGATCGTGGGGACCCTTGCTGATGTCAGCAATCTCCTGAAGGACCGGAACAGTCAGGTGCAAGTGGATGTGAACCAGGAGGAGCCAAGCACAGGTGATGACGATCAGAGAAAAAGCAGCAGAATGACGAATGCAGGTGTGGAGGTTAAAAGTAAATCACTGAAAAGACGAATAGAGCAGCCTCCACCTCGGCAGAGATCGGTAACTATAGTTACGCGGTTACAAGATCCATAATAGGAATCTGTTGCATGTGTACGTGAGCCTGGAGAGAGATGAAAGGCCCTCATTTATGTGAAGACTGGAATCAGATATTTAATGGGTGGTGTCCGAAATACAGACACTCTTGAAGTTCCACCTCACTATCTCATTTAGTAAAAGTTCTGGCAGTGTGTGAATATTAGGTGCATGAGTTTAATTTTTAATGCAGTGGTAGCCAGAATTACTGCATTACCAAAATTAATACCAATTTTTGTTTCTGCTGGTCTTAGTTTAATTACACTATGAATAGAGTGATGGTGTCTGTTTTGCTTCAGGTTTATCATCTATGCAATTTTTTTTTTTTGTTAGAGAGATGTACATTTTATCAACATGTATCACTTTGTTACTTCATAGTTGCCTCTTCACAAGAAGTTACTCCATTAAAGATATTAGAACAGAAGCACAATGAATATCAAAACAACGTTTACTTGTCCTTTTTAAAGGAACTCCTGATTTTTATTTTCTGGTAACTGCTGTAAACGAGGAAACATTCTAGAGTCTGTGCCTGCTTACTCGGCTCTGAGGACACTTGAAGACTTTCTTTCAGAGTGGCTTTTCTCAGCATGTGCACACACCTGTATCTTTTCCATTTAACAAAACAAACCATTAAATCACTTTGACACTTCTTGTGTGCAGAAATGTTATGTGGTTATTTCCACCTTTCTATCTGCACCCAAAAGGTCCAGGGCAGCATAAAATATTTTTGCTCATCACAAGTTACATGTTTATGGTTAGAATTTATCTTGCTCTTCTTTTTGTTTGCTAATTGTTAAGAGAGAGAAATTATTTAAACCGTGCTCTTTGTAGAGACAGGCTTTGTACCTATTTCACGTTAGAAAGAAAAGTAGACGTGACATTTTCAGCAGCAACACACATTGGTAAACAAGAAATAAGCTGTGTTTGCAGCATCTTTTGTAAATTATGGCTAGGTGTTGCAGAATGCAGAGGGAAAAGGCTGTATCTTCCGTTTGGTTTATTTGAATTAAACTTAAGTTTTACTGTTTTCCACAATCCTTGGTATGTGTGCCTCCTTCTTTCCTCCTCAGTATGTAAACAAAAATAAAAATGAGCAGTTCATAATTGTAGTTCTAAATTCACAAACCACCCAGGGGACATTATGTGAAATAATAATAAAAATTAGCTCATTTTAAAAAAAAATTTAATCTATTAGATTTAAAATATCTTATTTTGATTTTTTTCTGCTGATGCTAAAGGAAGTAGACTTGCTTTTCAACCAACCAGGAAATCAAACTGCTTTAAAAAATAATTAAAATAGTTTAAAAATAAAAGAAATGAATGAGAGAACAATGAATTTCTTCATCAACAGTTGTCTGACCATGCATTTTAGACTTGCAGGTTGGTTGCTTCCATAAAGCAGATATCTCGCTGGCTCCATAGATTGTTGGAGAGGTCAGTTTCCTTGGGTCACACTGCCTTTCTGGCATCTTTGTACAAGCCAAAGGATGTCTTCTGGGGTCTGTATTCCTGTGTTGCACAAGTTTTCCCTGGAGGGTGCCGGCTTTAGTTTGTGTGGCCAATCTGTCTTTAATTTGAATATAATAACTTGTTTTTCTATCTAGATGTCTAAGAGGTGCTTGGTCTTGATAGTTTGTATATGTTTCCACACGTTTCATATTTATTTTTGATAAGGGTTTTACTTCTTGGTAGGAGACTGAGTGATTTATTTGGGTCTGTTTTGGCTACTGATTTTGTAAGATTGTCTGTCTGTTGATTGCCAGTTCTGCTGCAGTATACTGGTATTCACTGTCAAATGATGTTTCTATGGATGGACAGGGTGTTTAGTAGTGGCCCTGTTAGTTCTTTTGAATTTCTGTCAGGTTTTCTATTTTGAATGGTTTGCAGGGTGGCTTTGCTGTCTGCCTGGTCTTATACACCTCTCCAGAATGGTCCACAATTCTTAAATGAGAGCACATTGCTCTGCTCTGTAGTTTTAAGACAGTGTTCCAGTTGCTAATGCTTTCTTGATGTGTGTACCATCTGTCATTTGGATAGAGATGTCTGTCCCTCTCCATTTTTTAATTGTATTCTTAGCAATGAATTTAGATAAAAAATAACCATGATAAGTATTAAATTGCAGGTCTTTTTAAGACGAATCCCTTGTTCTGTTAATTTCCAGCATTTATTGTCTATGTCATCAGCACTAATATGCCACTCTGAGCAAACTCTCCTTACTAGTGGACATGTTAGAAAATTTAACTTTCAGTGATCTCATTGTGCAGACAGTGATAGTGTTCCTGTATTAAGTTTCTGCTAATACATCACCTGCCATGAACTGGAAGTCAGTTCTCCAATCTGGTTTCCCTGCAAAACAATGCTGACAAGTTTAATTAGTTAATTATGCTGCTTAATATTTTTTATGAAACTCACTAAAAATATGTATTTAATGTACATAAAATAATGGCTTTTTTTCCTTTTTTAAAAAAAATGTTGCAAAGGATTTTCAAGAATAAGAAAATCTGATTTATATTTGGAAAGGGCTGGGCTGGAGGGAGCATGGGTTAGAAATGATGCACCAATTGAATCTCTATCTACTGCTGCCTGCTCAGTGTGGTATCTGCAGCACCTGCTCTTGACTGGTGGAGAGCAGGTCATTTCTTTGCTCGACATCTGCTCTGCGGTGTTAGTGTAGATGTACCGTCAGGAGTCCAGAGCGGCAGAAGAATGACTTCAGCTATGGAAAAAATCACGATCAGTTTTCGCCCGTTGGTGCAAAGGGAAACATTTTGAGAAATATGACATCTTGGTGTTTTCAGATACCTGATTGTCGCTTGGTTTTTAGGGGTCAGGAGTTCCTCATCCATGAGTCACTGGCAATGATTATTCGCTTCATCGTTTTCCACCTTGCCTAGCATTTCTGGGCAGTTTATTACTTGGGTTTTGCATTGGACTTTCATCTCTAGGAATCCTTGTTGCTTTTCAGATCTGGCTGCACCAACATCTTGTTTATAGAAGCTTTGTGGCAGCTGAATTAATTGCTTAAAAGAAAAAATGTGAAATCATCTTTCTGACTATAGTCTACAATGGGTTTCAAATAAATCAAATACTGCTAACTTCAATGAGGAGAAAACCTACCAGGACTCGTCTGATTGCTTGGTAGGAGGAAATTAAGAGTATCCAGAAGAGATGAAGCTATGTGGAGCTAACTGGTACAGAAGATGGTGGGAAAACAATGCCACCAGCAAAACACCTGTGTACATTGGGCAGGAGGCAAAGATCACAGCAATGCCTTGAATGATGAGCACAACATGCACTGTACTTTCCAATTGTTCCAAAGTAGAACTTTGACCCTCTTGCTTTTGTAAAATTGGCAATTCTGGGATCAGTTCAGTTCGTTTTGGTCATTTGGTCAGGAAAGACATCCATTGAAAAATCACAA
Organism: Nautilus pompilius; assembly: GCA_018389105.1. NCBI lineage: Eukaryota > Metazoa > Mollusca > Cephalopoda > Nautilida > Nautilidae > Nautilus > Nautilus pompilius. The sequence goes on from JACATO010000682.1 coordinate 354,018, forward strand.
GAATAAATAAATGACTCTGGTTATTTCCTCCAAGCATTAAGAAACTGGCTGCATGATAGTGTTCTGCAGAGAAGAGTAGCTAAGCTGAAGTGTTCATCAGTAAGAAGAAAAGCCAACCAAGGATTGCTAAAGAACAGGCAACGACACCCCTAGCCCAAGCAATTTGCTGCTTCTGGAGGAATACTGTGCTACATTTACCTACGAAAACTGTTTCTCTACAGGTAAACTCAATGTTTGCAACGAGGAAACATTGCTGGAGCTTGCATTTTGAAACCATTTCTGCTGGTAGCAAGTCTGTTGGAAAGCGCTCCCAAGACATTTTTCATTTTCATTTCATCCAATGCCATCTTTCTGGTCTTATGTTGAAATGATGATCATTTTCTTTTCCTGTGCATTTCAGATGGAGGGTAGTCCTACCCGCACGTTCCCACTGAAACCCAAGATGGAATACTACACTGTGGCAGACCTGGAGGACACCGTGGGTGATGGAATCAGCTTTTCTGCTGGAGAGAAAGTAGATGAGGTACGTAGATTTTTCTCCTTATTTCCAGTAGTGTAGCAGATTTTTCATTACACAGGACCATTTCTTGCCCTAAATGCTTGAGACCAAAGATGTACATGGTACATGTGTTGGAGAGAGAGAGAGAGATTATTGTATGTGTAAGCTGGAAAAATCTTTTTAACACAATGGATGTTATGCAAAATATTATAACTAACAGTAGATATGCATTTATAGATCTGTGATGTAACACCAGGCACAGATGTGCACTTGAACACTGCTTTGGGTTATTTTGGAATGGCTATTAGTGCCAAGCCAGTTTTGGTCTCGTGTTAAGCCTGTTCAGCATCCTTGCTGAGAACTGGCAGTTTCAGGTAGGTGTGAAACTAAACGTACTAGCTGTTGATGACAACAAGCAGCTAAAAGTACACCCGTGCACCAGTAAAAAGGCCTGCATCATGCAAGAGATGGAAATTTTCAGATGGAAAACTCAGTCCACATGTGAATAATGCAAAGTGTGTTGATACATTGTACATTTTTTTAAAAAAAAAACAACAAATGCATCTGGATTGAAAAATTCTCCATCTGGCTAAATTTTATGGGTGACTTTTTTTTTGAAGAATACATGAAAATCTGCAGAATTAGATGAACCCTATACATAACTGATTACTTAATCCATATAGTCTGTCACATCAGAATATTTGGTAGATACACAAGCAAAAGCTGAAATCACTAAATTTCATTTGATGTGTTCTCAGATTGGAGTCACATTCCCTGCTTGTTTATGTGTATGAATCTAATCTGTTTTCTAAACATTCAAATGCATGGAAACCTTATTCTTTTTGGATTTTGATGTCTTGGTGGTTTGTTAAGGTGTGACTTTGTTGTTCCATCTTTCCAGATTCTGGAGAAAAGTGATTCAGGATGGTGGTATGTGCAAATCGAAGAGAAGACTGGCTGGGTGCCTGCTTCCTACCTGGAGATATACTCAGGGGATTCTCTGGTGAGCAGTTAATAAAATCCTTTGTTTGCTTGGTCCATGGTCACAATTTTCTTGGAATTACTTAGTAAAACAGCAACAACAACAACGATGACCTTTGCCTGCAAAGCAAAGAAGTATATTGGGTGAATGGTGAGTTCTTGATAATGTTTTAAATATCTTTGATAATTTACTGAAATTTAAGGTGTTCTGGCTTTCCACACAGCAGAAATGACTAATGTATCAATGTTTCAACAGTCATTTCTATTGGCATCATCTGAGGTACAGCCGTATTTCGTGTGTGGTGTTACTTTTGCAGCAGATCTTTGTAATAGGTGCATCTGTCTGTCAGTTCGTGACTTACTTATTTGGCTAAATATCTACCATGAAATAGACACTTTTGTAGCAAGCACGAAGGATTGTCTTTTTCAGTAACAAACCTTAATAATGGCGACAAGACTATATTTCAATTTAAAACAGAATTTTAGCAGGTAGTTTTAATGCTTCCGAAATTTTTGTAGGTACCTATTTGCCAGTGTAGCAGGCCAGATTAAGCCCCCCTCCAAACTATGCACCACTAGTCCAGATTATACCCCTTGTGTTTTTCATAAATTAGTCTGTATTTCAATGTCCAGAGTTTCTTTCCATCATAATTTAAAAAATAACATGTCACTGCAGCATAGAAGATCACCATCAATGATATAAAAATGCACAATTCGATTTCTGCATTGCGTCTGTAACCTGGTAACAATAAATATGAAAGCGCATTGAGTGAATACGTTTCTTTTCAGCTTTATTGTCGTATCGGTTTGAAATATTCATTTAAACTCTTTCTGCAATTACTTACTTAATTATTTAATATCAAAGACATATGTCTGGATAAAGGAGAATCTCTAAATTAACACTGAGTTGTAAAAAACAAAACTATGAAGTCAGATGCAATGTGTGTTTCACATTTCCAGAGGGGTAATGGTGCCACAAAACGGACTGAGGCAACGTTCGTGTCATGATGTTGAGTTCGTTTCGGAAGACAACTCGCACATCGTGCACACACTTTGATGTCCTGTGTTTGATGTCCAGCTCAGGGCAAATATGGATCACACTACCCCTGGCAAAAATTATGGAATCACCACACTTAGAAGATGTTCACCCAGCTTTCTTACTTCATAGCAAATAAACCAATCACAGATAAGATACAAAATAATTTTTGTTTAACAGCTGAACATTTTGGCTTCATGAAATATACCTAAAACAAATTAAGTGCAATTATTTTAACCAATGGGATATTTTTTCCAGATAAAGTAGAGGAAACAATTATGGAATCACCTTGTAATTTGCATTTCTAAAACAAATACTAGCACAAGTCTAAATATGCAAATTAGTCTGCAGTTAAAAGAGAGTGCTTACAGACCTTAATGAGCTGTTGGACTTGGTTAATTGAAAGGAAACATGGCTCCGACAAGAGAGCTGTCAATTGAAACAATGGAAAGGATTATAAAACTCCTTCGAGAAGGAAATCCAACATGGAGTGTGGAAAAAGATGTTGGTTGTTCCCAGTCAGCTGTCTAAAATTTGGTGCAAGGATAAACAAAATGGGAAGGTTATAAAAGGAAAACATATGGGTAGAGCACAGAAGATGTCAAAGTGTCAGGATAGAAAACTCAGAGCAGTATGCCTTGAAAATAGAAAATGCACAACAAAACAAATGAAAAGCAAATGAGTGGAAACAGGAGTCAATGTTTGTGACAGAACTGTAAGAAATAGGCTGAATGAAATGGGATTTACATACAGAAAAGCCAGACGAAAACCAGCACTAACACCTAAACAGAAGAAAACAAGGATACAGAGAAGCAATCATGGAGTGTGGATGATTGGATGAAAGTGATATTCACTGATGAATCATGAGTCTGCTTTGGCCAAGGTGATGATGCTGGAACTTTTGTCTGGTGCCGTTCCAATGAAACACACAAAGATGACTGCCTGAAGAAAACAAGCAAATTTCTCCACTAATTTATGATATGGGGTTGCATGTTAGTGCACATGTATACATTGAAATTTTGGACACTTTTCTCATTCCATCGATAGAAAATAGGTTTGGTGGTGATGTCATTTTTCAGGATGATAATGCATCTTGCCACAGAGCAAAGAGTGCTAAAGCTTTTCCTCAGGAAAGGCATATCAACTCAATGCCATGGCCAGCAAACAGTCCGGATCTCAATCCGATCGAAAACTTATGGTGGAAATTTAAAAAAAAAAAAAATACTCCATGACAAGGTTCCATCCTGCAAAGCTGATGATCTGTCAACCACTATTCAAGGGGGTTGGAACCAGCTTGATGGAGAATACCGTTTTTCATTAGTGAAGTCCGTGCCTCAAATAATCCAGGCCGTCATAAAAACCCGAGGAGGAGCAACAAAGTACTAATTGTGATTTTTTTTTTTTTTTCCCTCTACTTGATCTGGAAAAAAATATCCCATTAGTTAAAATAGCATTTAATTTGTTTGAGGTATGTTTCATGAAGCCAGAATGTTTATCTGTTAAACAAAAATTGTTTTGTATCTTACCTGTGAATGGTTTATTTGCTATGAAGTAAAAAAGCTGGGTAAACATCCTGTCAGTGTGGTGATTCCACAATTTTTGCCAGGGGCAGTATATCTTCATTCTCCGTTCGCTTGTGAAACTGGAAGGATCATATTAGTGTGCATATTATTCAGTTTTATTCATAATTTTTTCAAACTTAAAAAAAAAAAAAACATCATGGATAATAACCTGTACAACCAGATTTTGAACTTCTACACTATCCCTGACCGAAAGTATCCTCAGCATATCTATGACCTGGATCCTGCAAAGCGTGTGAATGCAAAGTCTCAGTTTCGTCAAACAGCAAAGCCATTTTGTGCTGATGGTGGAACTCTCTTCCATGGAGACAAGGGGGTTCTTGTCAAAACCCATGTGCCCAGCATTCTGAAAGCCTGTCATGATAATGCAGCTACAGCAGGGCACTTTGGCCAAGATAAAACCTTGGGTAAAATATCTCATCGATATTACTGGAGAGGCATGAAGAACGATGTACAAGAATACATGAAGGCATGTCCAAAGTGTTTTGTCAATAATCCCAAGGTCAGCAAAGAAATTCCATCACTCAACCCCATACCTGTATCTGCCAAGATCTGGAGTCTGGTTGGGATTGACATCATCAACCCTCTTCAAGAAACTACAAGTGGTAACAAGTACATCGTCGCCATAACTGACCATTTCTCCAAGTGGTCTGAAGCAGCAGCTATCCTGGATAAGAGCACGAAGTCAGTGGCACAGTTCCATTATTCTGTTGTATGTCGACTAGGCTGCACGGACAGCCTTATCAGTAATCAGGGTCGTGAATTCGTGAACAAACTTATTGACATCCTTATGGACTGTTTCCAGACAGATCACCATATGGCCTTTGCATACTACCCACAGTCATACAGCCAAAGGGAACCTGACAACAGGACACTCAAGGCTGCACTGAGCAAGCTCATCAGCGATCAAGCCGATGATTGGGATCAGTACATTCCAGGCATTTTGTTTGCTTATACATCTATCCATGCTTCAACGAAGTGCATGCCCTTCGAAGTGATGTACGGCTGTACTCCCAAGCTGCCCATCGATGTGAAGTCTGCTGACGAGAGTGATGCAACACCACTTCCAGACTCATCCAGTCCTGATGTTCTGAAGACACTTCACACCATTCATAGAAACCTCTGTTCCACAGTCTCCAGCAACATCGTCAGTGCACAGTCTTGTCAGAAGGAGAGATATGATCATTGCCATGAAAGCAACAAAGAGATTATCACAGGGTCTACAGTCTACATCAAAAATAGTCAACGTATCCACCGGATGGGATCCAATCTAAAGCCTCACTGGACTGGTCCATATACTGTTGTTGAATCCCTGAGCAAAGGTCGTGTCAAGCTAAAAAATACAAAGACCGACAAGATTTTAAGTAACACCTACCACGCCAGCAACCTCAAGATCTACACAGATGCCACATCGTCATCAGATGTTCCCTAGGACCTTGAGCACCCAACCAGTGACTTCATTCCTGACCGCCCCTGTGACACCATAGAGGACAAACCCCAGCAACCCAAGAGACCAAGGGAGGAGCTAGGTGAGACCAGTGACACAACGAAATACCTCAGCAAAAAGCCCAAGTTGACCAGGATGTTCAGCCGCTCTCCAACATTGCTCAAAAGAACCTCACAGCAGTGCAGGGTCTAACATCATCAAAGTCAGTATACTTTGGCTGACCCTCTGAACTATTATAGCCTAGACGAACGTACAAGACCAAAGGTGATGGCAACTGCTACTTCCAATCCACCAGTTATATACTCACAGGATCAGAGGAGAACCATGGCATCATCCGAGATCGAATCGTACAGCACACGAACACTGACATCCCCACAAAGCTCCAACACTACCTGAACCAGAACGTTAATGAATATGTGACAGCCTCTGGAATTTCATGGGATAGAGTATGGGCGACTGATGCCGAGGTCATGGCCACAGCCAGTTTGATGGGATGTGACATTGCAGTACATACCAAGGTTGGCCAATCAGTGCAGTGGCTAACGTATCCTGCCAGCTTTAGTCTCCAGAGCTTGACAGATCATGCATTATATCTTGAGAACGTGTCAGAGCACTTCAATGTTGTAACCAGTGTTTAGATATGTTTTGTGAGATCATTTCTCAATAAACTATGTATAAGATTCAGGTTTATATAATTTATTTGCCAATGATGTTCAACATATCCATTTATTTTGAATGAAAATGTCAATAAAATAATATATGTTGGAACCATTTTGTGTTGTAGTTTATAATAGAGTTTAAGTGTAAAAAATCTTGAACTTTGAGAACATTTAGCTTTTTAAAAAATGGATCTGTGTGAGTATAATATTTTTGTTTTGTGACATTACAAATGGCTTTCTTTTGAAGAATAAATAACTTTTGGGTGTGGAAAACCCACACCAAAATACCATACTTAAACCAAGGCAGGCAAAAGTAATGCATTGTCTAAAGCAGAGGTTCTCAAAGTGTGAGTCTTGAGCCGACTTTTGGTGGGTTGGATAAATTTTAAAACACAACATGGCAATAGGTGTTTCAATGTTTGCCTTTAGATAGACACTTTGTTATTGTAGGGATAGCTGAGTGGGCAATGTGCCATGTTTGTTCTTATGAGGCTTGCCTAGCGGCCATTGTGTGGCATGACAGTGACTGTGTCCATCTGTTTCTATTATTTCCTATAAATTCGTTGAGATTTGGCTAACCAGGGACACTGACTGTCCATGCTAACCAGAAGACTTAATAGAAAAAAAACTTTAGGAAAGACCACCATAAAAGTGACTTGCATTTGTGTTCACAGTTAAGACTTTCAACGTGTGAAATAAAATCAAAAACTTAATGCTGTATCCTTGAATATTTTGTGTCTGACTGTTGGGGTATAATCTGGCCTAGGGGGTGGTATGAAATAGCTTAGCCCAAATAACACCCCAGGGTATAAACTGGACTAGCCCAGAATATACCCGAGGTATAAAACAGGCTAGCTCACTTTAACCACAGGGATAGTCTTGGCAGAGGGTATAATTTGGCCTGTTACACCGGAAATTTTTACACTTACGTCTGACAATTTAATACATTGTACTGTTACTGAAAAAATCCAAATGTTTATCTGCGCTAACAGAGGCGTGACATCTCTGCATTACCAGAATGAGAGTTAATATGCTACTGTGCATAGTTTCTTTCTGAATTTGGGCTTCTGTCTGCATCCACTGTCAGCCCAACACTAGTGAGTTGCAGTGTTCATCAGTACGTTTTCCAGTTCACTGTTACTTCTAGTTGTAGTGTTCAAACAATATTTTGGCAAAAATTTTCTACATGGGTGGGATTTTCATATCTTTAAAATTTAAACCTGACACAACGTACTACTACAAGGATTGATGGTCCCATCTACCGTGTCCCCCACAGTCCTAGGGCCTATGGCATCAGCCTACAGTAGGATCACTTGCACATAAACACGAAGACAAAAGTTTTCTGAAATAGCCTGTTTAAAAGAAAAGGAATGTAATGTTTTGTCTTGTGGTTTTTCTTATGAACCGGTGAACACTTCATTATCTGGCACCAGGTTTGAAACAGGCATAAAGGTAAGAGAACCTGAGGGGGTATCACGTTCGCCAAAATCTTTGAAAAAAAAAGCAGGGTCTTGTTGATGCGTATGCTGGTATTCTGGCCTCTAATTTTCCTTTGCAACAGTATGGCTACCACAGCAACCCAAGTATTTCTGGGGTGGCAACATATATAGAATTGAGCTCTGGGAGATATTTTGTTCTTGGGGTACAGATTTAGCTTAAAGCAATATGGAAATCTTAAATGACTATCAAATGATTTGTCAGTGGCTCGTGGGCCTGTTGAAACTGGCCAGTGTTCAGCTGATGTTTCTGTGGCATAGAAACTGTTTGAATTCAACTGTGCTCAAACATAAGTGTATTGTTCAGTTCTTGTCTGTTCACTATAAGTTCAGCATCTTGTCTTTAAGGCTACACTGAGACCTGGAATGTATATATGTTTTTTAGTATCTGCTACACCGTGTGCACGCGCATGTACGAGTATGCTTGAGAGTTAACTTTTTAAGCTTAACTTTAAATTTTGAAAATCTACATTAAAATGCTGGAGGTCGTTATTACACAGCTACGATTTTGGCTGTTTGATATGAGGAAACTTAAAAAAAAATGATTATAAGTGTTAATGAGTTAAATTATTAGCAAATATAATTATTATTGATAGTAAAAAAAATAATTTAAAAATTGTAAGGTAGACAACTTTGTAGAAATTAAAAATTGCAATCGTATTATTCACTTGAGTTGTGTCCCTTAGACTAAAAGTAAATGATACTAATCTAAAATCATATGAGAAAAGCTGCTGCATTGGAAAATGATGGAAAGGGGAGCTTTATCAGACAAATATATATAAGATTGCTGAACTGGTAAATCTCAAGTGGAAGTGATTCAGTCTTAAAACTTGTATTGTTGGTTTAATGTTTTAAAATGCATCTCAGCAGTAGTAGGAACAAGCCCCATAACACACAATCTACAGATGTTTTGGAACATTACTCTTATGGAACTCTAAATAGATGGTGATGTAATTCAGTATTTTTGAAAAGCATCTCAGCAGAGCTAGTATCCCTCATCTTGGAGTAAGGCACCACCTTCTCTCTAGCTACTTAATTAAAAACTCTCTCTCTCTCTCATTTTTTTTATGATTTGGTTTAGTTTTGTAGTTAGGAGAAAACACTGAGCCATCGTGGCTTCTCCAAAGAAGATAAGTGTCTGTCCATTTAATCTTTAAGCTGGTTAAAACTGTCACCATCAGCAACTGTTATTTCATTTTCAGAGCTGACCGCATGTATTTATTATTATTATTATTTTTTTCTTTTTTTAAGACAACAGAAGACTCGCAGAGAGATGCACAGCCCACTGTTTGTGCTGTACCTCCAGCCGATTCCACTCAGCCAGATGAGAGAAGTTTGGCAGATGCTTTGCGAAGCAAGCTGGCTCAAGTGAAACAGAAACCGGTCCAACCGCTGAAAAATACCCAGATGAAGCAGCAGGGTTTCACAGCTCCAGTGTGCCCTGCTCTGCCGGCTCGAAATAGCTCGTTGGGCAGTGGTGACAGTCACAGTTCCAACTTAGTCAATGCATTAAAAGCAAGAGTGAATATGAAAAGGGATGATTGTGAAGATCAACCAAAACCAGATAAGCCAAAAGTTCCTGCTAGAGATGTTGTGCCCAAGTCAAAACTTTTGCAAAAATATGGCAACCAGGGAAGCAGACCCCATCCGGCTAAACCCGGAACTTTGGCCATGGCAGATTCCCCCATGCTTCCTGCAAAGCCAGCTGTGGGTCAGAAACCGAAACTGGTTCTTCCTATTCCTGTCAAGCCATCAATGTCGGACAATCACCACACAGACAAAGCCACGAAGAACCGTATAAATGCAGAAGGAAAACCAGGAAATACTGATGTTCCTGTTGTTCCATCGAAAGGCTTCGCTTTGCCAAAGCAGCAGCAGAAGATTCAGACTGAGAGCAGCAGCAGATCTGATGGAAGCGAGTCCTGCAGTGTGAAGGATCTGCGGAGTCGGTTCAACACGCCAGTAGCCAGTAAGCCATTGCCTCAGGTGCCATCTAAGCCAAAGCCAGGTAATGTCAGAAACCATGATTCACCTCCAACTCAGCACAGTAGTTCTTCAGGTCACAGTGACAGCATTTCCATGCTGAAGGAAAAACTGAAAAGCAGATTGGACCAGGACGGCCTGCAGAAACCTTTGCCAAAGCCGCCATCGCAGAAGACCCAACCTATAAACCGCCATGTTCCATACACCAGCATTGTGAAGCCGTTGAAAACGACCTATGTCACTGTTGCTAGCTTCACTGGATTCGGCGAGGCAGAGATCAGTTTTGAGAGCGGAATGACCGCGGATGTCCTGGAGAAGAGTGACGAAGGGTGGTGGTGGATCAGGGTTGGCGCCGACGAAGGGTGGGCTCCGTCAGACTACCTGGAGCTCTGCCAGCCAAGCATGCCAGCAGGGTCGACGAGAATGGACACTTCAAAAAAGTCACAGCTACCACCGCCCCCTGTTCCCTCAAAGGGTTTGGCAGGAAAACCTGTCCTGCAGAAGCCGCCGCCGCTGCCGGCTAAGCCATTCACTTAAAGTTGCTTAGAGGAAGAGGAGAAAAGAAAAAAAATGGAAGCAATTTCTAAAATGATTTTCCTCTCCTTGAGATAATTATCGGCTGTTACCTTGTCAAAACTCCATTATGACAAAAGGCTACAAAAGTAATAGAAACTATTTTTTAAATATCTGGTATTAATAATAATAATATTATTGAATTTAAAATATATTCCTAGAAAATGAAGTAAAGCGAGCATCCAACTGAGATTAAAAATAAGTACACAGAAATTGCTTTTCGTTTTGTTGTGTGTGCAACTATCCATTGCATCAGACACTACAGGATTTGTGAATTAACCTCAGCTTTACCTTGCCAATTTGGTGTAAGAGAGTTGCCTCCCCTTTCCCCTGGAATGTTACATGGCAAAAACAGGTTGGTTTTAATTTTTTTTTTTTTAAAAAAAAAAAAAACTATTGTGATGGCTACAATTATTGCAAGTTATTGTGATGTTCTAAGTTAACTACATAATTACTAAGCAGTTTTAGAAGTGCTTGCTTTGTTTCTGATTTAACTGTCTATGTGTTTCTTTTAAAGTGACTGAAAATTGAGTGTTAATGCATCTCTATGATTGATTACCACATCAAGGCTGTTTAGTACAGAGCCGTCTTTATAAGTGAGACTCCATTGACTTTTTAATTTTTAGAAAAAGGGTTTGGATACAATAATTTTGACATCACTGTAGACCGAGGGCCAGTTTAAAAGGTGCCCATCCAATAAAAATTTACAGTTGCTTCTTTTAAAAAAATAATTTGGGCATCGCTGTTTAAAAGTTGTTATTACAAAATAGCTTCTTAGCATCAACAAATCGAATTGTCTCTGATTGATTGATTGATTGATCCTTTGTTTGTTTGTTTGTTTTGAATTCATCAGCTTTTCTTGTTGAAGCAGTAAATGTTCTTAATAAAGAATAAATTTACTCTATAATTGAAAACATTTTTCCATCACTTTGTCTAATATCATTACTTAAGTATAGTTTAATTTTCGTTACTCTTTAAGTGTAGTTCTCCTGGCAAGAAGACCACAAATAACCGGTGCCTCGTATTTCTCCAAGATTACACGCTCTATGGATTCTGACGCCAATGTCTCCTCCTCTCACTTCAAAGTTCTATAGAACAAGATCACTATGATATGGATAAAAAAATATTCAATTTAATTTTATTTATACGCTCTTGATAATTTGAGGTTGGTAATATTTCATTGAGATCGAGTTTTAAATACAGTTTGACTGTTTTCAAGTATTTAAAGTGTGTTATTGCAAGTTTGTTAGCTTTAGTTTGTATTCAGATGTGTTCTGCCTGTCTTGGTAATTAATTACCTATGCGCTATGAATGACAGCCTGTTCATTTCAATAACCACTCAGAACAACCTGCTCTACATCTATTTAAATATAATTTGGCTTGGAATGGCAGTGCCAACTCTGTCCTAAAGTGGAGCATGTCTCTTTGCAAATGTATTTTTGTGATTCTTTTGAACAGAAAGTTAAAATACTGAAATGTTTAAAACAAAGTGAAATTGGAAAGAAGTTGGCAGTGAAACCCCCTCTATCAGTGACGATAGATTCCAAGAAGGCAAACTGCAAGACTTCACCATAAAACTGGAGTAGGGGGAATTGTGAGTAGCAGCTGATGGGATGGCCACCCATCCCTGGTTTATATAAATGCAAAGCCGGGTGCCATTGTGAATGGACTCTGCTGATGGAGTAAGCCTCAAACAATAGAACTGGCAGATGTGAAATTCAAGGCTAGTTAGAATTACCAGGGAAATTTTCAGCGCACACGAAATCCAAGATTTTGGCATGTGGACCAGTGTGGTGGAGTCATCTGTTAATCGCTCACAGGAAATTATAGATCTTGAGTTATCCCAAAAAGGAAGTTTATAGCTTTGAGGAAGCTGTTAATTTTGTGGTGTGCCATGTAGGATTTGCTTATCTTTTTTATTTTATTTTATTTTTTTTTGACGCATTACCACTTCTGCTATGTTCCCCATCCATCATTGTCTCTGATGCAGATCATATGCATACGTGGCTAGACAGGAGACAAATGTGATGCCGGTGTACAAGCGCAGACAAATGATGAGGTAGTTGTAGTGGTTAAAAGTGAATCTCTAATTGAAAATTTAACCCAGCTCACCGTGGCACGTTCTGAACCCCCTTTTTCCCACCTTGGAAATCGCTGTAATGGGCGGAATGCCAATATGATTTTGTGAAAAAATGGCAAGCAGTCTTGTGGTAATGGGCAGCAAAACTTAGTCGAGTAACCGAACTTTCTCTGAGAGAGTACAAAGTGGATTTTACATGTCAAACAAATTTAATTCTGTGAATAATATATATAAATAAATAGTTAGATTTGTATATACAGTACATTTGTTTTATTTTGTTTGGTCCCCCACCCCTTGGAACTTTGCCATGCTAAGGGTCCTGGCCGATCCGATCCGCCGGGTGTTTTGGAGCTCTACCGTAGTAGCGTGGTATAGTTAAAAAAACTTGGTAGCACAATGCTAGTAGCAAAGTTTACACTTAAAGGCGAAATCTTTCTGGCATCTCCTCAGTTATTACTGGTGGAGATGCTGAAGGCCTGCAATGCGAGGAAAATTATGAGCACAATTTTGTTGTTGTTGTTGTTTTTTTTTTCTAGATCATTTCTTTGGTTCACTGTGACGGGGGGGGATGTTGGTAAAACCTGAGCTCTCTAGTGTTGCTAACAGGGTAGACGGAAACTGGCCGTCCGAGTTTCTGTCTTGCCTGGGAAAAAGAAACAAAACAAGAACACGCGAAGTAGATAAAAATCAAAAGCTTTTATCAGAAAGTGTTAGTCAGAATTCGAGAAATTGCAACCCGACTGCCGACGCTGTCTGCTGCATCCAGGAGTAAGTATAAAACTTCCCTGAAGACTAGGAAAAACACGTATGTATAGAGTTAATAAAGGTGCACAAAAGTAATGCATGGGTATGCAAGTTACTTTACAACCAAAAACAGCTCTGAAAGAAAGAAAATTTTTGTGTCAGGGAAATCAGATTATCTAGCAAATGAGTGGAAATAAATATGTTGCATTTGTGCGTGCAGCCAATATGGGCTGTATGTAGTCTAATTTGTGCAATTGAAAAGAAAAAAATATGTGCTGTTACTTTTAATCGGATTTTTAAAGTTTCAGCCAGTCTTATACGTGACTGATATTTAAGAATTTTTATTTGAGATTTATTATTGTTAACTATATAATGGATTCTTTAAAAAAAAAAAAAAATCTGTTTTACCTACAAAAACTCAAGATTTCTGTTTCTAGAGCAATATTGGAAAAAATTTGTGAAAACTGTAAGATATTAATCATTCATGACACCACTCAGATTTTTACAAAATTATCTTGAACATGGAACATGTTCCATTTGCCTGAGGAGGTCAACCTGTATGGTAGAGTTTAATGTATCGTAATTTGTTATATGCCACTAGAAAAGCAAAGCAGGAATATTTATAGAGTATGCTTTATCTAATATCTCTAATGTTTACCAGGACTAATGTCATTAGAGGAAACACTCAAAAAAGATTTTGTTATCAAGAAAGTTGGCTGGAAAAATTTGAAATTTTGTTTCCAGTTTAGAAATTCGTTTGCACACTCGTGTAAGAAGAGCCTTTTGCCATGAATGACAGCTTGATGCCATTGTCTTAGCTCCTGAATCTGGGCCGGATATAATTCCTCTACAAAGGCATCAAAGTTTCTGCAAGGTTTGTGGCAGCCTGAAGCATGTTCCAAATGTGTTTGACTGGATTAAAGTAAGGAATGGACACTCCCTATTGTCTTCTGTGGTTACTGGTCGACTTGACTATCCAGGCATGATCTGGACAGGCTTTGTCTTCTAAAATTACCCCTAATAAAACCAGCTTATGGCCTTATATAAATATCAGATCTTGTTCCTGTACTTTAAACATCATGGTGCCATTCTGGAATATGGATATCAGTCTTGCCACCTTAGTTAAAACCTCTTACATGCAATCATTGAGCCACCTCCATAGCATCAATGGCTTGCTGAAACCCTCCCTCAGTCTTCAGTTTTACATTGGCAGGTCTATCTGTAAAGTCCAGACAAAATCTGGACTCTTCTGAGAAACATTTGGGGGGTCCAATCTACAACCAAGTACCTGTGGTGGTCTCATGGTTAGTAGCATACAGGCTTTTTCTTGACTGCATATCATTAGCCTGAACCAAATTATGCAGTTTATGTTGAGAAATTGAATTTTGAAGGTCATATTTCAAAGTTGGCCAGAAATACTTCTGGTTTTCAAGACCAAAAATCAATCCTGGTGATGTGTTGTTTGCTTCTGAAGAAGATTGGGTCATGCTGTGGCTGAAGCTGAAGCTTTTGGAGTTAGGGACTGGAAGTAAATTATACTAACATTAGATGTAATATTTGTAGTTGAGAATCCTCTCATCCTTAGCAAAATCGTAGTATGTGATGCCTATACATATAACATTCACAGTTGGCTTGTTTTTGGATCAGCATTATGGAAATTTTATGATTTGTGAAGAAAATATTAAAGGTAAATTTTACACAGGATTCCTGCAGTTAATGAAATAAAAGCAAAATGTAATTGGTTGATATGTGAACAGCGCAGAGTTTGTTTTTTGTTGTTGCTCTGATTGGCATATCGACCTTTGGGGACAGGCAGGTGTAGCGTAATCGTCATCAGCTGGCAGAAGCAGACAAGCAGTCACATTCCAGCTTAGCTTCTGACCGTTCCAATGGCCGACCCTATCGGTATTTCCTTCCGGCTCCCGAAAGCAGAAAAACACCTTTTTTTTTTTTTTTTAAATTATCCAAACCCCTTAACAAGGAACCAAAGTTAAATTTGCGCAGGGTTCTTCGTACATTTAGGGAAGATACAATTAAATTTGTCTCGTTCGTTGGGAAATTCTGCGGACGTTATTTATGGTCGAAGTGCACGACCTAGGTATCGGTGTCTCCGTCTCGCCTTCATCTGTCAGCGATGAAAAATATCCAAGAGTTTATCAGCCCCCGATAACCTGAGGCGAAGTCTTTTCTAGGACTTCGGCCACCGGTGGGATCTTACATCTTACACAGGGTTCCTCAGTTTTCGGGTCTCCGCTCCAGAGGTTAGAGTGTCTGACGAAGTTGCTTCCCCTGCCGTCCATCTCTTCCGGGGGGGTGGGGGTGGTCTACCCTTTTTTCTTCCTCCGCCAGGTGCTGTTGTCGTCGTCGGTGTTCTGTTCTTCCGACACCCACAGAACAAGGGTCCCGACGGAGCCGGAATTAATACGAACGCGCGCTAGTGTCTTTTTTCTCTCCTAATGTGTTAATACCAAAGTCGGGTTACACCTGAGTTCATCTACATATTTGATTGACGGCAGTTC
Source organism: Nautilus pompilius (assembly GCA_018389105.1). Classification (NCBI taxonomy): domain Eukaryota; kingdom Metazoa; phylum Mollusca; class Cephalopoda; order Nautilida; family Nautilidae; genus Nautilus; species Nautilus pompilius. Next base: position 369,615 of record JACATO010000682.1, read on the forward strand.
TTTCGTTACACATGCTTTGTTTTCCTTTTTGATTGTCGCTTACCTCTTTTGGAAACCAGTGTAAATTTCTATGTTAAAAAAAAAAAAAATCCACGATCCGTAACCCCCCCCCCAAAATTAAGGATCTCCACGTGGCATGGAAGCAAACGTTTTCCCTCTTCTCACGACCCGATTTCTTTGCTGGGGCTGGTTCTGAATTCCCCCACCAAAGGCACGACGGACAAATGGCGGCACCCAGCCCCCTTAACTTCCCGTTGACATCCTTGTCCTCGACGGTTTACCGGACTTACCGTTATTTCATTTTGTGAGAATATCCCTGCTAACCGGCCCGTGTGCCGCGCTTAGTTTCGGATGTGGAATATAATAATTAACTACCTTTTGTGTTGTGGGTTCCTTTCTTATATAGTCCAGACCAGGTTGTTTTTTTTCTGTTTGTTTTAAGGAAAATCGAGCAGCAGTATCATTTCCGGAGGAGGAACTGGAAATGAAACTGCATTTTCAAAGATGTCGAGTCGTTAGAAATAAGACCGGGTACCGACTCCTAATAGAGACGTCATATTTCCGTGAACCGAGACGTTTTATGGGTTCGGTTCGTCCCCGAAACTGGGTTTGGGATTTTTTGGTTGCCACGCCTTTTTAAGCAAAAAAACTAGCTTTGTATTTGTAATTGCTTAACGGAAATACAAGTTCCTAGATCGATTTATTGCTATCGCTGTTAACCGCACTTCCTGGATAATTTAATCCATTCAGCGGCAACTCTATTACTAACAGAGTAGTTTTCGATATTTAACCGTGCCGGAATCTTAGCTACTTTGCAGTTATTAACTCTAGATGGTCGAAAAGAAAGTTGCCCTTGTTCACATGCTCAAATTCCCCTTCCTGGTCTAAAGAACCTACTGGGTAACTGAGGAACCAAAGTCGGAACTGGCCTGGCACGGTTTCTCCGTGTTCGTCACCGGCCGGCTGCGTGTATTTTGTCAGGGTACTCCGTTTTCCTCCCATCTAATAGAGCCGTCGGGTCATGAATCGGAAATGACGCATAATGTGTAGCTGATTATGCTGATGATTGTAGTAATTTTACTGATGTAATACTTACAAGTGGAAGGAGTTGTTACTTTGTAATTATTATACTAAACTGCATTTAGTGTTTCTAAGCGATGTAATAATATTTTGAGCCGTATATGAAATGTTTACTAATACAGCGTGAATATAGTCGGGAATTAACTCGTGTAGAGGGAGTGTAATACATGGAAAACATTCTTTTTTTTTTAAATAACCTTGCGGAAAGATCTCGTGAAGCAGGAATAAATAGAAGAGAGCTCCCAGTATCTGTGAGCATATTCGAAAATATACACAAATCGGAGCTCTGGTGGGGGGGGGGACATATTGCTGAAGAACGCTTCTGGGGTTGGCCCCCATTAGACGCTTCATCCAGACTCTCTGAAATGTACACGCTATGACTGTGCACCTGTCTGATTGGTCTATGTCAAGCATCGCTCCCTGGCACAGCTAATCCACGGTGCGCGGAAAATGCGTTTTCTGACTTTTTACATTAACGTCTTCGGTTGATGGGAAATGAAGTGATGGGTAGCGGATTACCTTAAGTGGGTTTATTAGAAATCTCGTACACGGATCAGTGCAGTAATCGGTGAGAGCCGAAATTCGTAGGTTTGGCCCACCAGAGCCTATTATTGTGCTTGTGGTTTATGAATATTTACATAAGACTTGCGACCAGGTAGAAGTTTGTTTATATGATAGCACGGTCTAAGTTTTCCTTCAGATGTGGGAGGAAAATCTTGTTATACGAGACGTGTACCCGAGAACGCGTCCGTTCTACTTTCTTCCTGAGCTGTCGGCCGTCGTCATCGCAGTTTCTGAAAAGCAACAACAGTATCTAGGATTTACGGAATGCTCCTAGTTCGTGTTGACACCAGACAACCACGAATTATCATCATCGGACTTGAAACCTAAATCAGAATAGAGAAAGTAATTATATTAATTACTAAAAATGACTGTCATATTCATAGTTAATTACTGTAACTCTTATTATTAGTATTACTTAAAATTGACTATGAAAGATAATTACCACAATAATACCAGATAAGAATATTAATGAGATAATTACTACTACTAATTATTTTTAGGGATGCTAATCTGGTTGCTAATGTCCATCGTTTTGTTAACAAACACCTGCAACCAATAAGTTGTCGTTAACCCTGACACCCTCTCTGTGCGCAATTGGAACAAAACTTGGCTCGCTCAGCGGGTGTGGCGCAATGGCAAATACTCTAGTTTATTGTCGGTGAGAATAAAAAGCAACAACAGCACCACACCTCTGGCTGACCCATCCAATTATAAATCTTAATAATAATTCAGCATTTTGGGTTTTGAAAGAATAGGAGCGACATTTTTTGTTCCTCGTTACAAGACAGTCTGAGAAGTTTGGAGAACATCTTTACTGGATATTTTCCAAACTACTGAAGCTGAAAGGCGCTAAAGTAGTGCAAAAGTGTACCTTCGTTTTTTTTGAAAAACCTGGCAAAAAAGCAAGTAGATGGGAATTTGTCCAGAATAATGTAATCTACAGAGAGAGAGATATGACATCAGTACAGAGAGAGAGAGATGTCATCAATAGAGAGAGAGAGAGATGTCATCAATAGAGAGAGAGATGACATCAATAGAGAGAGATGTCATCAATAGAGAGAGATGACATCAATACAGAGAGAGATGTCATCAATAGAGAGAGAGAGATGACATCAATACAGAGAGAGATGTCATCAATAGAGAGAGAGATGACATTAATACAGAGAGAGATGTCATCAATAGAGAGAGAGAGATGACTTCAATACAGAGAGAGATGTCATCAATAGAGAGAGAGATGACATTAATAGAGAGAGAGATGACATCAATACAGAGAGAGATGACATCAATAGAGAGAGAGAGAGATCACATCAATACAGAGAGAGATCACATCAATACAGAGAGAGATGTCATCAATAGAGAGAGATGACATCAATACAGAGAGAGATGTCATCAATAGAGAGAGAGAGATGACATCAATACAGAGAGAGATGTCATCAATAGATAGAGATGTCATCAATAGAGAGAGATGACATCAATACAGAGAGAGATGTCATCAATACAGAGAGATGTCATCAATAGAGAGAGAGAGATGACATCAGTACAGATAGAGAGAGAGATGACATTAATACAGAGAGAGATGTCATCAATAGAGAGAGAGATGACTTCAATACAGAGAGAGATGTCATCAATAGAGAGAGATGACATTAATAGAGAGAGAGATGACATCAATACAGAGAGAGATGACATCAATAGAGAGAGAGAGAGATCACTCATAGAGAATGTCATCAATAGAGAGAGATGACATCAATACAGAGTGAGATGTCATCAGTACAGAGAGAGAGAGAGATGTCATCAATAGAGAGAGAGAGATGACATCAATACAGAGAGAGATGTCATCAATAGATAGAGATGTCATCAATAGAGAGAGATGACATCAATACAGAGAGAGATGTCATCAATAGAGAGAGAGATGACATCAATACAGAGAGATGTCATCAATAGAGAGAGAGAGATCACATCAATACAGAGAGAGAGAGATGACATCAGTACAGATAGAGAGAGAGATGTCATCAATAGAGAGAGAGATGACATCAATACAGAGAGAGATGACATCAATAGAGAGAGATAGAGATGACATCAATACAGAGAGAGAGATGACATCAATACAGAGAGAGAGATGTCATCAATACAGAGAGAGAGAGAGATGACATCAGTACAGATAGAGAGAGAGATGTCGGTGTTTGCACAACAGTCCTCGACCAGCAGAAGAAAATGTCTGAAACATTTGATGTTTATTTCTGCGATAGAACTTCTCATTATTCCTGTCCACGCTCTCACGACTGAGGATATTTGATCTGTCGAATTGCTGACGGCTTTACGTGAGTTTATTTGTTTTTCTGAAGATCATTTGGACCTTTTTTCTCTGACTTCAAACCCAGATATTGTAATCCTGCCAGATCACGTTCAGTAAGTAGAAGATTTCCAGCCTCGCTCGTCGTTCATCTGTTTCCCAGCTCAGTGCAAACTAATTCGAAAATTAGCTGAACGAGAAGCGCCGAACAGGGACAGTTAGTTGTCTGGCTTTTCTATTTCTGTTGAATAAAAAGAACTTACCTCGCCTTTAATTAGGCTTAACTGTCATTAATACAACTTTAACGACGACATCTAAAAAAAAAACCAACAAAAAAGGTTCATCTTTTTCGAACCCGCGACATAGACGTCGGCACATAAGGACTTATCCATCCACCAGAGTCGTTCATCCCATTTTTCAGTTTCCTAAATCAAGCCTCATGGTGTTGAATATCAAAGATGGCGGGCCACGTAAGAGCCATTTAAATGGCTGTTTTGGCTTTTCACGCTATTCATCAATAAGGAACTAGAAAACAATTTTCATCCAATTATTATTGATTTTCTCCTTCAAAGAATACCATTAGAAATTAACTTGGTTCCACTATATGTCAAATGAAATTTTGGAAAGATTAAATGATAAGTTGTGGCAATATATATATATCCCAGACATTAAAAAAATATCTTGAGTGTTTTGTTTGCTTTTTACATAAATTATTATTATATCAAAAAAAACAAACTTAAAACTTTTTTTTTATATTTTACGATGGTGTTTTGAATGAGCTTTAATTACTATTTGGAAAAACAAGCGAAAAATCTAATTTCCTCCCCATTACTTATAAACGTCAGTAGTATCATCGTTACTCCGTAGGTGGCACCCAGTTGCTATTGCAAATGGAGTCTATCTGCCATGGACAATGCACTGGAACACAGGGTTGTGTTAGCGGTCCTTTCAAAAGAGTGTAGACCCTAAGAAACCTTTGTCTACCCTCAGTCCCGCTGCACTGAGGCGTTGGGTTTCCTTCTCCTCCGGTGATCTGTAGCGCTGGACGCCATCTTCATCGTTTTTCCGTCTCTTTTAAGTACGCGTCACCTTTCAAACCACTTGGAAGTAATTTGTTTTGACCAGTTCAGATTCTGTTTGCCTGAAAAGTGAAGATTAGTCCAGCCTTCTTGTCCGATATAACCCGATGGGCAACACATGGCCTCATTTTCACGGTAAAACATCAAAGTAATCCAGCTAACCACCTTACTACCGAGCATCGATAGACAAACGCATGTCTTTAATGTGAGACTTAGTGTCATGTTAAGTCAGGCCGGTCTCTCATTAAATTCCGGATACCTAAAGTCGGTCTTTTTCCAGTATCTGAGGCCCACAATTAATTAGCAAATGTCGTGTAAATACGATTTTTAAATGCCATCAAAATATTTAAAGGCAATCTTTATCGATAACTTCCACTCTCTTTGTCGACCAAAACGACAGTGAATCATTGCTTAGTGTTTATGTCTGGACAGTTATGACGCCACAATCATTAGAAAAGCCTCCGTAAGATATCTGGACCGTAACTCACCTCATCTCTGTTAAGAGAGTACTGTGAATATCCAAACAACGCTGAATTATCTTATGAAGTTCTGCTCTGTAACACGCACATTGGGCACGGACAACGTGATGCGGACCTCGACTGTATCTCTTCAGTGCCTGGTTAGTACTCGCTGTGGACGCTTGTTCGCAGCCTGCGTTTTTGCGAATGCATTCCTCGAGCAAGAGTGCGCCTCAGTAGTGGTTACGTTACTGGAGACGGGAGGTCTGACTAGGTCAGTCTCAGGTAACCTAGATACTACTTTTGCTATCCATCCGACGACACTGTTCCAGGTCGAATAAGGTGTAGGCGTGGTCTTAAAGCCGGACAAAGCCCAGTAACGGAGAGAGTACCAGTATCAGGCAATCAGCAACGTAATTCTTACACCGTGTAGTACAACAGTTAGCATCTCCCTTAGCTCGGCCATGAGAAGCGTTTTTGTTGTTGTTCGATATTTTGATCCAAATTAAAGGTGTAGTCTCGGCATATCAGCGAATTCTAAGCCAGCCAGCTCCATGTAGCGAAGTCCTCCTTTAAAATGCCTAGTTTCTGACCACAACTTTTCGCAACAAAGTGAACATACAGGAAATATGACGTTAAAAGCAGATTAATAAAAGAAGTTTCTATACATATTATTCGTGTTTGCAAACCAATAATAATAACAATAATAGTTTACCTACCCTACTTGTCCTACTGACTAAGCAAGTAGAATATCCCACTTAGAAAACTGAACTTAGTACGTAGTAAACTGGCTTACAGCGCATGCGTTGCAAACCGTTAACGGAAGAAGTCAGCGACGTGTCACTGTGAGATTGGTTGACCGCACTGGATGACCAGTACGGTTTCTGTTTTCCAGCCAGCTTGGTTCGCAAAGTTACCTACAGCAGATGTTACTCTGAGCGCATCATTTTGTTTTCTTTACGCCATCTCTATACCAGTGATAATCTATTCCTTCAGTTGATAATCCCATAAACAGTCTGTCTGTTTTCTTAAATATCACGTCATACCGGACAACAAAAAATAACTTTTCATCTGCTATTGAGGAACATGCCCTTTATCAAACGAAGCAGCCGATTCCAAATCTGGAGCCAGAACTGACCCAGCCCGTCAGGATTTGTAGTTACAGAAAAATCTCATTCCCAGTCCTGGTTTATTAACAAATCGAGCACATCGCAAAAAATTAGTTCATTTCACAATATAAACACATTGCATATTGTACAGTAGCTGTTATCCGGAAGCTCAAGCACATTGTATAAAGTATACATTAACTGTGTAGAAATGATTTAGGTACTTGATTTTACGCTTGTGAACAGCAGCGGTTTGTCTCTGAAGAAGCCAACATTAGTCCCCCATCATGTTGGAGTCGAACCTCCCCTGATAGCGGATCTCCATTGCCTTTGTGTGTTGGCAGAACCGCTCTCCATGCTCATCGCTCACAGCACCAACGTTGGCTGGGAAGAAATCCAAGCGTGAATGAAGAAAATGAAACTGCAGCGACATACGGCAATCCATTTATTCAAAGGCTTTTATCGTGTCTTGAACCAACTCGGCATAGTTGTCTGGTTTATGGTTCCCAAGGGAATTGTGGACTACCAGTCTGAAAGCCTCCCATGCAGCCAGCTCCAGTGGGTTAAGCCTCGACTGGATCGGAAAATAAATCGCGAATTTGTGGTCCGACAAATATTCCGGTCTTCATCTTGGCATCAGTTAAAATCGCTCCCAATTTTTCTTTCAGATAAAGAAATCCCACACCTTCAACACTCATTGCCTTTACAAAGCTCTTCGTTAGGCCCAGCTTTATATGCAGTGGTGGGAGAAATGTTCTTCGCGGACGGACGTAACCAGTGGCAGGTTTTGCACACTGAATTTTCCTGGAGTTTGGTCCGTGGCCATTCTTTGATCTTATAGCGATCTGCATCGTCTCGGCTGTTCCACAAGCACAAGAAGCGCACGTGTGTACATGTAAGCAGCCTGCTGTGTGTACACAGTTCTAAAATGAACACTCGAAATATATAACATTAGATTTCCATCTGTTTCTGTAACTAGAAATCCTCACGTTTTGGGTTAATTCTGATTGCAGATTTGAAAACACCACACTCGAATTAGCCTAAGACACTTTTACCTCAGCAGCAAATTGCCCAGTGTGATTATCGCCCATCTGTATTTATTAACTATTTTCCCTGACAGCCTTTAACCCTTAATTACTCCGAATGTGCAAAACTCCAAGTCGGTAAAGTTAATAATTTTTGTCCTTCAGCCACATTCTTAAATCTATAGAAATCTTTAAACTCTTTGCCAACCCCCCCACCTCAAACCAAAGTCAACTCAGCCTTTCTTTTCAAAGATGGTGGACTCTGTTGCTCACGAAGTATTACTGCCGGAAAGTGGTCGGTCTTCAAATCACTACTCCCTCTAGCGGAGCCGTTTTCGTGCACTTTCCTCCCCATTTGCCGAACTTGTGACGTTCGGGATAATGCCGCCTAGGTCCCACGTTGGGGGGTGTGGTCTTCACGTCTCTCGCTCTTTCCGGGTATCTTAATCTATGACGTATTTCGCTTTACAGTCCAACTAGTGTCTCCCCTTCTCCCAACCACCACCACCACCACCCCGCGCCTCCACTCTTGTTGCAGGCATCCTCTCTGTTGTCGCCATTATCTTCTGAAGCTTGTTCCATTCGCATCTATAGTCCTCCCCTAAGATGGACATCGGCGGAAAGATTCATGCGTCTCCAGGGTCCCGAAAATCGCAGAAACCGGATCCGCCCGGCAGCTCCCCGTTGTCTCGTCTCGACGGGCGAGGAAATCGGCCGGAGGTCTCTAGGATTACATCTGGGCGAAGACCGGCCGGCGGCTGCCCAACTCGCGGGATAGGACGGCCCTGGCGAAAGATGTCCTGCCCTTTTAAGGTGCCCGCAGCTTGTCGCCGATCCCACTCTTATGATAAGACGGGACCGACGGAAAACCAGAGCAAAATCGATCCGCGCATTAAGAAGCTGTCGACGTCCGAAATTGGATGGGTGGTCAGTGCGCGCGAAGACGGTCCGATGGGGTCGTGGGCGATAGAATGGACACATTCGGTAGACATACGTTGTGCTAATGGATCAGAATATCGGGGCAGCTTCGCCCGACCACAAGGTCGCCGAGGCAACTGGATTTCCCTATTACCTCTGAATCAATAAACAGCTACGGTAAATTCCTTCTCACCCGTCTAAGTGCAAAGATTGCCCATCTCTCCCGGAGTGGAGCGCTTCTCGTGATAGTTCACCCGGGCGTTTGATTGAGGTCGTTTCACCCGCTGTTAGGGAAACGGCGAGGTTCGACGACGAACCGAGTACTTCCGCCGGCCCCGAGGTCGCGTCGGGCGAAGCGACCTCTGTCCTCGGCCGGCGGAAAGAGCGAAGAAGATCAAAAATTAAGCTTTTACATATACTTCTCTTTTAGATGTTATGGATTAAAATTTCTTGATGTATTTAAAATCTATATTTGTGGAATAAAGCAATTATTATTTAAAAAAAAAAAAGGAGATCGAAATGAATGTTTCAAGCGATCCAATTGCAGTAAATGGGTTTAGTGAAATTGGATTGTTTGGAGGATTCATTATGGAATCCAGTAGCTCAGTTCAAGGTAATGAAGGCCTTCAGAGAACTGAACTGAAAACAGAATACTGCAGGGAAAAATCCGAGGCTATCAAACGCTAAATCATCTGTTTCATGAAGTAAAAGACAGCAAAAGAAAACTGGAATATGAAAACAATAAATTAATGGAGCAAATAAAAGACATGATGGAGAACACTGAAATAAATGATTTGTCTAAAATGAAAAAGTGCCCCAACTCCTGAAAATATTAGTGAGATGCAAAATATTGAGAGTATTGACATCTCAAAGGTAACTGACCCTGGTGTGCTTGAACTCTATCTTAGCAAAGCTTGGTTAGGTAATCAGCAACCAGTCAAGGAATTTCAGTCTCCAATGCAAGAATCTTTAAAGACAGCTGCAACTTATTTTGAAAAGAAAAATGATGTAAAAGGCCAGGTGCCTGCGATCGCTCAGGATTCAGAAAAGAAGGCATTTGCAAACATGACCACTACTGATCTATCTGACTTACCACTTTCAGCAGAGGAGAAAGACTATGAGGTTCTTCCAACAGCATCCTCTAAACAGTCTACAAAAAACACTGACTTGAGCCTGCAGATTTCTGCACTGACCACAGTTATAACCTCTGACAGTCCTCCAATAGCTGGTGATTTACAACGACAATTAATGATCCTCTTTCATAAGATTGAAGACTTGGAGCGAAAGAAAGACATAGCCAAGGCTCTGGCTCAGACGTTTGCTGAAGAAAACAAGAAGCTAAAGATAGAGCTTTTTGACATGCACCAGCTCAGAGAAACTAATGAAAATTTACTGCAGAAGATTAAAAAAAACTGGAACATAAAAGAGAAGGTCTGGTTTGTGATCCAACTTCCTCAGAAACAGAAATGTTAAATGATTGGGTAAATGCTGAAAAGGATATTCAGACTGAAAATCTGACAAGAAATAATAGACTTCAATATCCACAAATAGAAAACATGAAGCTGGAGGAGGACAAGAACTGGCAGCAGAACTATCTTAAGACACAGAAGCAATACGAGAGCACAGTGAAAGACCTGCAACAGTTGCTTGAGGCCAAGAGCAAAAAACTCGCATCTCTTACCTCTCAAGATGAGAAACGACAGCAGGAGATTGATAAAATGCTGCTGACAGCAAAAACACGATTGCACGATGAAGAGATTGCTAAAGAAGATGCTCTGCTACAACTAGAAGAAGCAAACATACAAGTCAAAACTCAACAGGAGAAAATACTGCACATGGGGCACCAACTGTTCAGGGTTGACCAAGAGAAGCAAGCTTTAGTTGTGGAGTTGGGAGTTTTCAAGCGCCAGGGGTCATCTGCAGGTGCTGTCACCACAACGTTCAGTCCATCAGCCTATGCCTGTATGTTTTGCTGTACACCAATCACAAAGCAAGCAGCCAATAGATGAATTTTAGACTGAAATGAGTATTCTAAAGCAGCAGCTCTCAGTGTTTAAAGAAGATTTTAACAAAGAGCGTCAAGATCGAGCATCAGCTCTGACTGCTCGTGATAACTTGCAACATCAGTTGAACAAGAAGCTTCAGTAAAAAAAAAAAACAGACCAGCTTCATATGGCTGAGCAAACTGTTCAACAGTCGACCACTGAAACTGATCGCATCAACAGAGAAAACCAATCCTTCGTGCTCAGTTAAGAAACTCTCCAGAAAACTCTTGATGAAAATGATCGCCTGCAAAGACAGCAGAGCAACATTAAACAGCTGTCAAGAAGTTACTCAGCTGGTCAGCCGGAGCCACCTGAAAATGCAGGCACCTTTAAGGCTGGACTAAACCCAACTCTCCCCAAAAGAATGCATGTTATTGGTCCTGGTGAAATGTGTGGTGTTTTCAGAACACTAACTGCTCAGCAGAGTGAGAATGGCAGGCCTGATGCTTCCAAAAATCAACAGAACTACAGTGATCTGATGTCCAGAGGACAGATGGTTGCTGATGAGTATGATTTGGCTTTGGATAATGGACAAGAGTTACCTCAGACATTATACAGCAACCAGACAGCAGAGATGGCAATCTTGCAAAATGCTTTACAAGAATCTTAAAGCAAGCATTCAGGAATCTGATGATATCTTCAGGAATAATACAAATTTTCTCAATAGGCTAAATCCTAAGGTGAAAAAAAGAAACATTTTAATTCCTATGATAATAAAAACACCTACAGAACTCTTTTCACCACTCATAAAATTCTCTTTAAATTATAGCAATACGTAAACAATGTCTTATTAACATGCTTTTTGTGCCCACTTCCTCCACCCTAGCATTTATTGCAGAACTCACTAGAAACTGGTAATTTGTCTACTTGGCTCTCTCCAGAAAACCACCAGAAAAATTTGCTGATGATGCACAATATTTGCAGCAAGCACGTTAAACTTCTCTACTAACAAAACTGACAACTGCTAATCAGGTAAGTTTCGGACTGCATTTAAAAAAGAAAAAAAAGTTCGAATTCCTAGCGATACGGGCGCTGTGCACAATCATGACGACACACGACCCCGCCTTCTCTAGTGGTCTTGATCGGATAAGTATGGCTTCGCCAGTTTTTGTTTTTAAAGCGATTAGATTTTAAAATCTACTGAAGTGTTTTTGTAATACATTATGTTGCTGTCGTGACTGTTGAGGTTAAGTTCGCTAATCCCTTACAAAAACCAATTTTCCCCCTGTTTTAGATAACGGCGCTTTACTCTTGAGTATCTTTCTGACATCAGTACCGCAGGTAATTTATAATGAAAGCGTTGTACTAAAAATGTTAGAAACAGATGATCGAAATGAAGATCGAGTGATGTCCGTTATACCGAAGTAAAGCCGTCACAATTTACTATAGAAATTTACTTGGGGAGTTGGTTTGACAGAGCCCTCATTTCTCTCTCCCCCCGTTCTATTCCTCTAACTTTTAGGCTACTTCTGTACAATATCGCCTACGTTTATCTCTATGAGTGAAAGCCAGTAAATGTCACACAAAGGTGAACTTTACTTACCATTACTAAGTAAATACCAGATATTGATCATATGTTTTCATCTGACTGAAGGTATGCTGTAAAAAGTTTCTATAACAGCAGATGCCCGAACTTTAGACAGCGTAGTGTAAAGAAGTATACAACAAAACATGTCGCTATTTGGATGCGATTACTCGACTATTTTTGAGGATGGAGAGAAAATCTTTTCGCTTGATTACGTTGGAAAATTAAATGATGTTTTCTCCGCTCAGGATATATTAGGCTGGTCACCTCCAAACTTTTGTGGGTTGTTCTCGCTGCAACGCCACCCAGCGGTGATAAAAGGAAGTTATGCGCTAACCAAGAAGGCGATATCGCTGATGATTATGCGACGGGAAAGATACTTTGCAAGCGAAGGGTTAACTTTCAGAATCTTCTTTTTCGGATTAAATTAGTTGAAATCGCTTAAAGAAAGACTTTTTTTAAAAAAAAATGACACTAAATAAAAACAACTTAACGTGGTCTTCATGTTAATTAGATGTGAAGAAAATGTCAAAATTTCACTCCAGATTATTATTATTATTATTATTATTATTATTATTATTATTATTATTATTATTATTATTATTATTATTATTATTATTATTAACCAAAGACAAAAATATATTTAAATATCGTGAATATGCTTAAATCTAAATATAAGGGACAGTGTATAATGCATGGAGAATTTGTAAATCGAATTTAGAAAGTAACTGGACAGGCAGTAAGAGAGTGTGTAATACCCTCATGTAGTTAATGTAACACATTTGATACGAAAAGATTGATGATATGGACCTTTATACGTACTCACGTGAGTAATATATACATCTATACCATGAAAACGTGTAATATGGACATATGTATTTTGTCTTCAATGGAGGTTATTTTGAACGTCTAATATAGTATATAAATACTTAATAGTGGTAAAAGTCGAATATTTATAAGACCTGACTTGCTGGGCTACATCGTAAGTATGGGATACATTGATAAGCAAATAAAAGTGAACTTAAAATCGATTGAAAGCAAAAGTAAATAACTGATCAAAGAAACAAAATACTTACTGCTTTTATATAATCTCTTGGCAAAAACTTTAAGTGTTACTCTTTTTTGTAATCAGATAATTTTTTTAGCAGTTAAAACATGTTTTCTTTTTAAATTTATTTCTCTATTTAATAGCAGGCATTTCATTTTGATTTTGTTTAATTTTAGTTTGTTGAATGAATAATGATAAATTTAATTTTATATAATCAGTCGCTCACTCATCGAGATAAAAAGCAATTTAGGCGCATAAAAGGTAAGCAGCCAGCCAATCAAATAAGATGAGAGATAAGAAAGTAGAAATGCAGTACCAATCAAAGAACGGAACACAGGCAAGACAATCGTAAACTGTGAGTCAATGAGAGAGAGAGAGAGAGAGAGAGACTGCCACATGAGTTTAGAAGTACATTTTACGTGCAAAAAAATTAAAACCTTCATTTCTTTTGTGCGTGACAGTTGGTTGTAAATGTAAAAGACCAAAAGCCTCGTTGACCATTCTATAAAACAATTTGCATCAATAGAATATTAATTTGTAAAACAAAATCATGTGAAGTCTCCAGACCGCGAAAGCCTTTATTTATTAACATTTTTTCCAAAGAATGGATAAAAAAATCTGTTACTAAGAGAAGATTATGTTAGCAAGGCTTCAGAAGAAGGATAGGTTTGACCAAGAAGATATTGAATAGATTAGATAAAAGATTTTGATGAGAATGAGCTTCAAATCAAACACCCTAACTAAAAACATTTAGATTCTCTGCCATGCAAAGTCAGAGGAGACTTCAGTTTTATGACATACACAAGTGTTCAAGAAGAAAATCATAGCCGATATTCGAAGACGAAGGATTCCATCCAATCTTCTTAATAATAGTGGTGCTTTGAGAGTCAAAGTAAAATTAGGCTTAAGATTTAAATCAAATTGTATTTTACCAACCCCAAAGTCTCTATAAAGAGTCACGCATTTTGGTCTGCTTCTCTGATAATGGCAAAGGTAATTTGGTAATCTTACCAAAAGAAACATCAATGAATACAAATTGGTATTCGATTTTTTAAAAATACCTGGAATTTGTTGAATTTGCAAGAAAATCTAGCCTGATGTAAACTTTTCAGAAGATGAGGCTCTTTGTCACAGAACAAAGAAAGTTTTCTCATTATTCAAGAAATATAAAATTTATTGGTTTTATGTCTTGTCCGGGAATTACCTTTACTTAATTCCAATGTTGACAATGATGGGAGCAATATATTGCAAAAGGGCATCTAAGAATAAAGAATAATTTACAAAAGTCATTAAAAACGCTTGGAAAAATATTTCATCATACAAGACATCGGTTGAAACAATGTTTGGTTATAAACGATAGTTACTGATTAAAATACTAACTTGTAGTTTGCATTTATTTTTTATTGTTATAATTTACGATTATTTTTATTGATTTTATTATCATGTTCATTAGTAAATACTTGATGAAACCAAAGCACTTTTTCTGGTTTTAATCCTTCATGTTAAAAATACATTACACATTCAGAATTACTGTGTTGACCAAATTGACTCGCCAAGGCCTTATTTGTTGAATCAAGATTATAATAAGAGGGCTTCCAATGATTCAGTCAGAATGTTAATTTAGTGCCAAAATAGAGATCATCTCACAAAGCAAATTGTGAAACAAAAAAGTTCCTTGTCGACTTAACCAACAAACATTATATCAGAACGAAAAACAGCTAAATGAAAAGCCTCGAGCTAAATGGTACGATAAAGAATCATGATAGGAAATCAAGGGTTAAAGTTCAGCAATTAACACCATAGATAGATAGGTCAGGAGATTTTATCCTATTATATTTTTAATTAGAATACTAAATATATAATTCAACCTAGCGAATGAAAAATGTGCTATATTACCTCAGGAATCAGTCTGGATATATATACACAGATAGAACAATGAAAGATACTGTTTAGGTCTGGAGGTAGAGAAGGTTACGTGATGAGGCCAGATGGAAACGAGGCTAAGCTTCAGGTTCCATCCGGAGTTATCTGTTGCAGATACTGTGCAAATTCGGATGCTCATGAGATAGAACTGACTACTTCACAGACATCGTCTAAAAGATGTGCAAGAGAAAGAAATCCCTTTAGACGGCCTGTTGTTTCCATCGCTGTTGAGGTGCATTTAAAAATATTTAACCAACAATACAGTTTCTATGACTACAATGGTGATACTTTGAAACGTCGGGATGACGGTTAGGCAGACAAGAAATAATTCCTGTTCACCAAACAGATGGGATTGTCGGAAGCTTTGCGTGCTGGAGCCAGATATTTTATGATAAGCAATCTTACTGCTGGAGACTTTGACAGCTAGTACTTACGTGGAATTCTGCCGCTACTGATGAACTTCCGATGGTTTGAGTTGCAGTCAGTTTCCAGAGACGCAACACGCATCGCACTATCTGTTTTCCGGAATTCTCGAGGCGCTGAAAGTGACATCGGCTTTCCATGCGGTCTGGGACGATGTCACTCGCAGTTGCCATCTGCCTGAGCTCGAAAGGATCGAGTCGAGAGACGCTGACTTAAGGAAAACCAGAAAAGCGATTTTTACTCATTTCCAAAAAAAAAAATAAATAAAATATGGCATTTGAAGTTAAATGTATGGTACATTGAGTACCTGATAAATTTTTTGACTCGTGTCATCGAAGATAACATTTTGTCCGCCGTCTTCCTCTTCTGATCAACCATTTAAAAAATAATGCAGATATAATGTTTCAGGTGAGCGGAACCGGATGGTGAAGACGGATGGCCGTTTATACGTTATTAAGGATGAAAGAACAGGGCATTTTCCTTGTTTATTACCCAAAGTAGTTTATTAGGTTTTTTGGTTAAAATAGGTTTAGGGTTCTTTTCAAAGAAGAACAGGTGCTCGCCTTTATGTTAATGAGGCTCTACGATAAATAATCTGCAACGTGTTTATTACTTTTCAAGCGAGAAAGTGGGGCAGCTTTCTTCAAAAATTCGGGTACAGGAATACTTCCTGGGTGGTCAACTAGTTCCGACAGGGGATTGTGGGGAAGCAGCCACGCATCGTTTAAAACCTAGCAGAATTTTTTTTTTAAAAGATGCAAGAAATTTCGCCAGGTAAACTAAGGTAAAAAAAAATTGTGAAACCACTTCCCCGTTGTTTTTATAACTGACCGTTAGGAAGCCCAGTGCCCAGTATTTGCATCGCTGGGGAGTGGTTAATAAATCTAGCCCCACATAATCTATTAAACGTGAAAAAAATATATATATATATAGTTATTTTCTAGCGAAGAAATCGCGCAGTCTCCAGTGCGTGTTATTTGCACTTCCAGACGGTTGTAAATCAACAGAAGTTGGTGGTGAATGAATTAGTCGGAACGCAATTAAATCCCATTCCTTTTACTCGTGTCGTCTTTGAGAAGCGTGGCACCGGGCGCTGCTTAAAGTCGAGACCGAACAAAAGGCCGTCGATCTAAACTCAGAGCCTTCGAATGAATCCATTTAGAAGAGAAAAGTGCGAGCCGTATTACTGACTTCTCGCAAGTCCTCTTTTTGTCTACGAATCGCAGAGAAAACGTCCGCAGTCAATTTTCGCGAATAAAACTCTTATGACAACTCTTAGCTGCGACTCTCAATCGTTTTCTAGCCCTGTTTGTAGCTAGGTTGAACATTAACTCATCAAACCATTTGCTAACAAGGGGAGCAAGCTCAAAAAAGTAAATTTTGTTTCCATTGAAGGTTATAACTGTGATATGTAGATTAGGTGTGGTTGTGGGTATCGATTTCACACTTCCACAAGTGTTTACGAGTAAGAGTTATCTGCCCCTATAAAATTCTTCAAGAGGTTAGAGGTAGCCAGCGAACCGACCTTTTTTTCTCTCTCCAGTGGCAGAAGAGGCGCCCCTGGCTCAGCACAGAAATTTCTCTCGGTATAAATCCTGTGTCTGAAAATAAAATGTCTCGCTTTTCTGTTGTTGTTTCGACGTGTACATAAATCGAAGCTGAAAACCTTAGATGTTTTCTTTTTTTCTTTTTTTACGATAAATTTTGGTAAGTGTAGAAAAAGTCAGCATCTATGAAAAGGATTAAAAGACAGAGTCGTCATGGTCTGTTCCGAGTTAACGAAAGCGTTTGGGCCAGCTGAAGACATGATATATGTACTTTATACGTGCATAAGATGTTTCTAATTAACCAGCGGCCCGAAAAATGTCTACCAGATCGATATGAGGAGCGGTTCTTTGAATCTCTATGGCTACTACAGATAACCTGCTGAGCAAAAGAGATTAAATGGTTTTGACGCGGTTCCAATTATTCGGAGCCGAGAAGCCAAAGATGCGTTCTCTTAGGAAGACTTTTAGAGCCATGTGCCAAATGTTGGACCCGGTGCCATATCAGCCGACCTCTCGGACAGATGCAGATAGATGGCACTGGTAGACTTTCGTCCGTTTTTCTATAATGTAGACATTTTAGAAAATGTATCAGTTTATTAGAATTTTTTCTTCTCTTTTTGTCTGATCGGGAGAATTCTATAAATTATTTGCCAGTGCAGCCCGAGTTTATGTTCTCTCGCCACGCTGATTGATAACGGAGGGGCTTGTTTTCCGTTTGCCTCTTAAATTGAGAACAGATTAAACATCTCGCTGTGAGACGTTTTTTCACTGTTTTTGAATTTTCCCCCTTAGATTTAAACGAACGACCCAGAAGGGGCCAGTTTTCTCTTTCTCAACACCTCCAAGCTTTTCTCTGCGGAACTTATTAAGTTGGCGCAGAATTCTCTCTTGTGTGGAGCTAATAGTGCTGGTGCAGGGGTGGCTATCGTCTGTTCCACATAATGGCTCTTCGTGCCTGCTCTAGTGATAAGATTTGTTAAATTCTGCATTTCGATCTCAGTATTGATAGAATGTAATACCGGTTTAATTATCTGAAAGCAGATTTTGTTCCTTATCTTTAAGTTCCCGAAAAAAAGTGGGCAGTATTTTTATTTATGAAGTGTTTCCGACTCTGCCATCCGCTCACCGTACGCAGTTTACTATCCTTATTATTTTATTCTTTAATCATAGAGTCAAAGTGAAAGTGACTAAGTTATTTTATTAAATTTCTCTTATAAAACTAAAGTTATGGGTCCTCCATTCTTTCAGCTCTCGTTTTCATGTCATTCAATTACTTTTGCCAGGTATTATTATCCTCGTTTATGTTTTTAGCTTTGGGGAAATAAATATCCAGAATTTTCATTTCGTTCCTAGTCCCCTTAATTCCACGATTATCGGGATTTGGTTTTGGTTCCGGTGGGGGGGGTGGGAATTCAGCCTTGATCCTACGGTCTTAGATGCAATTATTCGGGCACCAGATCCGCGGTCACAAACTACAGAAAAATATACCCGCATCAATGCTACCAGAGTTACGGACCAATGGTTGTGATGTCGTCGCCATCCTTAATTCTATTTTCTGTGTTATCAGTTATTTCAACACTTAAGGCTTTTAACTTCTGGAAAATGCATTATCAGGCGTGTAAAGCTGATCTATACGATTACTCGGAAAAGTATTCGTCGGAACAGCCCTGCGTTTGTGTACTCTAGATGCCCTCAAGGGAAGTACGAAAGAGTTGCTCCCTAAAGGTTTGTACTTTACTTACTAGTAGCGAAGATGCCGTTCTGTACGATTCGGACGGCTTAAAATGTCCTAAGGGGAGAAGTCAACTCTAGCGTATGAAAACCCTTAGCGCCGGAAAAGCAGTGGGCAAAGTTTCCCCCTGTTTATTGTATGCAGGGGTTTTTCTGATCAGTCGAAGGGAGTTTTGCACGGAATGTCTCCCAGCCGTGCGGATCTGGTCTGTTTTTATATATCCTGTCTATATTACTTCAGAAATTCTATTCGTCAAGACCCTAGTGATTACTTCGTAGTTATAGTTTAACAAACTAATGGGCTTCCGGTTATCTAGGTATCCTTTACTGCCGAAGCGTAATCGCCCCCTTTTTCGAATGCATAGTTAACTACCGTCAGAATTTTTCTAGCCAGCATCCAGAACATTCACGGAATTTTGACATTGGCCATCTTTTCCTGGGTCTTATCACTTTTTTTTTTTTTTTAAATTACAAGAATTTTTATCCCCTTGAATCTCAAAGTACCCATCACAGAGCTCAGATTTTAGGCGTTTTGTTTATCTTTTTTAAAATTCCCTAATAGAAATACTGAAACTGCGCCTCTACACTAGTGGATGATTTTTTTTTTTTTTTTTTAAATTAGTTTAAAGCTTCTTCCCCAAGTGTATTTCCTATCTCGGTGATCATATCACACATTTCGATTTTTAGGCTATACACCAGCTTACAGCCAGCCATGCCTTCCCTAAGCCACACGAGAGTCATAACGCACCCCCCCAGCCGTCTATGCCCTGTGCTTTAGTTATAGTGTGAGCACTTTCTGTTTCTAGTTTTATCCTGGCATTAATTCTGACTATTTTAAAGTCATCTAACAATAGATTTCGAAACTCTTCCTCTAACTCCGGGATTATAAATGCCTGGCGATTTTTTCGGTGTGTCAGGTGTGTAAATAGAGCCTTTGTTATCTCTATAATAGTGTGCTTTTGACCCGAGCATCTAGAGTGTACCACAATGTGTTTGACCCGAGCATCTAGAGTGTACCACAATGTGTTTGACCCGAGCATCTAGAGTGTACCACAATGTGTTTGACCCGAGCATCTAGAGTGTACCACAATGTGTTTGACCCGAGCATCTAGAGTGTACCACAATGTGTTTGACCCGAGCATCTAGAGTGTACCACAATGTTTTGACCCGAGCATCTAGAGTGTACCACAATGTGTTTGACCCGAGCATCTAGAGTGTACCACAATGTGTTTGACCCGAGCATCTAGAGTGTACCACAATGTGTTTGACCCGAGCATCTAGAGTGTACCACAATGTGTTTTCTATCGCGTTATCTACACGGAAAATCTTTGATTTTTCCAATGCTCTAACTCATTTGCTACTTTCCTTTTTTATGTGGACCACCTGTAAACAGAAGATAATTTTTGCTAGTATCTGTCTCTTAAGACAGCTTCATAAGCAGATTTAAAATACGAGTTTCTTAAACATTCAGGAAGAAACAATTACGATCTATATCTTATCCATAGGGGCAACCCGTGAGATCGGGCGGCCAAGAGAGAGGAAATGCATTGACGATGCTCACTTACTTCATAGAAAAGTCGGTGCAGGTGGTCAGTTCATCACTATTTTTCTTCTGTCTGCGACGGAGGCAAGAACCCATTTTTTTTTTTCATGGCGAACCGTCCCGATGTTGATGCATCTGGTCTGGATGCAGACGGAACCCTATAGACTAAATAACAAACACGGCTCACCTGTCAGCATCTCCGATGTAGTCAAACCTGTTTTGGCACGTAGATGAGATCGCTGCTCCTGAGGGTGTTTTGTGGGGGAAATAAACAATTGAGGATGCATTGTGAACAACGGTGGCCCGCTTGTAATACTAAAGTGTGACGTCACGAAGTCATAGCCACCAAAAATCTTGAACCATAAACAAACCATTTCGGCAATGGCGTCCACTACATGAAAATTGATGGTGATTAAAAATTTCTCGTTCATTACCACAGCTTTAACCTGATCTAGCCTCAAAAACAAGAGCAGTGGAACACCAAACTATCATTTTAAGAATAAATGGCCTTGCAGGACAGACATGTGCGATTCGGACGGCACTGAGAACAAAATCTCCATAATATATGCGCGGTGCTTATTTTTTTCCATTAAAAGTTCCATGGAAACTTCAGGATTAACACAAAGTAATAATCACTAACGACGTAAGCGTTTTATACCCGTGTGTCAAGATGTATAGCCTCAGTTAACTATACCGTTATATTATGTCTTAACTCGGTTAATTCTCACAAAAACAAAAAGACAGATCATAAAGGAATTTTATTATTTATTCAGAGAAATAACTTTGATATATAGCATTTCATTACATAAATTAATGAATTGAGTAAATGGTAAATTTTTTTTCCGTTTCATGAGAGACAGACTATCATTACCTTCGAGGGAGAACTGGTGGGTTGTTTGCAAAACCAATATTTTTCCTTTAATCAGCCACATCAACATTTTATCAATTGGAACCCCTGCAAGAATTTTCTTTTAATTCCTCAATCAACCCAAGAATGATAATTGGTCATCCATAAACATCCCTAAATTATATATAATCTCAGACTTCTAATAAACAGGAAAGATTCCAGAGTGCTACACTCAAAGATTTTTTGTATCTTTAATTCCTGTTTCCCCTTATTTAAGATGCTATACTAACAAAGTGTTTCAGATAGGTTAAGCTTGTAACTCTACTTTTCTTTAATTAAGGTGTTCCAAGAAAACAGATTTCAAATAAATATTAGAAAACACTCACGTTCAGCATATGTGAAAACACAGCTCTTATATGAATCTATTCAATGTAATTTTTGCTTTGCCAATTAAAGGTACAGTATATATTAATTAAACACTTGTAATTACAGCTATTTGAAACAACTCTGTATAGAAACTAAAATAGTTAAAAATATAAATATCTTTCGTTAACAATTTGTTCTAGAATTATTCAAGGTGAACGACTCAAATGTCTGCAATAGGTATTTACAACATTACGATAATTATGAGGTTTAAAAGTTCACCTTAATAATTTAGGAGAGAATGCGCATTTTGTTGAAGTTTCTGAATACACTATTTGCCCAAGCATAATTTCTACAGAATTCAAGAGTGATGGTTTCTTTAGTTGACCATCAAACAAAACAAGAGTGTTTAATCTGTGTAAGAGGCATTTTCCTTTGCATCTGGTGCCAGCAATAACCATCTCCCTTAAAGGAAAATGAGCTGTCACTGTCTTTCTTTTTTAAAAACAAATAAATTAGTTTACGAAGCTTCCTTTACAACTAAATTGATGTGTGTGTGGGAATGAATTTCGTCTCAACAATATGGTGGTCCCCCAGCTAGGCCATCAGGAGATACCGCAGAGTGACAGGTGTCAGGCCATAATTCACAACGTATGAATTAATGTGTAAAAGCCTTTAATACTTCATGAACATTATTCATCCCCAGTGCTACAGCTTTAACGTATTTATTAGAAAAAAACTAGTCCTTTTTTGCATTCAAAATACATCCAAAATTACTGGCCGTGAAGAATCTCTTCTATTCACTTTCACTATCTCAGTTATGGAATAAAATTGAGGTTGCATGCAGGGTATGTGAAGAAAGCTTTTCGAATAATCTAATTGTCCTCTATTGTAGTCGATGGTAGGAATTTTGTGGTTTTAGGGGCCCATTAACCGACAGAATCCTGTGTATTGATCGTACAGCGCCGCTCGATCCTCTTGGCTGGATTATGCACAGCTCTGGAAGAGGGAAATCAATTCTGCAACAAGTTGCATTGATATATTGCTCGATTTCCTCCCTCTTTTTCCCCCTTCCCGTTGACAATCTACATCCGTTCTGCTTAAATTGTAAGTATGCCTCGAGTGAACAGTTAAGCAGGTAGATGGAGGTGCGTAGCTTTCGAATTCGACCATTGAAAACGACTGAATATTTCCAATTTTGTGCAGTTCTTCATTGATCACAACAGGTTTTACAATAGGCGAGTTACTTCCCTTATGAGTAAAAGAACGAATTACAGAAATCAGAACGAACAGCCTCTGCGGGAGAATCTTTATTCTGTATTCGTGGTTTCCCAATCTAAAGCCCATCACTTACCACCACTTAAAAGACCTTGACCTTTTTTAAGTCTCGGATCGAACGCTTTCCACACGGCTGGGTCTCCGTACTGGGGGTCCCCCCCGCTCAAGATCTATTTCTGCTCTTCGGAGAAGAAAGAGTTAAACGAAGCGACTGACAGTTAATCCGTCGCTGCCTCGAAGCTGGTTCTCGGCTTAGAACCCCGCGATGGAACAGCACCCACTCGGATAATGTTCGGGGCCCAGGTACGCATACGACGACCGCACGGTAGTGGTACCGGAATACCGGAACCAGAATCCGTTTCACGCTGTTTGTTTTAGATTTAAAAAAAAAAAATAATACTGCGAACTTCGGGAATGAACGCGTCGACACGTCACAAGTGGCTTGTGATGTGGTATGTCTGCGCTCGCCGTGAAGCCTGTGAATGATTTTTCACGAGGGCCGTACAGTCCGGTCTCGTTGGGATGTTGAATCGCAATGGTCAGATGCAGTCGTAACTAAGATTCCAAATGCCCCCCCCTGTTCTTGTCGACTGTCGTTAGAGATTTTCACGCAGACAAGTTTGAGTGGTTATACACGTACCGTCGGCCATGTGGCTAATACTTCCGGTCCTTTTCTGTCTGGGTTAAGGAAGACTTCGCTTCATAATTTTAAATTACATTATAATAGAGAGATATATATGACGTCAGTACATACAGAGAGATATATATGACGTCAGTACACAGAGAGATATATATGACGTCAGTACACACACAGAGATATATGACGTCAGTACAGATAGCGTGAGAGAGAGAAGAGAGAGAGAGAGATGGCGTCATTACACACAGATATGACGTCAGCACACAGATATATACATATATGTGACGTTAGTGGAGAGAGATGATGATGATGTCAGTACAGAGAGAGAGATGATGATGATGATGATGTCAGTACAGTGAGAGAGAGAGAGAGAGAACCCCGTTTGATGTATGGCTTTACTCCTTAAGAGACATGCAACTTTCCCGCATAACAACAGAAACGATATTAGTTGAGAATTATCAACTTTCTCGCGCTGAGTCTGTTAAAAACTATTCACGACTGTGGGTTTCGTTACTGCTAGCCTTGTGTTTACTTATATGCTTATTTCCTTTTGTTAAATTACAAAACAGGGGAAAAGAAAGCAAGGCGGTCTGGGGATAGCTTGCATCTACAGACGTGGCGATACGCACAGTTTAAACTGGTATGTTAAAGGGAGAAGAAAAAACGAATATCCTAAGTAAATTCAAATGATAAAAGGTTTAATTTCTCTAGGATGGTCAGTCGTTGCAGTGTAAAGCAGAAACAAAGTAAAAAGAATTTAAATATTTAAGCCTCGTTTTGAAGTTCGTGGAGCCTCTTACCGAACAGCTTTATATGGACATTTAAAGCTGAGACGCAGGAATGGAGTAAAGAATAGAGCCAGTAAACTGCAATAAATGCAAATTCTGCCGTACTGTTTTGGTTAATAAATACTATTTTAAGAAAAGAAAAAATATATACAGTTTTTAAAAAATCAAAGAAAATGCTTAAGAGTTTAATTATTCATAATATGATGGAACTATAACGAAAAAAGGAATTATAATTATCTTGGCTGCTGTACAGATGTTGGTCCTGTACGTGGCCCTAATCTTATAAAGTTATGCGGTGAAAGTTGGTTTGCTATTGAATTTATAAAGGATTTGACATCGCAACGTTGTTTTGCTTTCAGTTCGAAAAAGTTCGAAAAGTCGACTGCGTGATCAATAAATTAATTAATTGTGTCTTATGCATTTAAACCCTATTGGGCTTCACTGTTCCTTATGGCAGCTTTGTTTTTCTTCAAATGTCAAATGGAAGTAGACTGCAGGGAAAGTGTTAAGTAAAACTTTTGCCTTTCAGCTAGAAATATTCGATCAGGGAAAACAACAATACACAACAATGGTGGGGGCATATTAGACAATGTAATCTGGAAAAGTGGCCACAACCGATTGCAGGAATGATTGCACTTCTTTAAAAGTTCCAATGGCAGTTGAGGATAATCTATCTTGTCAGTTCCCTCTGCCGTAACTAATCCATTACTGCCTATTTCACAATTACAGAGGTGTCAATTATTTTTCATTTCTGCCTAAATGTTTAAATGGAATTTCTGAATCCTAAGACCGACATTTTTTGTGATGCTTACACCGTTAGGGTGTACGGCGAGATTTAAACTGAAAAAGAAACGAGAAGTCGTCCTTCCCGTGAATAATTAAATATCTTTTTTGGCGGGGATAACGATAAGAATGATATATCATCTGGCGAGAGACGAAGCGGTTAGTCACGCCTTCGCCATAAATAGTCTGGCAATGCCATCCTTCGAACTGACTGCTAATGTGGTTGAGCTTTCCGCTAATACCAAACGCATCGTAACGTTTCGATTTCTATTAAGTAAATAAGCGATGCGCAAAGAAAGATTGGTCTGCACGTCTCTGTGAGAGATGCTAAAATAACACGAAATTACTACTTCGAATAAGGATGTATGTCCGTAATATCGTGTGCATCAGGTTTCGTAAAAGTCTCTCTACTGACGTCAGATATATATGTATATATGTATATATATATATATGTGTGGTGTGTGTGTGTGTGTCTGTGTGTGTGTACTGACGTCATCTCTCTCTCTCTCTATCTGTACTGACGTCATATATATATATACGAAATCCATTATGAGCCAGCAGATGATTAGTGCTAACACCTGTGGAATTGAACATTCAAAGTCTTTTTAAAAATTGTTTCACACACACAGAGAGAGATAGAGAGAGAGAGAGAGAGAGAGAGAGAGAGAGAGAGATGACGTCAGTACAGAGAGAGAAGATGGAGATGGAGAGAGAGAGAGAGAGAGATGGAGAGAGAGAGAGAGAGAGAGAGAGGAGAGAGAGAGAGAGAGAGAGAGAGAGAGTCCTCGCACTGATTACTGTCAAGTCTTCGCTGGCCGGTTGGGTGGGAGGAGGAGGAAGACGTTCGGTATAAAACAACAACAACAACTGGCACTTGTTTAGCGGATCCATTGGCAACAAGGCGGCAGACGGCCGTTTAGAGCGGGCGCGATGGCCTCGAAACAAGCGGTTGTTCTGCTAAGACCGTAAAGATGCTGCTCAGGTACAACTCCCGCCCACCCGACAGGTGAAAGAAACCTTCTCGTCCAACCATAACAGGAGAACCCGGCCACAATCGTATATTTCCTTTCACTTCGTTTATTATCCGGAGGGGAAGAAAAAAAAAAAAAACCATTTTTTCTAACATAAATTGAAACATTTCCCAAAGTTTGAATCAATTAACCCTTATAATTTATACACTTTTAAACCCGTAAAGTGGCGAATGCCCGAGTTGTTGCTCGCACTTTTCTCCGCGACTACAGTGGCCTGGATGTAGAAAAAGGGAGAGAGAGAGAGAGACCAGACCTCCAGTTACTGGGTTAGGCGTGTGCGGCAGAGTTTATCTCAGTCCCCCCCTCCCCCTGAACAGAACCATCGCCGGACCCGCTGACAGCAGTCTGGTGCAGGCGAGTTCCAAGCTGGCGGAGTGTGACGTCACGTCTGCGAGTAATCACGAGATGTGTGTTACAGATGGCGTTTACATGACCGTCTGTATTGTTTGTACATATTCACCACCACCAACAACAACAAAAGCCTTTCTCTTCGTCTCCCCCCCCCCTCAGCCGATGGCGTCTCTGGCGACCGTCTACAGAATTCAGGAAAGTACGGGGTTTCTTTTTTTGCAGTCTTTTCCAGCGCGAATTTCGGTTCCGTTTGAATTACTTTCATTTTGCTGAGAAAGAAAAAAGGTAATAGAGGGGTTAGTTTACAAGATGGCCAGAGATGCTCGGCTACGCTGTTCTCCTGCATCTCCAGTCAGTTCTTCACGGTCAGATGTCTGAGTCGCAGACGGCAGGTGCCCGATTGTGTTTAGAGGGGCCAGTATTGCACGACCCGAGCAGATGGAGCCGCCCAACACCCAGCCCCCGGTCGGACTCGGTCAGCGGAGAGCTCGGTTTTCCGGAACAGAGCCGTTCGACATCGATCAGCCCGGGAGGAGGGACGGGAGAGGCAATAAACCGAAGCCGATGAATTGCAACTGCGACGGAGGGTGTTCCGTGATTGCCGGCAAAGAACCAGAGAGATCGCGAAGGAGTTCGCCCCGTTGTACAACGACTCCCGCCGGACTGCTTTCTGAAATCGACGCCATGCAGCCTGGGGGGGGGGGGTGTTCAGCAGACCAGCCGGCAATCAGGAAAATAAAGTCGAAACGTCGCACTAGCATCGATTCCGCGGTGAATCGCAAATAATATATCGCTAGACGGGACCGCGTGCGCTGAAACTCGCGCTTTCCTTACTGCCATACGGATCAGTTGGTGCCGAAACGCCATCGTATTATCAAATTGCATCGCCATTCCTTTCTTATTCGATTACATCCAGGGGGAGGGGTTTCTTCTTCTTTCTGTTCGTTTCTTGATGATGACGCTTCCCAACAGATTAGTTACACGCGATCGCGTAGATTATCGTTAAATCGGCAGGGGTTTCCAATACACCTGAAGATAAAGAGAACGGTATACGGAGGAGAGCGGCCGCTTGACTCGATGCAGAGCAACTTTCTACATTTTTGATTATATCCGTTATTTAATCGCGTTTTGGGTTGGTGCAATAAGTGAACGATAAGCAAGATTGGCTCAGTTGCATCTGCTCATTAAATTGAAAGTTACTCGCTCGTCTTGTTGTCTGTTCATGTTGCGCGGCATCCGTCTCACAGAACCCATCGATCTCTCTGCACCACGCTGACGAGCGTAAGAGACCGAAAGCAGAAGAACCGTCACGGTTAGGAGAGACATCGCAGTTATTCAAAACACTCAGCGTCACACCACCACAGTGAAAGCATTCTCTGGGTGGTGCCGACGAGTGCTTTCAGGTTTTTTCTTTTCCTATTCATCCTGCAAATCGCGCAATCTGCCTTCCTACAACTACCATATTACAAGTCACACACTACGCAGACATATATACACATACATAGACATATAAATACATGAATACACATACACACACATACATAGACATATAAATACATGAACACACATACACACACATACATAGACATATAAATACATGAATACACATACACACACATACATAGACATATAAATACATGAACACAAATACACATACATAGACATATAAATACATGAATACACATACACACACATACATAGACATATAAATACATGAACACACATACACACACATACATAGACATATAAATACATGAATACACATACACACACATACATAGACATATAAATACATGAACACAAATACACATACATAGACATAAATACATGAACACACATACACATACATAGACATATAAATACATGAACACACATACACACACATACATAGACATATAATACATGAACACACATACACACACATACATAGACATATAATACATGAATACACATACACACACATACATAGACATATAAATACATGAACACACATACACACACATACATAATACACATATACATACAAATAAATACACGCACATATACACACATACACGCATAGACACCACAATTCACATATACACATACACACACACATACATAGACATATAATACATGAACACACATACACATACATAGACATAAATACATGAACACACATACACACACATACATAGACATATAAATACATGACCACACATACACATACATAGACATAAATACATGAACACACATACACACATACGAACACATTCACACACACACACTTACACGCGCACATACATGTGATTCCTGGTTTCACCTGTTGTATAATTCAAAGTAAATATGGATAACTTTAAAAACAACAACAACAGAACAATAATAATATGAAGATTAACTATGTTGATTTTTTCAGAAGATGAAGGAAGTTTAATAAAATCAGTTTGTTTTGTTTTACCTTTTAGCTAGGTTTTTAAATTTTATAATGAAAAGTTTCTGTTGCTTATCGTAGCATAGTATTTTCACAGACGTGTCACACAGTGTTACTTAACCTATTCTGGTTACTTATGTCAAGCAGTTGACGAGAGGAACCTTTATAAGTGACAAAAGGTCAGAGCGCGACACCTGGATTCGCCAATAAAGCAAATTCATCAAACATGCGGCCAGAATATTTCGTTACAATGTCTTAAGCGCCAACTTAAATAAGAAAGCATATCTTTTATATAAAGTCTCGCATACACTCAGCCGTGTCCACTAATAAGAATGTCTGCCCTAGTCGCCAAATTGTTGCATTACCTTAGACCATTGATTACTTTAAGAGAATGGTTTTAGCACGACGAATGAAATATTCAAACGTTTATTTCTGCTTTCATTGCTTTTGTTAAAATGACATCCTTTAGTCAAAGCAATACTGAGACGTGAGCTTTACTCAAAGGTTCCTTCTCCATTCCTTTTTAGTGGCATCTTGGCAACATACGATCACGGGGAGAACGTTTATCGCGCAGGCTTTATGCGTGTCAAAACGAGGCTCAGCTGGCTTTAACTTTACGTTGACATGCGTTATTATATATCGTGACAAACTGAATGAACGCGACATATTTTGCTTCAAAACACCAGGTGATGTAATAATTTTCTCGCTAGCGCCGTATGTGCAACGAGTATCCGACACTTCACTGATGAGTCCATGGACCTGACCGTTTTCGTCCTCCTTAATCCCGTTTGTTTATAGATAAAGTCGACTACTAGCGACGTCACACGTCTCCTCCATCTTACGTTCCTCTTCCTCTCGACGATGTTTAAGTTTGCAGAGTTCGGAGAAAGACGGCTCAGCGGGTTATCGAAACTGATAAGGATTTATTAAACCAATAACGGTAATCCTAAATGCGACCTGCTTGCATCTGAGTTATCTCAAACTCGAATCTGATGCAGCGGCTGCTACGTTTTTGTTGTTGTTGTTATTGTCGTTGTTTTTCGTTTCAATAAATAGATGGACTCATCCGTGACGCAGATCGGCTACCTTAAACCAACTCACCTGGCGCTCGTCGTTCGTTATTTATTAATTTTTTTTCCCCTAGGGACACTGATATCTGGATGGGCTTACACAAAGAGCTTGTGGGGAGGGAATTTACGTGGATGTGGCCAGACTGCCGTTTGGGAAGCAGTGGGGAAACTTTGCGCCAACATATGAGAGAAATTTCAATCAGTTCTACGGTAGAAACTGCCACGATTCGCTCAAATACGTCTGCCAGAAGGAAGAAACGGGCAAGCTATGTGTTTTGCTTGACTACATACCAGAAAATAACGTTTCAAAAGTTGCTTTTTTTCTCCGTTAAACATGAAGAACAGTTGCCGATCCGTATTGGGCAATCTGTCGAAAAGTCTTGACGTAATTGGGAGTTTTGATTGGGGGTACGTGAGTCGTCTCCCCTGCTGTCAATGGTAAGCGAAGAAAACGGTTACCATTTCTAAGTTCTCTTTAAAAAACAAAACAAAAATAAAGTCCAAGTCTTATTTTTTTACACGCTTTACTTTTTCGAGCTTATATCACCATCTCTTGCGTCTACAATCAACGTGGCGTCTTCATTGTGATGCTAATGTTGGGTTCTGCAAGGATATCTTCCACTGATCCGAACCCGTTTGAAGATAACGGTCTAGATGCTGGTGACCAATCTGAAATTTTTAGCGCTGGCTGGATTTAAACAGTGCCAGCTTGTTAGATATTTCAAGACCTAAGCTGTTTCTTTAAAACACAAACCTCGACGCGAAATGAGTCATAATCCAAAATCTGCCAAATCTAAAATGCCATCTCCTCCCACCACATACAGCTTTATTTTCTTTTAAAATCTCGACACTGTTGCAGATATTATCATTGATTGTCGCTAATATTTATGCGAAGTTTTTCTAAGATAGTTGCGTGTTCTACTGGGTGGGTCAATTTGCGGTAAGAAAGGGACAACGTATCATTTACGAAAGAACTAAGCATTTACTTCTACCGGCGGTGTTTCGTTTTTCTAAAACTGTTTCCCTTTTACGTTTTTGTTATGCTTAATATTGTTTCATAAAACTCCTTTTATTATTAAAAATCTTCTTGCATCAGAAATGTTTGGAGAGTTTCATTGCTGAACAAGTAGGCAAAAGGGTTAAAAACATTTCTCCTGTATATCTTCAGTCAACATTGTATCTCGGAAAATTGTATTCGACAAACGTCACCATTACTTTATCTTTAATTATTGACAAAGAACAGAGAGACCACTGTTTACATTGTATATACATGATATTAAAAATGAATGTTAGTATTCATGAAAACACCACGTAAATTTGGTCTTTTGGTTTCTTACGCTCAGTCTTTTTTCTACTTCAGCATTCCAGATAATCTTATTACAATTTCTAAGTTGTTTCCGCAAGTAATGTTCCATTTATAATGTTACATCAGTGTTTGTTTTCTTTTAAAGATTGAAGCGGTGTTTCACATGAAATGTCGCATCTGTTCCTGTTTCACTGGGACACAAACTTTTCCTTTGTATCTGAGAACCAGTGTCGTCACACCTGTCTTTGAATGATGCTTCCCTTTAACTCGATTCTGTAGTCTTGTCGTCACACCTGTCTTTGAATGATGCTTCCCTTTAACTCGATTCTGTAGTCTTGTCGTCACACCTGTCTTTGAATGATGCTTCCCTTTAACTCGATTCTGTAGTCTTGTCGTCACACCTGTCTTTGAATGATGCTTCCCTTTAACTCGATTCTGTAGTCTTGTCGTCACACCTGTCTTTGGATGATGCTTCCCTTTAACTCGATTCTGTAGTCTTGTCGTCACACCTGTCTTTGAATGATGCTTCCCTTTAACTCGATTCTGTAATC
Organism: Nautilus pompilius; assembly: GCA_018389105.1. Classification (NCBI taxonomy): domain Eukaryota; kingdom Metazoa; phylum Mollusca; class Cephalopoda; order Nautilida; family Nautilidae; genus Nautilus; species Nautilus pompilius. The sequence continues at coordinate 401,335 of JACATO010000682.1, forward strand.
TTGTCGTCACACCTGTCTTTGAATGATGCTTCCCTTTAACTCGATTCTGTAGTCTTGTCGTCACACCTGTCTTTGGATGATGCTTCCCTTTAACTCGATTCTGTAGTCTTGTCGTCACACCTGTCTTTGGATGATGCTTCCCTTTAACTCGATTCTGTAGTCTTGTCGTCACACCTGTCTTTGAATGATGCTTCCCTTTAACTCGATTCTGTAGTCTTGTCGTCACACCTGTCTTTGAATGATGCTTCCCTTTAACTCGATTCTGTAGTCTTGTCGTCACACCTGTCTTTGAATGATGCTTCCCTTTAACTCGATTCTGTAGTCTTGTCGTCACACCTGTCTTTGAATGATGCTTCCCTTTAACTCGATTCTGTAGTCTTGTCGTCACACCTGTCTTTGGATGATGCTTCCCTTTAACTCGATTCTGTAGTCTTGTCGTCACACCTGTCTTTGGATGATGCTTCCCTTTAACTCGATTCTGTAATCTTGTCGTCACACCTGTCTTTGAATGATGCTTCCCTTTAACTCGATTCTGTAGTCTTGTCGTCACACCTGTCTTTGGATGATGCTTCCCTTTAACTCGATTCTGTAGTCTTGTCGTCACACCTGTCTTTGGATGATGCTTCCCTTTAACTCGATTCTGTAGTCTTGTCGTCACACCTGTCTTTGAATGATGCTTCCCTTTAACTCGATTCTGTAGTCTTGTCGTCACACCTGTCTTTGAATGATGCTTCCCTTTAACTCGATTCTGTAGTCTTGTCGTCACACCTGTCTTTGAATGATGCTTCCCTTTAACTCGATTCTGTAGTCTTGTCGTCACACCTGTCTTTGAATGATGCTTCCCTTTAACTCGATTCTGTAGTCTTGTCGTCACACCTGTCTTTGGATGATGCTTCCCTTTAACTCGATTCTGTAGTCTTGTCGTCACACCTGTCTTTGGATGATGCTTCCCTTTAACTCGATTCTGTAGTCTTGCCGTCACACCTGTCTTTGATGATGCTTCCCTTTAACTCGATTCTGTAATCTTGTCGTCACACCTGTCTTTGAATGATGCTTCCCTTTAACTCGATTCTGTAGTCTTGTCGTCACACCTGTCTTTGGATGATGGTTGAACCAAACTGGTCCTGTGATTTCAATTGGAGAATTTTGGTAAGGTTCTGCTCCAACTAAAAATTAAATGATATTACATCTTAGTCAAAGAGCTTAAACGTGGTTTGAATAGTCAAAGTTTACCCATAACTTTGTTTCAATAATCCTGTAAATCTGGCGTTTATTGTTAATAAAATTTCTTAATCTACAAAATAAAATATGTTCAACCTCTTGGTTAATTTTCTTAATGATTTAGCATTTTTTGACTGATAAGTATCTTGATTTCAATTTTTCATAATTTAAATTAACAGCTTTCGTTTACTATCATTCGGTTTACTTTTCTTCCACTCTTTTTAAAAGAAACTATTGATGAAATTTAAAAATGGTTTCCATGAGCGTCGTCTTCTCGCAAGATCACGTCAGTTCCGCTAAGTTAACGTCAAGTATCCAGCGACGCATCATGACAAAAGAGTTAAAATAAACACCAGACGGGGAAGTGAAACACTACACAGAAGTTTTATGTCTTTTGAATCACGCTAAACAACTCTGTTTACACTGGATAGCACTGCTTTTTTTCTTTTAATTAAATAAGGAATGCTTTGATATCATTCCGAATTAACCTATTTAGCAAAGCGTGTAGCGTGTCAGGAATACCCCCCAAAATTCAAATATTTCAAAATTATATATACACTGATTTCAAAAGTTGAAAAACAAACAAGCAAACAGAAATATTTTCAAATGGTTAAAGTTTTATTCACCAAATGTTGAAGTTTAACTTTAACGATATTGGAAATAACTTTCTGCTTCTTTTTTTGTCGGTTAACATTTAAAAACCATTACAAGAGAACAGTTAGAACTTAGAAATACTGACAGAAGAACGGGCTAAGTCTTTGGATTACTTTCCAGCAACATTTGATGGCTTTTAATAATAACCACCAAGATCAATTGACGATACAATGCCTCATGGTTGGAACTACTGACATGGTTTTCTATTTCTTTTTTATGGTGTACAATTGTGTGATTTCTTTCGACCGAAAATGTTGTCATCATCGACCGGCTCAGATATCTGGAGACTAAACTACAAATCAGGCAACACTCACTTCTACAGTTTCGTATCGCGCACCTGTTTTCCTTATTCCATTGGCGGAAGACATTACCTCTAATAGGGTGGGAAAGCGAGGTTAATAGAAACTGAAGAGTTGTCCCCCTCACTTCTGTCGTGTTTGTTAAGAAGACTGAGATATCTTTCATTGCTTTGTGGCTCGCATTTTTTGTCGTTATTATTATCCTTTGTGTTCATTGTTTTTGTAAAAAAGCTGTCATTATCTGTTGCGATGCGGATGTGCGTTCGCAACTCACTAACATTCGTCGTTCTTTGCAGACTGGTGCAGTTGGAAGACCACGCAGAGTAAAATGATTCCTGATTCCAAAAATTTGTTGAAAATAGAAGAAATCACCAGGAACAGTTGCCTGAGGGCTTGTCGCGAGGACCAAGGCTTTTGGCACCTGAACTTCCAAAATTTTACCCAGGAGTGCAACCACTACATCAGTAAGACAACGGCTTGGCTGTCAGACATCAAACCGAACTGATATTAAAAATCTGCTACACAGGTAAGACAATAACTACTCAATAGCCATCTTGAAAAAAACAAACAAGCAGAACCATAATGACAAAGTCTTATTGTCCTATTGACCCTTAAGCGCAAAAACAACTGCAGACAATCAAAATTTTCTCCATGCCGCCCCAACTGCCGAATTAAAGATGAATTTATGTTCAGTGATTTGCTTTCATCGAAGACGATCTCATCCATTCCTGCAGGAAGCACGATAGCGATGTGATCGAACTGATTGGAAAAGCAGGCACGTCCGCGCGATTTAATTGCTCAATTTATAGGCTGGAGTTTAACCACAAGCTATGAAACGTACATGAAGATAATTAATTGATCTCATCTTAATCGGCTTTCTGCTGTCTGTTCCCCGTATCTTTTCACAATACGACACTAAGCCCAAGTGTAATTATGCGAGCATAGTTGGCGGTTCTTGCTGGATGTGTCGGTCGAGTATCGACGGATTAGAGTAAACGACTATCTCCAGCCCGAAGTTAACGATACCGACCGATATTCGCTCAACAAACGACGTTATCCGTCGAGACGTTTGGGATTATAATCCACTTATTCCGCGAGTCATTTTTTTTCTTTTAACATTTCACAGACAAAGTAAGCACATACTTTTTATCTAAAAGGGATAATCCACCTACCTAAAAGGAGGTAAGAAATCCTTACGTGAATCAAGAAGAGGTAAATAAGCAAAGGGATACGTTTATCTAGAAGGAATGGGTGATTTAACTACTTAAAAGAGGGTAGTTGACCACAGTGCCGGGCAATGTGGATCATTGATGAATGTGTTGGCTTCAGGAACTAAGGGTCCCGGGTTCGATTCCCGCTGCTGGCACATTGTTGTGACCCTTGAGCGAGGTACTTTACTGGTATTGCTCCAGTTGCTGCTGGGGAGTGGCCTGTGTAGGCACTCAGACAGAGGAACCAAGGGCTGGGGATACTCTATAGCCATAAAGGAGGCAAGTCTCCAATGACAAGGAAAAGTCGGAAAAATAAACCAGCGCTGAAGACGGATGCCCTGGGCCAGAGAGTGCATAACGACGGTGCAACACATCCCACTCTTATGAAATGAGGGATCGAAGAAGAAGATCACAGCAGGGCTCAGAAAGGGGCAAGGAAGTGAAATGGTACTTTCATCTTGAAGGAGTTACGCTTTCCATTGGTACTCATGGAGGGACGATTCTTGTATCTAAGAGAAGGTAATGATTCCCAGCGTAGATCAGGAAGGGGTATAATTAGGGTCAACGATCTCCACTTTGCTCGGATCTCCTGATTGAAATAAAAATATTAAAGCCTGGCGGTACATTTCCATTTTACCAGAGAGAAAACACGCCACTCTTCCGAAAGCCTTCTGAATTTATTACCATTTGATAAATGGCAGTCTGAAATAAATAATTTATTTTAAAAAAGGTGCAAAACACGATGTTCAGCTTCTGGCTGCGGATCACGCTCACTAAAATCCATCAGGTATCTCCCAGCGAGATGCCAGGTTTCCAGTCATGTGCTCGACACCGGTCTGCCTCTCCAACCTCGCGCCGAAGGAAATCTGACACCACTGAAGCGCAAGCACAGACACGGAGCACACGTGGGAATATCTACTGTAAATTAAACAGTCAATTATTAACAGACGGCGTTGATGCTGATTGATGTTAAGCAGCGACCTGAAAACGGCTTGAGACAGCCGAAAATTTGGGCTGCTTTTAATATTTCTTTATGTGTTCCTAAAATAGGCTAGCTTTCTCTCAACACACCTTTGGCGAAATCTAATTAAAATACAACAGTTATGAAAGGACTGATAAGTTATAAAAATGATTTTAGTAATTTTTGGCGACTGAGTAAGTATTTAGTATGCAGTCACTAGAGGAGAAACTGTAGATGCTAATATTAGATTACATTACACGATTATGCAATAGAAAAATTAAATCACATCTTTGGGTTTTGTAAAGAATATAAAAAAATTGGTTACAGCATAAAGAATCAAATTATTTTAACGATGAAGGAAGATAAGTATGCAATTTAAAAAGAAAATGAAGTTGATGATGGAAAGGTTAACCTGGTGGAAATAACGATATTCCACATAGAGAGTTGTCTAATGAGCAGTAACTACAATTGAAGATGCTTGAAATTTAAATAGCGTAATACTGGTTATGATAATAGATAATGTGATTTAGTAGTAGTTCCACAAAGTACTAAATTTTGAATAGAGTTGACGATTTCAACAGGAACAGCAAAGCCCAGATATGCTGAGTTAGAATTTCAAACTGATAACCGAGAAAAAACCTTATATTTAGCAGCTGGTTCAATTATTAACAATTGTGTTTTTCTAAACAGTAATAGATATTTTGCACTGGATCTGAATCTGGATTTTACAGAAAGAGTAAAAGTAGATTAGCTGATGTAAAACCTAACGTTGCTTTTAACCATGTTGTCCTGAAAGCTCACTGAGGCTTTTGTAATTGTATTATCAGATAAAATTATAAATGTACAATCAGATGGTGATAAATTGAACATTGTATTTAAAATTTATTTTATAAAATTCTGCTCAATAAATGGACCAGTATATTTGTCAGAGTTTTGTAAATTAACACCAAAAGCAAGAACGCTTTGAGAAGTTACTTTTAAGTGTAATAAAGATCACTTACGTGGTGATTCTTCTATTCATATTACGAGAAAACAAAAAATATAGTTTAATAAAGCTCAAAGTTCTGATTTAACACTGAACAAGTCAGGGATGCTACATATGGGTTTTAAACTGTTCTTATTGGATCTGTTTCAGGAAATAGAGAGTATACATTTTGAACTGTTTTCTGGTATTGGATTTAATCAAACTTAACGTTTGCCAAAATTCGTAGTCAATGTTAAGATATTTTAACCAAGAGTTATCTATGTTTAATAAATATTTTGATTAGAATATATAAAACATTGCTAAAGATAAAAAAAAAATTGGTGGATTTATTGTAGCTATTTTATCAACTCTACTGAATATTGGAAAAAGATATTTTATTATGCTTAGGTGCAATAGCTACAAGTTTTTTGAAGCACTAGCTCACACTAGTAGACTAAAAGCTATGAATATAGGTGTGTATCGTAACCATGGTAATAGTTTATATCTAAAAATGGAAAAGGTTGTGCATGCGATGCAGTTTATATTATATTTAAACAAAAGCTATTATACATTTACTTAGTGGGGTTTGTAAGTGCGAAAAAAATCTAGATTTGTTGATAAAAGTTTAATATTTAAAGCTAAACTTTTTATTTTAAACTGTGCCCATTTTATAATCTATTTTGATGTCTATTTTTTTCAATTTATGGTTACATGATTTATCCCTTGATTTTCTATCTAACTATAATAACAAGCAAATTGAAGATACAAAAGAAAAAGTAAAAAAAGTAAAAAAATCAATTCTAAAATTAAATAAACTAAGTGATTTTTTTGATAATAATTAATTTTATGTAATGGTCTTTAACAAAAAAAAAAATGAGTTATTTTCTAAATTGTTTAACTGTAAATAATTGGCAAAGTTCACAATGTAATCTTCAAAGTTTCTCTTTAATTTTAAGTATTAAATTACTGTAAATAAGTTTGCTTTCAGTCCAGAAAAATGATCAATTAGTATCTTCTATTTTAAAACGAGATAGTATGGCTGGAGATTTAAATTTAGGTAATTACTGAATTATAAATTTAATAATCCTGTTAATTCTAATGATGGAGTTAACAAAACGCAAGTAGACAACTAACTACAACCCATAAAGTTATTTTGGATAGAATGAGATGCCGATAGAAATCATTCTCTTAAATTAAATGCGTTTAAAACTTTTAACAAAAATAATAATCCGATTTAAAATACTGGAACCGTTCATTCAACTTATTATAATGGAAATAAGTTAATAGATGAAAAAAAGAACACAAATAAAATGCAAATAAAAATACCAAAATATTTCCTTCCTTAAAAATAAAAAGATATTCAAAGTTTATATAAAAACAGATCTGAATTTTTGGATAAAATTGTTGGTGCAAAACTAAAAGCTTTTAACGATACAGTAAAAATTTAAAAAAAAAAACACGAACACACCAACTTTAAATAAACAAAAATGATAATTATTGCAAATCTAATTATCAAGAATGGTGCAACAGTCAACAAGTATGTTAATGATTAAATATTTAATGGTGACACGAAAGTTTTCAATATAGCTAATCTAGGCTTCCAAACTAGTAACTTATGTGCTAGTAACCAATCTTATGTAGACAATGAAGCAAGCAGCAAATGCTTCACGGGTAATAAACTCCAGTAGAATAGTTAGTTTAGGTGCTCCAGCTACAAATAATGACGCAACAGCTAAGAGTATGTTTATGATAGTTTTAAAATCGTCGTTTGAAGGATACAGCGGGAAACTTAACGATCCGCTTCGTTCAGTGATTCCTTCCGCCTTCATTGACCGAACCATTGTGCAAGCACTCACCTATTAAGGATTTCGACGAGATAGATGAACAGGGACTCGCCGTTACTGCTTGGTCCATCGGGGAAACGATCAATTACCTAATGGATCGTTCGAAGTTTATTTGGTGGTTAAATGAGGGCAAAGCTACGGATTAAATATATATATCCCGTGTTTTTTTTTCAAAATTTGCATAATCTGTACCAGTAATGCTGCTTCTTCTTCTTTGGAATAGCGCGCATTCGCTGTACGGCGAACGTTCGTCGAGATTTCGGACGTTCCGAGTTTTGGTTTCCAAGATCCTTAGAGAGTAATTTATGCAGTTTACAGCCGGGTTTACAGAAGGGTCTGGTGTTGGACGGTTTGGCCAACATCCTGAGACACAGGCGCAGCTTATACCCTCAGAGAAAACAGCAGAAAACGTCAAAATCCACACCCAGAGGCCTTTCCACGTCCACGTGCTTAGCGAAGGACCGGGGCACGTCGCAGCAAATGGGAGTCCTTTTTTTATTGAGGATATGCTCTACATTTCCCCTAAACTTAGGCCAATTTTTTCTCCAGGTCTGCCGGGAAGAAGAGGCTTTGTTTTCCGCAGTCTGAACTCATGCGCTTCTACGTGTTCATTTGGATTCAGGTGCTCATAGAAGAACCCCGTAGCCCCTTCTGTCTCCTCGTGGGTGGTGATTTCTTTTGGAGTAGTAATAGTATTGACGAATCTCCTTGTAGCAAATGTAGCATCTACAGTGTGTGTGTGTGTGCAGCAGAATCTAGACGTCTCTGGACGGACACCAGGTCAGTCTGTACAGCGTCCAAAATCACTTCCAACAGCATTACAAAAGGATGAACCGCGGTCTACACGCAGACCTCCCGAAACGTTTGGCTGGCTTTTCTCCGCGCTCACGTTGGTCTGTTCGAAACCGAGACTCGCCAGAGAGCAAAACATGCGGCCATAGGTCTCTTTATCGTTTCCCGGGATAATTCAGATTTGTGTTTCACATTGGGTTTCCGTAATCGCTGAGCCAGGCGTCCATTGTAGCCTAGTTTAAACGAATAACACTTGAGCTGTACTCTGTGAAACGTTCATGGTGTTCCCGAGAATTGGATCCGGCATGAAAAACAAGAGCTCTTTCTGTCTGTTCTGTGACCGCTGATAACCGAACTACTCGTTGACGAGTTGCTCTTTTCTATTTCCAGATGGGAAATTAACAACGTTGTCATCCTCCGTCTCAGTTGCCAGTTCCGAGATCCCGCGCTACCTGTTTCTCATTTTGATCCCAATCTGAAAATGCAATCATGGGATCATGGTAACGTATCATGAGACCCATCTGTACGAGGCATTTCTAACATTCGGTCAGCTTTAGTGTTGTATGGAATGTGTCATTGATAGCCGAAATTATTCTTACGGTGGGGTTAACATGGGTTGTTCTTCATGATCTTGGACAACAAAAGGCGAATACGTTTTTACATTGTATACTGTATAGGACCCCACGATACAGGACAGAGATATCGATAAAAATCTACACAATTGGTTTGCCATCAAACAGGCACTCACTAGAACCGATGGTGGCGCGTGCAGTGAGAGAGCGAAGAGAGCGCTAGTAGCTTCCACGCTTGCTGAATAATTCGAAGAGTAATCACTGTAACTGTTATTTGTGCGGCCTATTCTTAAAAAAAAAATATCTTTATTTCCTTATTTTTTGTGTTATCGCGCGTTTCGTTCCGAAATTCTACAAGCTTGTTTTCGTAAAGGTCTGACGGCTGTTCTACTAATTTCAGGAGAGACCCACTGTCCCTGAAAAGTCGCCTTCTCCAGTTAATGCGCTGTTCGAATCACTGTCATTTGACGAATTTTCCGACAGAAGCGTCAGCGGCATTCACACCAGCTACTTCGGCGAATCACGCGTCTATTAAATGGCTCCACTCTTCGTTCGATGTCGCTGAATCCTTTCGGAACGCAGGTTTCCAAGCACTCTTCTCCATCGACGGCACGGAATACGAGAAAATGGACGCGCTCACGGCGTCCTCGTATTACCCGACGCCACCTTCGAGGAAAGACAAGAACACCCCGTCAGGGGGAGAGTACTCTCGAAGAGAAACTGGCCTCTCCAGTTCCGCAAACTCCAACAGCGGGGCCTGTTCGGGCTCACTCAGCGACGCTGCCGACTCACCCGGAGAGGACTTATTGCCCGTGTTCATGTGCGACAACGGCCAGAGTCCAGCCAACAGAAACTGGGCAGCTCATCGATGAGGACGAGATCGGGAAGAGGCGGCGGCTTCTACAGTATCACCAAGGAGCTGATTGTAGACAAGCGACAGTTATCGTCAAGCCTGAGAAAGCGCACCAACGCTCCAGATAAAAGGATGTCAGCCCAGGCCATCGGATACGTCGGTGTTCTGATCACTGCTACGCCGTTTTTCTCTGACGCTGCTAGCCAATTCTAGTCGGGTTTTTTTTTTTATAAAGAGAAAAACGGCGTGGGGAGAAAAGCTACAAATCCATCCTCTTGTTAAGATCTGTCTCAGCGTGGTCTTGCGCGTGGAACTGGCCACGGTAGTTTTGCGCAGACCGTGAGACAACATCGGAAAAAATCTCCACAGACGGCGGGAGTGCTTCATCCCGGAAGCAACAACACCGCGGTAAATCCAGGTGCAGTGTTCTAGTTAACGCTGTATACCAACCAATGAGCACAAAAAACAAAATATAACTACTCTCCATATTATAGCTTCTGCTATTCTTCATATTGCTTCTGATACTGCTATTTTTATCATTGTTAACAATATTTTAGCTGATATTTTCCAAACTACTGACAGTGCCATTGTCCATATCATTCTTTGTTTTGTTTCCTTACCACTGTCGTCCATACTTCTTCCGTAATATTGTTTATATTATTGGCTGTATTTTGTCCATACTTAATGCTTTGGCCACTCTATCATTACCAGTACTATTGGCCATACCTTTGCTATGCTGATTATATTAATAAACCATTGTCCACACTATTGTCGATATGACTACATATTAACCTTCATGATGGTGTTCGTGTCATTGCTTATTATTTTGGTAAAACGTTTGTTCACATCTTCCCTATATTAGAATCAAAGTTAATGCCAGTATTGTTTATACAGTTGGTTATACAATTGTGCATATAATTTCGTAAACGTTTTGTATCACTTGTGAATTGAGATATTTTTGAAAGTTTTCAAAGAACCAAAGATAGTGGCAAAGACGTTCGATTTTTGTACGTACGTGTATTTTCTCAAACTGTAGAGATAGGCTCTGTAAGTTCACAACGAATGTCAGCGTGATTGTTCATAATAACGACACATGAAGCATAACCAGCACTTGCCAACTGTTAAAATAACACTAGCTAGTTTAATTTGTTTTTTTAAGAGGTCGTTCAGAATCGATATCGTGCAGTGTTGTTCAAAATTACAGCAACATGTCTGCAATCTGACTCATCGATGCGCAAGAGACTGGATTGTTGCGCAATCCCGTTTGACAAGCGAATATCCGGAGAACTGTGACGCCACCCTGCGACAAGAACCAGAACTGAATCACATGGAGAGCAGGACTTTTCGTAGCGCACACGCGAACATACAAGAGAAAAATTAACCGGAATTTACAAACTAAATATACAACTAAAAGCATAAAAGTATCAATTTAAAAAGTATTTTAAAATAGATAAAACAGATACAGATATTATCCATTTTGAATGTAAGAATGCACAGTAAGATTCACTTAAGATGTGTGTCGCTGGTTCTAGAACTATAGGATTACCAGTACGGAAAAGTCTGCGGAAAGCACTAATGAGATTTTTAATTAACTAATAGTAACAAGAATTATTTCCAAAATACGAAGCAAAGTGTTTGATGCACATACTTCGTCTAAAGAGGATCTTGCCCAATATTAAATAACAACAGTCAGAAGTATTGTTTAAAGACCATACATTTATACATTTTTGTGGCTTCAACAAAGTGGAACTTCCACCTCGCATATCGATTTACCAGACATGCACACGAATAAGAAATTAAGTGCCAATCTTATTTTTCCCAGAGGCCTGCTAGGAAATCCACTCTGAAAGGGTTAACGGTGGCCGAGCCCGACCAGAGATGACACCGCACCACCGTAAATTTACCAGCTGTTAAGTCCAGTAATAATTCCAGGAAACGCAACTCCGCCTGACGCTCCACTGCAGCATTTAGGAATCGATTACAACTGCGGTAATTGGTACTGCAAACAAGCGTGGGCCGCAATAAGAGCCAAACCCTGACCATACTCGAAGAGACAGCCACTTGAAACCACATCGACATTATTTCTGCGAATGGCGTTAAGTCTATGACTGAATGTTAAATCGAGGGACGCCCCGAGAAACTGCGCGTCCTATACTCGGCCACGCGTCAGCGCTGTGGTTCCGGGCACATTGGAAAAGCCACCGAGTGCATCTACGATCGATCCGAAACCAATCTCCCATGCGGGGCGGGGGGGACGGGAATCCGACCTTACTAAACCGCGTGCGCGCGGAGCTTTGCCTCATCGACGTCAAGGTTTTTGGCGAAGTCCTCGCGAAGAAAGAATTTCTGTCCTGAATCCAATTCTGTTCTCTATCAAAAGATAAATTTTAGGGAATAAAAAAACAAAAACAAAACAACCAACAACCCATTCATTCCACTAGGTTTATTATTATTGATGTTGCGACTCTTTTCCGGTGTAAGTCTCTTTAAGGCGAATAACGAACGGCTTGATGGGCGAAACAAAAAAGGCAATTCTGTCATTTAAATCATGGCTTGGTTTACCGCCATTTGCCTTCTTCTGCTGTGCCGGTATCTATGTATACCGCGCTATCTTTGCATGCCGACGGTAAAGGGAACGCGACGCGACGAGTAGGCCAGGTTCTTGGATTGAAACTCCGACCGATAGGGCATTATATAGTAAAAATAGATAATAGCGCCTAAGCAGGACGAAAAACAGTAAACCGAAAGCGTTTCCATCGTCAGCAGCGATAACCCCAAATAATTACATTAATTATATTTAGTTAAAAGAATCCTTCCATGTCGCAGAAGTACCGCTTTTACTTTTACTTTCGCACAAAGGAATATGGTTTTCCAAAGTCGGAAATTTCACAAAAGCATCGATCCCGTCACCCTGTTAGTAAAGTATCTATTTTCTCGCCATTATTTGCCTAATTCGTGAAAAGATTAAAAAAAACAAAAAAAGCGATTTAAATAAACAACGATTTCTTTAAAAAATCGAAAATAGTTTTATAAGTATGAACCCCCCTTTTTTTTTAAAAAGAGACGACTGACGTCACAAAAGGATTGCATGGCTGAAATGTCATATTTAGCAATTCAGATAAGATATTCTTATGGTTTTTATTAACTCTAAAAAAAATTATCAAATAAAAATTTGAGTTTTAACTATGAAAGCCAGATGCGTTAATCTATATATATATATGTTTGTTTTTTTCTTTTTTGGACCCAGCCCGTACTCGCCGTCAAAAGTTGTCGGATGGGATAACTTCTAAGATGGGAGATAACTGATGATGAGTGCTTCGTGCTATGCGCTTTCTAATCTATGGTTTCTTTAAGAAAGCACCAAGCCTTTTTGTTTATTTACTTTTTCTTGATTTACAAATCTAACCAGCGGCGCCTCTGGAACTCCAGCAAAAAAAAGGGGGGTGAAGTCTGGGGGTGGGAGGGGACATAAATACGTGGTTCACAGGTTACTCCATGCAAATGTATGAAGACAGTTTAAATTTTACTTTTCTTAATGTATCTACTTTTCCAAAACAGTCATCTGTGCAGTCTCGACGCACTGTTACTATTCTGCTGTATAATTCAGATTAACGTGCTCCCTCCAAATCTTGCCTCAGGTTTGTCTGGCTGATTAACAGAAATCTCACCATTAAATTTGGCACACAGCAACCGCAAGCTATAATATCACGCCACTGCCAAATTGTTTATGAATATATATATATAAACGTTTCAGGCTCTAGGATAACTTTATGAAAAGTTCCCAACATTTCTCTGCCTTCACAACACGTAAACCATAGTTTAATTATCCTTAACTAAGGAACAGCATAAAATTTCTTCTAAATAAGATAATACAATTATTTTAATAAATGGAATTAAAACGAAACAAAAGCAGACAAAATTCTAACCTTTTTGACTTCTCCAAAACAAACATCTTGCACTAAACCGCGCAGTTCAGAAAGAGCTGCGACAATACCAGAACACTATCGATCGATTCATGCCATTCTAAGTTCTAGATTAGCCTGTGCTTCCTTCCTCCTCTTATCGAAACTTCTGGTAAATATATGTCTTGTTTGGCGCGTGCAAGCAGCTATTTTCGAAGTGCTTGTGCATCACACACACACACACAGATACGATATGTCCTTTGAAACCTTTTACTCGTCAACAGAGTGGATTTTCCTTTATTTTTCTTTTCCTTTACACCAAAATTTCTTCTAAGATTTCTAAAACGAGACTTAAATTTATTTCAAATAGTTGAAAAAAAAACACAACAACCAATTTCTTTCTTTAATCCTTTTGAAAGCATTTGAATTTTGAAAAAAAAAAACAATCGATATTTTTAATTAATTGGAAAGATCTACGAGAATGTGGTGGGGATTCGTCTTCTCCTTTTTAAAAAAATTTTTCTGCTGACATCTTTTGTTTAGATAAGAAAAAAAAAATTGGGTTTCAATCGCTATCGACACTTCACGGAAATTACTTTTGATTTCCCTGCTGTCGATGAAGCGATTTACACTCAGCTCTTCGATCTACTGACATTTATGTCTATTTTTTTTTATTATAAAAATTCATTACGAAGCGAATGCAATAGAAAGCTATTTTCCAACCCATTATCGACGACACGGTAGTTTCTGCCTACACTACATATACGAATATAGTTTATGATTTTTTTACTTTTAACCCCTTCAGTGCTGTACAGCCGCGTAATTTATTAATTCTCATTACAACCCCCCTTTTTAATAATTTAGTAATGACGTCATCACAAATTAGATTCCACCAGCTTTTTCTCAGGCATTTTCCCTTCGTATTTCATTAGGTGCCGCTAAACATGCGCTACATACACTAATTTCAATAAAAATAGTGCGATATTTAATTTGCATATTAAAATGTAAACATTACAAAAATTAAAAAGTGCAAGGCACGTGCTGCAACAATGACAAAAATAGATTACCACTTAGTTATAATGGTTTTGAATACTACGATATTTTAAAAGTAATTTGAGCAATTGGTTTCGATCCATTGATATTCGGAGACGCATCCCTTCGGATCAGTATCTTGTGGCGTATCGATAGATGGGAAACGAACTTAAAAGACTTTGATTTTTGCACTTAGGTTACAGAAAATTTCTGACTGTGGTGTAGAGTTGTGTGGCGTAGCTAAATCGGTTTCGCGTTTGTCCGTCGTAGCTGTTTACAGGTGAAGTTCACCCTACACCTGTGGAAAGTTTCTCGTGAGACTAGAGAAGTAACCGGCCACCGAACTCTTTTCCGAGGTGCGATTTACCTAACTGTTGGCCTCAAACAAAATTTTCTCTGTATGTCCTTAAAAGCTGTAAGACAGAATTAGTTTTAGGCAACACAAAAAGTGCTTCTTTTACCTGCTTGACCTTGCCAGATGTTATGTACGATTAATTACTGATCGTCACCTTGCGCACCAATGATTTTTACTCCAGTCAGTGTTTCTTTGATGTCGGTGGCTGAAAAGGAAGTTTTTTAATCGAAGAGCTCGTCCAAGGTCGAGTAGTGTGTTTTGAAACAGTTAAACGTTCAAAATTATTATTTTTTTGCCTTACAGACGGTTTAATGACTAGTCAGTTAACCATGTATACAAAAATTTTTGTCTGTAAAGCACACTGGAGCTCATGACCACGTGTTTTCTATAAGAAAGTTTTTATCTATCTTCTGAACAATAAGTGGTTTGGATGGATTTGCCACCCTCTGAAGGCCCGCAGCTACCTCAGGCAATCCGCTGAGCAGAGGTCAGAAAGTTCGAGAGACGGCCGTTTTAATATAAGGAGTGAAACCAAACACCTTGTGGTGCAGATTAAGCCAGTGCTGACGAGTTTCAATATCTTGGATCTTAACTTGGTCTGGGTCCCACAAGTCTTTATTTTGCAGTGAGATAAAGACGCCGTGGATGGCCATCTCGTCTAGTCTCTTGCAAAAGAGGCAGCTGGGTGAAGCCATCAGTTTTCATTTGTGTTTATTCTCTCTCTTAGGGAGTACCAAGTGAATTACTTTCAAGATGCCGCGAATTAGCAACCGATTTATCATTAACTATATGAAAGTGAATTTTCTTTTCTACAGATGCAACGATTTTAGACCTACGTATTATGGGGTGAATGACAGTAGTTTAATATATTTGATTTGAAACAGTGTTTGAATGATTTCTGTCAGTTTTTGACCAATATCAGCACTAATTATCTATTTGAATGCATTAAGTTAATTTTTGTTATTTCTAATATAACCATTGACTATCTAATATGTTTTATTACTTGCATTATTACCATATGTTGGATTTCCTAAACTGGTAATCTTTTTGTTCCTAATTAAATGTTTTCATTAAAGGTGCAGCATCAGTATCATAACTTTTTTATTATATATAAATCTTTTGGCAAATTTTCATTTTTCAATTTTTAGTGTAATATTAAAAGCTTTCAATTCTGCATCAACAATTCTATCTAACAATCCAGTTTTTATATAAAATTTAGATATCTTTAATAAAGGGATGCTATTTGAAACTTGACATTAGAACTTGTTACTAAACTAATCATTGTGCTTTAATTTTCATTTATCAATTTATCATCTCTATAAAACTATGCTTTTAATAATCAAGAAAAAATCAATTATGACTTCAGTATAAGAAATCTGAATTATTAATCAAAAACTTTAAAATCCACTAAGTGAACGCCATGCTCACTAAAATCCCATTCATTATAATTAACAGGATTGTTACTAATTATAATTTTAAGATTATCTAAATTTGAAATCTCTAGTAACCATACTTCTACCACCAGGTTTTAAAATGTTTAATGTATTTAAACTAGAAGATACCTTTTCTTACTGAAACCAAATTAATTACACTTATTTAACAAATTCAATAGGCAGTTACTTATAAATGTTTAGCCATATTTAAAAAAAAATTTTTTCTAATTGCGCAAAATTATGTAATTAAAAGTGAGGGAGACCGAGGCTAGTTAGTTAATTTTTTTCAGTTGCCTTTGTCTCTTCAATTTGTTTGATGATAAACTTATTATATAAGATATTATAAAAACGCAATGATGATAATTAGTGTGATCGTAAGTAGAAAAAAATATATGTAACACATCATGAAAGTTAGTTAAAGCTCACAATACTCGACATATTAAGTAAATATATTACGTTTATGCGCTTTTTAGAAATTCTAATCTCTTTTCATAATCACGAATCTTTTATTTTATTTTTTAAAAAAAGAATTACCTTAGTTTTATCTCATTTATTTCACTAGAAATATTATCGCCGACTTTTCCATCTACTTTACCCAAATTTTAGTATTATCCATAGCCCTCAGTTTTCATTTTATAATATTAAAATAATTCTCTTTTTAAAAAAAAAATTGTGGTTGTTCTTTTATAATTTTAGCAAATTCAGATAATGTTCTGAACATAAGCTATCTCAAATAAAATACTTCTTTCTTAAATTAAAAATATTCGCTAAGTTAGATCATTGTTTTTTTTTCTAAAATATTTCATAAATCTAAGAAGTTTTAAATTGAACGAATCAAAATAATATCTTTTTTTTTTTTTAATTAGCTTTACACCAATCGGTTCAGAAAACGAGCCAGGATTATTAACTGAATCTAAATCTAAAGCATCCTATTTTATTACATTTTATTAAATTTTCTGCGAAAAAGTATCTCATAATCCTAAATGATATTTTCATACCATGTATTCTATATTAAAATTAGTCAGTGATGCTGTCATCTACCGTATTTTCCCGGTTATATGGCGACCTAGAATTTTAAGCGACCAGTAATTCCAAAGCCACATGGCGATATAAACTTTGTTTATTATTTCAAAATGTCTGAGAATCTCAAGGTGCATTAATTAGCGTTTTATTCGGTGTTGTCAGCAGCAGCAGCATCGTCACCATTTATAGAATTGAAAATACAGCATTTCTCGAAGCCATGCACAATACACTGGGTGGAAATCAGATCCCAAGCATGTATTATCCAGTCGAACAAGTGACAGACCGATAGTCTTCTTATCTCACCTGTAGGAGTAAGAATGAGGTCTCCAGATGGAAGTCAGTCTGTGCACACTACTTCTTTAAAATGTCGTCAAATGGTTTGTTAACAGCAATGTATAAAACTTGTAACTATAAGGTTATACCTCCTACAGGGATGATAACTAAATCTGCATTCATTTTCAAACATTTTCCCGAACATTTGAAGCCAGGTGTTCTATAAATGCTTCGACTACAAGCATCCCCCTTTTCTTTTCTAGACAGTACCTTTCGTCTTCTCTCCAAGACAACTTTAAGCCAGTCTAAGACGAGTGTTTCCCTTCCTCACCCTCTTTTTGCGCTTGTACTATCAATCAAGAACGTTCTTCTTTGCATAACAGCTACTCTATTTTTTTTCCTTTCCCATAAACAGTCAAATTTGTAGGCACATTAAAAAAAATAATATTAGAGTTCTATCTGCATCACGTACGGAACTAAGAGGATAGCTGAGCTTATTTCGCAGGAGTGTAGCAACATGGCGTTGAAATGAAGTGGGTTTTCCACTGAAATCTTGTGGTAAAAAATCGTCTGTGCCAAACTTGCATGCCGCCTCAGAGTTAACTCATTTTGTAGCATAATTTTCCTACATTACCACACTCCTGCTTTAAATTCAATTTCTGGTATTTTTAAAAAAATATTTTGCAATTTCACGTCTCCTGAACTGGATAACTTGTCTTGTGACGGGAGATCCCCTTTATTGCGCATCTTTCTCAATGCATTCAACAACTTACCGGTCAAGTTCTTCAGGACCGCCCCCCCCCTTTTACGCCGTCTAAATTCTTTTCTTGTAGAATGTGAACTGAGCAGTTCATTCTCCTGTGTCCACCATCTTCGCCTCACATTGTTCTCCAGCATTCCCTAGCCGTGCCGCACGCAACAACTTAATTTTATAACTCGCATCATTACTTCTACGCACTTCTCTGATAATTTGGCTCTTTCTTGTTCCTTGTCTTTAAATGTGGTCACTCATTATTTCACAAGAATCAATCAGAGGCCTGGTTTAAGTTACAGAACTTGTCACGAGCCCGGACAAAGCGACAACGACTCGCATTCGATTTCTTGACCACGACCGTCGTCATGGCTGCGCGCGCTGGAATGGATCGGCAATGCTTCGGTCTCGATTATCGGGCGTGTCGAGGTCTGTGAGCGTGGATTTTCGAAAAGACAACAACAACAATAAAGATCGTCTTATAATCGGGCGGATAAGTAGTTATCTAAAGAGCCCTCCCAGCTCTAATACACGTTTATTTTAGTAAATGGTGAGCATTGCAAGAATATGTAAATTTTGATGCTCTCAATAAACTGGTCTTTTGAAATTATTGGATCAACATCTAAATTACTTACAGAAAGACTCGTGAATCATCAATGGCCGTGTTACATAAAAAGTCTGAAAAAAGGTAATAAAAAATGTTCTTTTCTAATTTTTAAATATGAGTAATTTCGGAAATAGACGCAACACTTAAAGATAAATTCCTAGATACTGACGGTGAATGTATAAGTTATTAAATTCTTTACCCAAACCTTTTATTGCAGGAGCATAATATAGCAATAATGCAGAGGAAAATACGAGAGTGTGCGACATAGAAAATAGCATTACAGTAATCGAAAATTAGACGACGACAATTTAAGTTCCCTAAAACTATTTGCTGCCCTTGTGGTAGACATAGGAAAACATTTAATACAATAAAACATAATTAAATAAAAAGACATCGAACATTTAATAAATGACTGATAAAATAGTGGTATTTTTAAAGAGATTTGGTCCAGATGTTAAATCTGTGCCAATAAACAATTATATTTTGTCATGTGCAAACGCTAATAAATATAATCTATTAGATTTAGTTTCTTTAATATCTCAGTTGCAATTTTTTAAAAATCTCATGAAAACGTCTTCTGCTTTCATATAATAAATCTTTTCCAGCAGATTTTTGTCCACCAGCAACAGCTAATCCTCCATATAAATTTGTGCTATTGCATCCAAAAACTGAAAGTAGTTTTCTAATATTTAGTAAAGTTCATAAAATAGTTTAAAAATCTACTCTTTCCTCACTTTTACTTAAACGTTGTATATTTGTATAACTGTCATTAAATGTAATCTGGCTCAACCATCTGATTGCAGTACTACAACAACAATGTTGTCTACAAATTTTGACAGATGTTCAGCTTGATTACGACTGCTTCCATAAAAAACTAGATTACAGATTATCCGAAACAAACTCAAAATTATAAGAAAAGCTCAACTTGTTTTATAATTTGATTCATTTGCAATATGCCAATTTAAAAAAAAAAATTAAAACCATCACTTTTTCAAACTTTGTTTCTGTCGTCTTTGATCTAAAATTAATTCCACCACGCTTTTATTAACTTTTGCTTTTAATTTTCAGTTAAAGAAAATTCTATATTTTTCTTTTGTTTATTAAAAATATTGAATAATAATAAATTAATAATGCTAAATTTATTACAGTCTAATTGTAAGTTTGCAGTTTTTAAAGATAAAACTACACTATAAAGCTTAAGTATTTTAAAGACGATTTTGGTTGAACGTAACTTAAAGATTTACATACGAATTCACTATTTTAACCTTACTGATTGATAGTTTAAAAAGAAAAAAACTGTCAATATTAATATCTTTCAAAGCTGACAGATTTTACTTGATTATATGGAACCATATCATGTTTTATGAAACGTGTGTTTAAAGTCACTCATTCCTTTGTAAAATCGACTATTGTGATATCTTCCAAATTACAGATTTAGATCGAAAACAAATCTATCATTGTTCAGAAAATATAGACTTTTGGATCATACAGCTAGCAAATAGAGAAAGATTTGTTTGTTGGTTAGTAACTTTGTTTAAAATCCTCTTGGAATATGTTTAGATTTTCTGTTCCTGCTGTAACAGTCAGCCTCTAATTAAAACTAGTGTTTTGTAGAACTGCTATCGAATCAAATTATCTATTAGTATAATGAATATCATAAGTTATTTTACTTTCAAGCATCTTAATATAGTTCAGCTTTTTTTCATCATGCAAGTCTTCATTAAATATATAAAGTACTACCTTTACCAATCTGACTTTTACATTCTTGATAAATCAAGCATTGTTTAGTATCATAAATCAGTTTTCTATAATTTTTACAAAAAACCAAATATATATCTACATTTACTAGATTTTGTGTTTTTATGCTCAAAGCAAACTTTACACAATCACTTGGGTTGGTTATGAATCCTTTCGTATAGTTGCTTGACTGCGTAGAAGAAGAACTTGAGTTTCTTCAGCACGATGATTACATCTAACCTGACCGAGCAGATGAAGGATTCCCCAAGTGTCAGACATATTACATTTGATTCTGGATATTAACTCCCGAACCAATATTAATCAAACTTATCCCACGATGATTTCTTACACTTTCGTCATTAACTAAATCTCCTGCGATTTCAGTGTTTTTCATTTAATGTACTAACATTTTTTATATCCACTACCGGATTTGCTTTTTTTTAAATTAAAAAAATCTTTTCACGTATGTTTTATTCCATTTATTATTTTATGAATTAAAGCATAAATTTTACTTTAGAGCTCTAATTTCCATATCTTGATTTATGTTTCCCTCTAAAAGCATCATAAGTTAATTTTTACAGCAAAAACTGTTAGAAATAATTTTAGCGCTGTCATCAACAGATTTGATTGGTTCTATTATTTAACGTTCTAATCATCTCGTTAAAACTGTTTATAAAAGTATCACCCCCCTGGCTATTTATTCAACTCTTCTCTTTTTCTTAATTATTTAATATAAAGAACAAACTTGCCTTTAAATTAATATTCATTGTTGTTTGAATTCCAGCAATGGTTATTTTTCATCTGTATTTGAATTTCACTTGAAATATGACTTTCTAATAACCTTTATGTAATGTTTTTTTTTGGTCTAACCAGTTGCATGATCAGCAGACTTAAAAATATTCTCTTTACTAATAACATTAAAAAAGTTACTTACGTTTCCGGTTTAATCAAATTTCTTACTATCTTGTGGTGATGATAAAACGAAACTCTCATTTGTTATTTTAATACTGTTTTATCATCTCTTAAAGCATTTCTAATGTTTAAAAAGTAAGTAAAATTTTCAATTATGTTTAATTTAAATATTTGAACAATTGCTCATATTCTATTTGCTCAATCAAAACATTATTATTTCCAGATTTATTTTATAAAATTTTTTTGTCTTAGCTCGAGAGCAATATAATTGTTCTGTTTATGATTTTTTTTTACTTGAACGTATTTTACTCTGTAAGATAGACTAAAATCAGTATCGTTAGGCTGGGTTTAAAAATCATGGAAATTCGACCGATATTTTTTGTCTTGTATCAGATAATTTGTCTATCTGTAACTGAAAATCCCCAGTTTGGTTCCAAATACATGTTTTTGTAAAATATCTATAAATTCATCAAATCGCATATTTATACTAACTAAATCATCCGAAATACGTTTGGAGATATTTTTTTAGTTAATTAAATGTGGACAATAAAGTTGTTTTAATTACTTTTAGGAAGTTTACAATAGTTTTGCGAAATATAAAAAGTAACAATATTTTTAAATGACTGTTTTTTAATGATTTTTAACACGCATAAAGTCCTAAAATGTAAACAAATGTGTAAAACTTGAAGTAATGTCTTTTGGATTGTAATTTTTATTTGAGTTTTAAAAAATATTTTATATCTATTGTTATGTCCATCCTATTAATTTACAAAATTTTCTTGGGTTAAATCTTCACTTTTAACTAATATTTATTTATTTATTTTCAAATTTATTTAATATTTATAAGCTTATTATAATACATTTTTATTGTTTGATATAAATTTTTTCTAAAAACGTACCCCATCTACTTTCTCTAAATATTTAAATGTATTTCCCAATATATTAATTTAAATAATTTAAATATTAAAAATATATTGTTAAACATGTAAAACTAGACTAACTTTGAATAGTATGCGCATGAAATCTGTAGAAAATATGTTTTCATTCTTTTTTGGAGATGATATGCAATAAACATTAAGTAGAGTCCTAGATTTTACTCAACATAAGTAATCGGGTGAACAAAATTTAACAAGATATAATCTCTGTTCTTCAGAGACAGTATTAGTTTTAACAATAAATTTCCTTTCACCAAACCTAGATGAAAGGTCTATTAATGAACATGACTAAGCATTGTCAACAAGATTTAAGGTTAATGATTCTAAAATTAGAACTAAACAAAAAAGTTAATACATATTTAATTCATAATCTTTATAATATTAAAAATCTTAGTTTAAGAGAAAAAAATATTGACACAGATTTAATTAAGACTGCAATAAAAGAAGAAAAAAAAATACTTGTTGGAAGTTCCGACTCAAATAAAAAAGAAAACAAAAAAACTTGAAAACACTTGTCTACTATCAGCTACAAAGTTATATAAACTTGTCAGGAAAACTTACCCAAAAAGGTTGTTTTTTAATTCAATAAATATATTTGAGTGGCCGATTTATTTTATATGTTAACTTTTCTAGATATAATAAATGTTAATATATGTTAAATGTAATAAATAAAATTTTAAAATATGCATGCAGTTTTATTTAATAAATAAAGCTGAAAATACTTAAGGAAAGCATTTAAATGTTAATTTATACAATCTAGTAAAAACCTATAAATTATAAATTGATATTTAAAGCGAATTCATTAGCATAACTTTATCAAATAATTTATAAAAAGTTTTTCTGGAAATGGAACTTTATCATATATATAATAAAGATAGAACAGTTTTAGTTGAAATATTTAATGAAACTAAAAATTGTTAATGGAAAAATATTTGTAGTAAATAATGATAGTAATCGCATAAATATTTAAAATAAATTAATAACTAGTATAACAAGAGAAAGAATAGCACTCAAAGAAGTGAGAAAAATAATGTAAGGGAAGTGCAGACAAAAAATTTACAAAGTAATAAAAGGTTTTCATTTAGAAATAATGATTTGGCATGAATTTATCTTATCAAAGGTATCTTGATAAAAGATACATAAAAAATTAAATTGTTAAGATATTTTAAAGTGATACACTGTACCTTAGGTGTAAAACTATAACATTTAGATGGAGAATAAATTTCAAATCATTTCATGAGCCAGAGTCTCGAAAAATCCAAGTTTCACCAAAGGTGATAAAATTTTTACCTTTTAAAAATAGCAGATATGTACATAAGGTAAAATCGATATTCTATCAGCTATTACATATAATTTGTCATCAAAAGAAAATAAAAAAGTATGTTGAGATTTATTGTAATGATGCTAAATTTCAGATCTGATTAAATTCATATCATGTATTTGCTTTGTATTATATTAAGTACTGATATAATTTTCTATTTTTTTTTCATTTTAATTGCGGATTTCTTATCTTTATACCTCTTTTGAAACAGAATCTAATGCAGGCATTTAAAATTTAAATTCAAAAAATTAATTTATTATTTTTCTTGTTACTCATCCTTCATTTTGTCAAAAGCTTTCTTGTTGTGTCATCTTCTTCGATCACTCATTTCATAAGAGTGGGATGCGTTGCACGTCATTATGCGCTCTCTGTCCCAGGGCATCCGTCTTCAGCAGTGGTTTATTCTTCTGACTTTTCCTTGACATAGGAGACTTGCCTCTGTCATGGCTATAGAACGTTCCCCGCCCTTGGTTCCTCTGTCTGAGTGCCTACACAGGCCACTCCCCAGCAGCAACTGGAGCGATGCCAGTAAAGTACCTTGCTCAAAGGTCACAACAATGTGCCAGCAGCGGAAATCGAACCCAGGACCCTTAGGTCCTAAAGCCAATACACTCACCACTGAGCTACATCGCCTGGTGTTTGTTGTTGTGTCTAAAGAGATGAGTTGAGAGATTTAGAAAATAATCACATGTATCATAGAAATATACCTTTTTCATGTAAAGAACAGTTTTATATAATAGAGCACCTGTATTTCAAATATTATTATTATTATTATATTATTATTATTATTATTATTATTATTATATTATTATTATTATTATTATTATTATATTATTATTATTATATTATTATTATTATTATTATATAACATTAAATTGAAAACCATACACTAAATATTTAGTGGCATGAAGCATGTTCATTTTTCAGTAGTGGTTTAATAAAATTAATTATTTTATTTTAAAATGTTTAGTAAAATTAGTTTATAATTAATAATATCTCTACTATACTTCACTTATTTTGTTACCACGTGCTTTTAAAGTTGTTCGGGGATTGTGAAATCTTTTACAACTATTTGTTTTTAATGATTTTCCATAGACTTCCATAAACAAAATCATTCATTAACATAGAATTTTCTAAAGAATTGTATGTAGAGCTTTTCCAAATATGGCTTTAACTCATTCTAACGTTTTAGTCAAGATGATTGAGTAATAGCCCTGACGTTCTGTTATTTCTATACCTGGAGATAGATAAAATTGAATCTTCCTATAATGCATAACGATCCTTTCTATCATATTATGTATTTGACAGTTTTTAATCTTTGAACTAGCTTTTAATTTTTAAAAAAAAAAAACGTTTTATTTGATTAAAAAATAACCGCACTTTTTGAGGTATACGTTTCTCTGTAGTAAAATAATAGTCTTTGTTTTGGTCATACAACTTATCTTATCTGTCATTTCTAAAACAGGAAAACAACCGTTCCATATTAGAGAAATTGCGGTATATATAAATAATTGTCAGGAATCTGATTTATTTTTAAGCACTTTTAAAGCAGCAGATACGTAAAATATATCTTTATATTCTCCTAAATTTTGTAGATTACATTTTCACATTTATTTAAAGTACACGTTTATATATGCAGAATTACAAAGATCATCTTAATTAATTGGTTACAGTTAAGACTATAGTAGACATATATCTGAATAAATTCAACTTTCTAATTTATAATCCTTTAAATGAAAAAGATGTTACTTTTTAAACTGCTTGTGGCACTAGAGAAATTGATTCTTTCTTTGCAACATCCTTAGAAAAGACACGAGAATTACAATTAGATATACAACAGAGTGTAACAAATTTTCAAAACGTTTTCAGTTATCCTGCCTTTTTAATTGGTTACGGTCAAGTTTTGGTCAGCTGTTTACTAACGTAGCACTGGTTTTTCTAAAGTGTCAGTTTTCCACCCTCAACATTTTAACACATCATTACTGATAATACTGGTACAACTAACTAACTTTTCCAAAACCAAAAAAACAAACCAATTTAAATCATGGAAAAAGGTTTATTCGTTACATTTATTTAATTCTTAAATACAGTAAAAATTTTAATTGCTTTTGCAGAAATCAAAAATGCACAACTTTTCGGGCCTTTCCTTCTATGCATTCGAGTATCATCACGAATTAGACCCCAAATATAGTCACCCATCTTTCTGACATCCCATCTTTCCTGATATCTCTTTTCCATAGTTATGATATCTTGGTGAAATCTCTCACCATGATCTTCACTGAAATCTCCCCATGTTGTCTTTGAAGAAATCTAGAGGAGAATGAAGGACGTGAAGCTGGAGAGACATTCCGCATCCAAGCTTTTTGTGAATCATCCTTGTTGCAGTCTTTAAAAAAAAAACAATCATCTTAAAATCTCCACAAACATCCCATCTATATTTTTTGTAGTCAATTGTATCCAGCAGAAAGTTAACATTTTCATAATGTTCCTTCACATGTACAGAATGGCCAATGGGTATCGAAGGATATTTGTTTCCATTGTGAAGGACTGTTTCGAGACCTCTCACCGAACTGTCAATGAATAGACGCCATTCAGTAGGATTGTGCACAATACCCATTTCGTAAAACAAGCTATTAATGTCACAGCAGAAGCACAATTTGCCATTCACTGAGAAGTTTTCATGCCTCTTTCTGTAAGATGTACATTTACAATTATTACCCCAAAGATTCCATTCTTTCAGCCTTGTTATAAGGAGCTCAGCATTAGATTTTCTTAAACCTTAAACCTAAATCTCGTAAAGTCATCCAGTTCTCGCTGATTTGAAAAATGATGCTTCTTTGAATTTTTCTGGTTCTTTGGATGGATTGTGACTGTGGCACTGGACGGTCATCATTGTGTGGAACTGGTGCAATGGATAATGAAATATTGGGATACACAATATCATATCGGTTTTGGGTGTTCCTGAATCTTGACACATCCACTAGACAAAAGTAACAGTCATCTATATGATCCTTAGACTCTCGCCAAATACTAGGGATTGCAAATGGTATTGCTTTACGATCTCCTCTTAGCCATCCATCTAGTGCTGATCTGCATGTTCCTCAAGCCACATGAGGTGGCCATACTTTATCTTGATCGCCAATCTTCATTCCAAAGTATGATTCGTAGGCCAGTGAAAATTTATTGTTCGGTGTGATCTATTTTCAGCCATTCTTAGCTAATAAAAGAATTTTAAAAAATAATCACCTGTTCATACTGGGTTGAGTGTGCACAAGGGTTGATATACCTTGGTTTATGGATGGAAGTTCTAGAAACTTCTAGAAACTGCTAGAATGTTCTTAAAAGAATCTAGAAATGTTTAAGGTGTTCCGTATTATGCACAATTATTTCTAATATAATTTACCAAAAAACAATGCTAGAACTGTATTTAACATACAAAAATGCCATGGGAAATGTAAAACATCAAGTTAACTAAAGTTTTGTTACCACATTATAATGAAAGATAACAGGTATATGATTTGAATATTTAACACTTTAATTACATTTATAACGAACTGGTCTAAATTCTCCTGTAAAGTGACATTGATCTCCACCTACTTTTTCTTTTTAAATAGGTTTTACACAAATTTTGCAATGAGTCGAGTTATAAAATGTATGTTCATTTTGTAGAGTAAAAATCCTTTATTTAAACAATTCTAAACTGTTAAAACTATTTTGACTATTATATAGAAAAGTTTGGTAAATATCTTGCCCTTTTCGGTATTGTCTCTGTAAATAAATGGTTGAAATTTATGTTGATTTTTCTCTGATACTATATGAAGCAAAATGAGAAGGAAGCGAGTTTCCGATAATATTTTGTAGTCGATCTTGTGGTCTATTACTGGCAGTAAACTTTCAAACTTTACGTAAACCACAAACAGAAATTTAAGCTTAGCCGATAGTTTATTAAATTTTAAGGTGTTGTTAAATTATAATTTGGACCATTCATGAACTAGGTTTATTTTCTGCAGATGTTAATCGGTAAGTTGTTCATTTATCTTCATAGTCGTCGTGTTGATTATGTTCTAAGACTGAGTTTTTTATTCAGATAACTTGACATTTATTCCCATTTTTAAATAAAATTAAATCAACACGAGTACGTTAATGTAAAAAAAAAAAAATACTCTAAGTAGAACAAGTTTCTGTGTATCTTTCATCACACATACAAACATAAATAAAACTGTGAGTATCATTATTAACCCCAAATTCTGAAGTTTGATTTGCAGCTGCAGGTACATTATTCCTATCATTTTAAATTTATGTTCATATTATATATACAGCGGTGTGCAAAAGTCTTGCATAAAAATGACTAGACTTACAAAATGGGTTCATATTTTGTAGAAATTAGTAACTATTGTATGTTTTCTGTTTTAATTGAAAGGTATCGGTGTCTTTAAACGATTTATAACACTAAGATGCATTTTGTAATTGCGCAGTCAAAATTTAAATATTAATAAAATAATTTGCATGAAATCGGCGTGTGCAAAAGTGTTGCATAAACTACAAAAAATTAGAATATATATTTTATGCTATAATAGTTTAGGATAGTATAATATAAATATGAAAAAACTGTCATTTTCCACTATTCTGATTCATTTTTGTTCAATATAGTGATGCCGAGAGCCAGATATTTGACTCCCGAACAGCGGGCCACGATCGTTCGCATGAAAGAAGATGGTGAAACTGAGTATATATAATCTGTAAGGATGTTGCTTCAAATCATTTGGATGCTGATATATATCAGAAATAACGCCTTTTATCTTCCTTTTGAATACAGTGCCTTATATCACCAGCTAGAAGTGTACAGGGTGACGCTTTTTTGAGTGAATTGTATTTTTTCTTAACGAGTTTAACAACTCGCTGTAAGCTACATTTAGTAAATGTTTAAATTGTAAATTCACTATCATCTTTTATTTTATTAAATGCCTCATGAGGATCTAGTTTATTATGAAAACTCTTTATCGCGCATATATTAAAAAAATATATCCTGATTGAACCTAGGACTTCTTACTGCTGTCGTTTGTAAATCTCAACACCTTTAAAATCATCACCAAGAGCTGCATTTAACAAAGGAGTTTTTACATAATTTGTTTTTAAAGAAAAACCTCAATTAAATTTTCTATTTAACTTTATATCCTTAAGCAAAAGTTCCCTCATTTTATTTCTGTCTCTAGCTTTGCAGGCCCTTAATGGATTATAAAGAAAGTCGTAGATTCCAGTAGAGGGACTCACGTAATTAGTTGAGTTTATCTTGAAATTCTTCATTTACACTCCTGGGTAACTATATTAAATAATCGGTTTTGTTTTTAAATCTCAACTTACTTACGATACAAGGATAAAATCTTTCCTCAAAATGTATACTCACCATTTTATTTAGTAAATAATCCACTTAATAAATAAGGAGTTCAAGCAGTTTTCTCACGCGCCAAGGCTCTCGAAACATGCCCTTCCTCGGCTGATTAGCAAAGACAGGCACACTCACGGTGTACATTCATGTGCCGCGCCTAAATAACACCTGACGTTTCTGCCGAAATGTAGACCTAGGGGAACCGCCTAACACACAGCAAGTCAAAGACTGTTAACGATGTAACCATATGCTCTTCTCGCTGCTCTGAAATAATCCCAAAGGAAGTCAGCGCCATTGATTATTACCGTTTAGATGTATCTGCGTTCGGTTTCTACTTCCTCCACGGAGGCGTCCTCGACGTCTCTTCTAGTTTACGTCTCGTTTTACTTCCCAAATCCCGTTTAATGCTTTACATTGGCGCCTTTGATGGCTATAGCCCGTCCCCTTCAAGTAACAGCGATCGGTATCTTAACTGCACCGCCGGGGGATGTGTGTATGTGTGTTAAAATATGGTCATCTATAATTCTTGCTCCAATTTCTACACGTACTTGTATCCCCAACGAGCCCGGAAAAGAACCAGATTACCTTTCGTCAACCAACCGATGACCGATCCAGTCGCCGCAGAACCGAAAAATAATTCACCAACCCTTTTTTTTATGATTGGGAAAAGTCCGGTTCTTTAGGTCGGCGACTAAAGACGCAGTGAAGACGGATCTTTGTCCTGTCGTCTCCGCGGTGCCGAGAGGAGGGGCTCGGGTCGCAGATCCTTTGATTTGCGTAGCGAGAACCCGAATAATTTCCGCTCGAGGCAGGCAGTGGTGGTCAAAAGTTGGGGGGGGGGCAGAAGAAGTTGAGAAAAATTCCTGAGTTGCTCTCGGAGGTTCATCTCGGCGCGATAATCATCCATCTTGTTTTGTACGGGCTCACACCCACTTACCCCTCAACCCGAAGACCTGCTCGGCCTTTAAGTAGCAGCAAGAAGGCAAACGTAAGCATTTTACTTGCATCGCGCACCTGTCTCCGGATGTTACCTGTCTGCAGATGACGATGAGAAAAATCTATTTCTGTAATTGAGAAAAAATAAGGCGTACTTCCGTCTGGTCACACTGATAAGCTTTCACGTAATACAAATACCGCATGGGCCTCTGTTGGCCTTCGTTATTGAGCCACCGATTAAATATTTCAAAGATTACATACGATTTGCTTTACTATCACGAGACAACATCGTTTATTCCATTTCATGTTATGCTGAAGAGTTCAAGCAGGATCTTCTCTCTCTCTCTCTCTCTTTTAATATCTCTTCATCTCTCTCTTCATTATCATCTCTCTCTCAATATCTCTTCATCTCTCTCCATCTCTCTCTTTCTCTCTCTCTCAATATCTCTTCATCTCTCTCCATCTCTCTCTTTCTCTCTCTCTCAATATCTCTTCATCTCTCTCCATCTCTCTCTCTCTCTCTCTCTCTCTCTCCTCCATCTCTCTCTCTCTCTCTCATCAGTATTTATGACGAAGCTATCATCGTTGTCATGCCGATTGTAGCGCATGTGAATACATTCACACTGGAAAATGCTGTTCTTCATCTTTCCAGTTAAATAAATCATTTTAAAGTCACCCGACTCGAAAACTTCACTTATTTATTAACCAAAAACAGCTTCTTTGAACGCGTTACTAATGACATCTGCGAACGCCGAACGTCTGCCTTTAGTTTTGATGTGGAGCAGTTTCAAAGACCTTACCGTAGTTTAGGCAAATGGCATCAACTGTATAACCTTTATTCACCTCAAGACTCATCGTCCACGAGTCCAAGAAGATTTCTATGAACGTAGCCGCCTCGTCTGAAACCAGTTCTCATCTATGAGTTGATTTTTTAATGATCGATTCTAATGTATCTTTTTATGATACTTAGTTACGCCAAATATTCGGCAGTTCTTCCTGATTCACTTTATAATTCTGTTGAGAGAAAAAAAAACGACAAAGAAAAGTTTTCATTATCGAGCTATGCTAATTCTTTAACTAATTAATTTGCTTACGCCTTAAATCCATGCTTTTGTGCAGAGTTAAGAAGGGATTTTCTACTCCGTTCCTCTTATACAAGGGTGCCAACCAACAGAGTACTAACAGAAATGCTTTCCATTTTTTCTTGATATTGGCGGCCATATAATTTTGCTGATGCCTTGGTTTCCTTGTATTAATGGCACCGATACCAATATACCCATTGGTTTAACTTTCTTCTGTAGTTGCCCATTGGAGACAATATAAGGTAACCTGGCTTCGAAAGGAGCTTTTATGTGATGCCTTAAAAAAAACTCCACAAAGTTATTAATAAAGGCAAAACCCATAATTTATTCATATCCATTTATCTAACAGTGAGAATGGACCTGGTAACAAGCTACAGCAACAGCAGAATCGGGGTACAGGAATAGAGCTTAGTAGCGTGACGGAAAAATATGGCCAGTAGAGCCTCACGGTTCGGACGGTCGTCAGAGAACAGGCTTACACAACAGTCATCGAAAAACGCGATCTATCAGTCCCGTCGTTGATCGAATGGTTGGCTCCGCTGTACCGACTCGTCAGCATGACCCGCTCTTTCCGCTTCCTCCGAGAGCACCTATTCATTCGCAGCGCGGTCCAGAAAGCGGATCGGAATTTGGTCGAGATGAGGTTGTAGATGACGGGGTTCACAGCGCTGTTGAGGTACGTCAGGATACGAGGGACGCACATGAGGTTGAAATATCCTTCCAGTCCCAGTTTATGGTGATCGCGTGCTGACCCGTAAACTATCCACATGATGACGATCTTAATGGGCAGCAGGCAAAAGAAAAATATCAGAATGACCCCGATCAGGATGTAGATTACCTGCTTTCTCGACTTCATCGCCTGGCAGTTTTTTGAGCTCACGGCGGCTCCTTTGAGCGATTTCTGGACGAGCAGGGTCCGTATGATGCTGAAATACAGTACGAATAGGAGAAGCAGAGGAAGGATGAAGACGAGGAAGAACAGGATGCATAAATACACGTGGTGCCATATGTAGATAAAGGATGTCCGACATACGTAGACGGAGGTGCCATCGTAGAACGTAGCTGAATCTAGGTAGGTTATGAAAAGGAATGGCGCATTAAGCAGGGCCGAAAAGATCCAGATGAGAGCAATCATCTTGACTATCTTCGACCCACTGAACGTCGAGTAGTTTAACAAAGGATGGCAGATGGCAACATATCTCTCCAGACTTATAGATACTATCGTCAGTATGGAGGCACTGGTGGACAGGTTTTCCAGGTACGCCACCAATTTACCTGTAATTAAAAAAAACATAGATAATAAAAGTATCAAAACAACTGTCTAGAAATTGACTTCGTATTTCGATTCTCTATTGGAGATAATTAGCGGAAGTTGGCGCTTCGAGTAAACTTTTGCGACCGTCCTCTTCAGAATGTCTTTAAGGAATTTTGATTTCGTGTAATTTATTCTAAAATTATAAGTTCATCCATGAATAAGTACTGTTTCCTGAATAAACATTACACATTTCTTCGTGTGTTTTTTTCCCAAGAAAAAATTCTAAATAAATTTTATTTAGTTGAAACTGATATTTTAATTGCAAACAGATTCTGTAGTTTCTCATTGTTTCTAACATTACGTTAATACATTGCTCCTCACATCTGAAATTTTGGTTAACAATTACCCACAATTCCCTTTCTGCCCAATTTTCCGTCATCCTAAATTAAGAATATAATTATCTGTATTTCCTGTTCGAATAGTTTACGCCTTTTTTTAGCATTGAATTTTATTTTCCACTTGACTGACTCCAGTAACAAGTTACCAGAATTAAGCTGAAAACTATTTGCATTCATTTTTCATTATATTAACAAAAGCACATATTTTTTGGTGTCGTCTGCAAGTTACCTTTAAGAAAAAGGTATAAACGGTAGCGATTATTTTTCGAACGTATTACCCATCACTGAAGCTCAGGGAGGTTACCGCCGACGGATTGAGGTTAGTTCTTCGTTACTCATTGATGCGCAAACAGTTTCGTACCACTGATAGCATCCCTGACCAAACAAGTCTTGAGAGGAATTTCCGTAACCGAATGCCGCAACTTGTGGTGACTGTTCTCCGGGAAATTACGAGCAAAGAAAATTGTCGCATTTGGAAGATAAAAAATCCTCGTGTCGCACGAGAGCTGCATAGTGAGGTGTTAGTGCTTGGAATCAGGTCCACAGCCATTGTTGTGCCTCATCTGTTTCAAAGACGAGACCAGAAATGCCAAAATGAAGTCAGTAGGATAGTTGACCATCTTTATCCCTGAACAAGAAGCTCACCTAGCTGACCGCCCATTACAGACTAATTGTGGATTCCAAATGGCATCCAATGATATGCGTGGATTCTCTAAGAGGAACTATTGTGATAGATCTTCGAACAGAACGGGAGTGGACTGAATGCAGTGCTAGATTTATGGTACCTGGTGAAATAATTACGCTAATGTAATTTTAAGGTGATCCACTTTTCCCAAGTAAAGTGGATCGAAAACAAGTTTTCATTTTGAAACATTTTTGTTGAACCTTGCGACCATTTGCTTGGTACCTTGTATCATTAGCCTGTCCGTAAGTTAAGATACTTTTAATAAATGCTATAACTTTAGCAACAAAATAACTTACTCTGTATTGATTTCTTTTTTTTTCTTCTCCTGAACTGATTCGCTTTACTACAAATTAATCTAATTAACGAATCCTCATACATTCGATTTATCTAATAGGTATCATTACAAAAAAAAAGTCGAATGTTTTATTTTGACAACACTTTCAAAACAGATCGATGGATCTCTGATCCGAAGCCCACGCTAATTCTATAGTACGGCGCAGCTTTATATCGATACATCATTCTTGCGAAAGATCGGGAAAATTATTGTAACCGCTGTTTGGTTAGCAGCCAAAAATGCTATTTTCTTTTTCAAATTATTCCGCTTCATTCATCATTGAATGGTAGTATAAGACAGCTTCATGTCAATTCTGAAACAAAGTGGACAAGTCTTTGTATACAGAATATTATACGGTTCTGTTTATTGGTCTTTTGAGGTGAAGGTCAGCGAAGACACACACACATAAAACCGACCAGAAATTTTGGAAGTAAACACAAAAACTGTAAGAATTATAATTCTCCTCATTACATATTGGATGAATGTAAGATTCGGTATACGAAAGCAAAAGCCAAAAAAAACAAAAACAAAACTTCTTTCACCAAAATATCTTGCTTTTTTTACTTCAGAAAACTGAGATATTAAAAATAGTTTAGATGTTTATAGAACGTAATCTTTGACAGTGCCCCGTAATTTCACTGGATGACAAATGGAGTAATGAGGTAGGAACATGTCGCAGAGTATTATAAATTGAACAAACGTTTCTAATCCCGCAGAAAAGTCACAACTGTTCAAGGTTACGATTATTAAATTTTTCTATTGCCAAGATAGCGTTAGAAAAGCAAATTGATCTTGACACGTGATTTACTATTTGTACGCTCCCTGGCAGAAAGACAGATTGCCGAGAAACTTAGAAGTTCCAAAAGAAGGCGTTCGCTACACACTATGAATAAAAAAACCCAGTCTATAGGGAGAAATGCGGATACAATGAAAGAAGAGAAGTAACATCTGTAGAAGAGGGAAAATATATCACGCTACTGAGGATATAGAAGAATTACAGTCCCAAACATTACAGCATAGTTTAATATCACAAAAAGAAAATTTGGTATTCCTGACAACGTAAATGGTCTCTCGATGTTTATAGTTTAAATAGTCATGAGTATGTGAGCAGAAACGCTGCTTAGGCTTCCTGACAAAGCGAAATTACTCAAGCATTGGTTTATAAAAGACTGGAATAAAGTGTTCTGGAATGCTGAGTCAACGTTTGAGATCTTCGGGTCCAAACAAAGTTATGTCTGTGCGCAGGAAAGTTAGAAAACACTTGTCAAAAAAGTGATGTTCCTACCGTTAGACTTGGAGGAGGTAGTGTAATTGTTTGAGTGAGTTGTGTTGGTGCTATTGCAGAAAACTGCATTTGTAGAACTAGTGGACCACCAACGAAAGATCGTCATCGCAGCGCTCTGCAGAAAAAAAAAAGCAATTCCTTCTAATTACTAGATTATTCATTCTTCAAAAAATAATAACTGTAACACACTTCCAATTTAGGTTGACAATATATCGGAAGCAAGGAAAGGCGGGGTGTCCTCCAGAACGAGGTTTGGCTGTCTGCAGTCGACTGATTTATCACTCTTTAAACACCTGTACAGTGAACCGTGCGGGAGTGTCAGGAAAATGAATCTAGTTAAGACAAACTTATACTAATACCTTCAGACAGCATGGTACTCGGTAACTCCCAAAAATATTTGGAAAATTTGCCCGATATACTCCAGCAAACAGTTATCAAAATAAGAAGTGGGTATTTCGATACAACAGTTATCTGTCAAAACGTTTTAGCTATGTGTATTTTGCTTCTGTGTAAAGAATCTTATATTCACTGAGTTACAGAGAACAATAAACAGGCTAGTCTAGTCTCTCTCTTAGATAATTGTCCTCATGTTTGTTTTTTTAAAAACTTTTGGCTGTTAGTGTATATATGATAAGTTAACATGTATTAGAAGTAAAATCGAAAGATTCTTAATCACCTTTTTCGAGAAAACATTTTGAAAGAATTGAAGGTCACCACTAAATACTATTAAATATATTACTAGTTATATCAACTGAAATGTTTTAGGAGTGTCACTATATTCCTGTATTCTTAACGCAAATGAAATGACCGGATGGTGGGAAACAAACGGAACAGCTCTTTTTGGCGGAATCTAATGTTTCCGGTAGAGCGGATTGATTAAGTGTTGAAATTTGTGGTTTTGAAAAGTCTGTGTAATTTAGAAAACGCCTTTTCTCATCTGCAAAAAAAAAAAAAAATAAACTTACTGTTGATATTATATATAAAATAATGTCCAGTTTTGTGGGGGAAAAGAAAACTAGTTTTTCCTCGCTCCACCTGATCTCAGCACTAATGCGATCAAGAAAACTACGATTCGGAAGTTGTAAACAGATCTGGTCCTATTCGTCTCCAATCCCCTTCAGCTGACTTGAAGACAAACAAGCGATGTCAATGCAATTCCGCTTTAACGGCAAATGTTTTTTTTAGAAAGAGTTCTGGAGGAATCAGTGCCACTGTTTTACCGGACATCCTTTCAACTAATGTCTCGTAAGATGGAATATTTTCCCCAATCATCCTTAATTGCTTTTGCCGGTTTTTCTCTATTCTCTTGGTGCCGTTTCAATTAAATTGTATCTCCGCTGCTTTTTTTAACATTCCCAATTCGGTTTAAATAAAGAGAATTTTAAAGGCCAGTCTTCCAAACGAGTTATATAGTTAATGGATGGAAAGACGGCATTACGATGCTAAGATTCACCATCAAGATGAAGTGTCTCAGCAGATTTTACAAAAGTTCTTGTTTCAAAAAATGTAATACCAATTTGTATTCGTTGTTGTTCCTTTGGTACAATTACCGAAGTGCCTTTATGTTTTTTTTTATGAAGGAAACAGATCCAGATGTGGAAACGTTCTTGGCGAAATAGAGCTAGATCTAAATGATTTACCTGGGTTCCCACCACCTGACTTTCCAAGCAAAGGAATTGAGTAAACTTTTATTCGCAAATATCGCTGCGCTCCAAATTTCTGCTAGCAAACTTTGCCATTTCTTACAAAACCAGTTTTTACCCAATATCTCCAAACGTTTATCCAATATCTTCTTTGTAGTGTTTTATTCTAATTATCTAGATAGTGCACCAGTCGAAGCAAACCTATCCTTCTCTGGAAGTCTTTTGCAAGTCAGTTCTTGCCTTGATTACAGTTTTTTGTTGATCTACCTCTCGTTTAAAGGTGCCGAGTGTTTATTTTGATAATCTCGTCGACATTTATTACTGGAAGATCATTTCCTTTTCAACCATTTCGATCTATGTACCAATCTATTCTACGGTAATTTCCACCCTTATTTTCTTAATTTGAGATTGATATTCTGCTGGAAACTTACTTGAACATTGATTGATGCGTGTATGACTATTTATATACATCGAAAAGCTATGACAGGCTTTCTAGAAGTCTTCAGGATACTCTAGCTTAAAAGGAAAATCCTGACAGTTTTCAGAGCATAGCTGTAAAACCAAAAATAATCTAAAGTATAATGAATGCAAACTTTTTATTGTTGAAAATATCCCTTAGGCATAGTTAAATGGACATTTAAAAAAATATGGTTTACAAAGAATTTTATCGCATGAGCAGGGAAACAAGATTCATTGTCAACCTGTTGTTCTGCATTCGGATCGAAGGCTTACTGTCTAACATCAAAGCGAACAATGAAATTTACTGAGGATCAGATGAGCTATTATTCAACGATGTAGGAAGAAAAAGATATTTAATGGACGAATAAATCACGCACAATGTTTTTAGATTTCTATCACATACCCAACAAAACGTTTATGCTCACTCCACACGATCATCTTTTACCAAAAATATAGAACTGCACAGACATAATACTGTAAAAATAGTCCTGGTTTTATGTAGTTAGAAATTACTCTCCCATTTTTTGTCTTGTACGTTTACTGTTGTCAAAGGATGGGAATAAACGCAAGATTACTTTTACTGTGTAAGAGAAATAACGATACCAATAAGACGCTGGTCATGATGGGCTGTCGCTGGATGTGGTAACAAGTCCGGGTTGCGCATGTGACAGTTTCTTTCACACCCAGTAAATATTATTCACAAGATGAAAAAAACAAAATTGCAGTTGATTACGGTTTGACAGAATTACTTGAAGGGTGAGTACAAGACAAAAAAAAATATAATAACAACAGCTCATACTATTCCTTCAGTATTTTCTTATTTTTTTTGTTGCTATTAATGAATTCGCAATGTAACAGACATATTACTTACGCTCGTTAGCAGTAGGTCGTCTCGATCTAACGGATAGTAGGTGAACAAAAAATCTCATGTCGTTCGCTTTGTCGTAGGTTGAAAATCTGTTTGTTTTAATGTGATCATCTATGTTACAAAATGAAAACTCCCAAGAGTCCATCGAAAAGCTGAATTAACATACCCTAATAACATTTCCCCTTTTATTAACATCAGAGTGTAAATGAAAATATCATAAATTCAAAGAGCTACATTTTTGCCTTTACGGTTCAGTTGCTTTTTTTCCGAACGAAGTTCCCAAAGTTTTGATAAAGACCTCGATCTACCACAAGAAGTTCGTAATTTCCGAAGAATTGTTTGACATCGGTGGTACCGGGAGACGTATAACACTTGCCACTTTCGTTCTTTAGAACTGATTAGACTCTAGTTTCCGTCGATGGCATCGGTAGTGCTGTCTACGGAATCTGCGACATAGCAAAGCTCATTGTATATCTGTGTAAGCAGGGAATCGGTAGATGACTTCTCTTTCCCTCATCTCCACCTACTCGCAATGACAGGGACACAATCCTCCATCAGTGCATATCTGTATCCATACCCGATAGTGGATTGTTTAACTACAAGTCTATTAATAAGACAGTTCTCTGCCCTTTATTTAATTAGTGAATTTATTAACTTTTATGTTAGGCAATCAGTCAAGTACCCTCCACCCCAAAGTTAAATGTGTGAGCTAAAATTAGAAAAACAAAACAAGCCTGCTGGAATTTTCCCTTCTGTAGCAAAGAGGAATAACTCAATAGAAGCGACCCAGAAAGTTACATAGTTATCGTCCGTGAGTGATTCATTTAACGTGCATGGCGTGAAATACTCATCGCATTTATTGAACAAACAGTAGATTTTATTGGTTCCGCCTCGCCCTCTCACAGTGAGTCGATCGTTGTCGATAATGCATACGATCTCTAGCAACTACGTGTTACTTGTACCCCGTTTCTATCCCCTAAATAAAACAAACTTAACTGGGACCTCTTACAAAGGATTTCTCGATCGTGCTCCTGCACTTATACCAGTGTTTAATTCTGTGTGTTTGTGTGTCGGGGTGTACAATCACTGTTATCCACATCTTCGATCCGTGTCGAATAACTTTATTTCTGATATGATTGATCCCAGGTTTCAGCGCCGTTATTTTCTTTGAAGGATCTGATGATCGACTTGTTTATAGTGGAAAAATGGAAATCTTTCTTTTCTTGGTTGCGTCCTTAGCCTGACAAATCCGACTGTCAGGGGCTAGGCCTGACAATTATTGGACGGTTTTAGATATTGGGGAGGACAGCCAGTGGCTTTAAAACTTGATTAAAGAAGTCAGCTGTAGCATGTCGGGCTTGCTAATGGAAGCGATCGAGAGATGAGTGGACACGGAGGAGGATAGTCAAAGGGAAACACAATAAATCTGTTATATAAATATGCATACGGCTCTGTAGGTGACTTAGTCTCCCTCTGAGGATAATCATTACGTGGACGATAGATAAACAAACCAAACCGCACAATGTCAGACAAATTACTATCCTGAAATGGCGACGCGAACTTTTCCCCATAAAACTTCAATAAATGATTTTTTTTTTTTTTTTTTTTTTGCATCTGGTAATAAAACTCTGGAAATCACGTCAAAGTCGCAGCGATTTTCCAATGGGATTCCTCAATTGTTCCCCTTCCTTGTTCACGCAAAATCCTCCGAAACATTTTGTCTATTTATTCACACACACACACAAAAAAAAGAGTTTACAAAATAGTTAAACGCAGCCTCTCTTTGGAATCATCAATGGACGGCGTATGAAAAGCGTCGTGAGGTTTCTCGTGTTTCCTCTTGAGAACATTCCAGATTATTTTATCAGTTTTGAGGCCGGGGCGCTCCCGGGCAGCCAACTTATACGCATCCGTCAACAAGCAGTTTC
This sequence comes from Nautilus pompilius, assembly GCA_018389105.1. Classification (NCBI taxonomy): domain Eukaryota; kingdom Metazoa; phylum Mollusca; class Cephalopoda; order Nautilida; family Nautilidae; genus Nautilus; species Nautilus pompilius. The sequence goes on from JACATO010000682.1 coordinate 441,246, forward strand.
CCACTAGCCCGGGTGACATGCGCACTGATTATATCAATGTGTCCGTCCCATGTACCATTTGCTTTACTCTACTGTCCTGCCAGGCTGGTCATCTATTAACCACCAAATCTTTCTTATTTACCTTCACATGCTGTCTTTACCAGCCAGCTTCTTCTACTCAGTAACTGTCAACCTTCCCTGAATTTTTTTTAAGACAACGAACGCTTAAAGCCAGGTAAAACTGTTTTGGCTTTATAAAATATTTATTAAGAGACATAACAATGAAAGATAAACCTATTTAAAAGTAAAATCATAATAACTAGAATTAGCGTAAACTACAAAGTCTTGTTTCTTGTAAATATTTTGACCTGCAACTTTTTTTTTCTTTCTCAACTGTTGTCTTGTATGATGAAATATCTCCCGAAGCCTCTTTAATGTCTTTAGGCGATCATTCTTTATTCTCCGGATGTCATTTTACGATAAGCCGCAGCTTCACTGCTGATATATTGTCAGTTGGATTTAAAGCAGGAGAATTCCCCACTCCAGTCTTTATACCGTTAAATTCTACAGTTTTTGAGCAATGGGAGAAAGAAACCTACATGGCTCTGTGTGTGTGTGTGTGTGTGTGACATAGTGAATTAACTTCCGAAAGACGAAACATTAACAGCAGAATGCAGCTTTTAAGCGGATTATGCAAAATTCAAGCATCATTTTGTTGTTTCTATAGATGTCCCTTTTGGTAGGGTTACCGCCTTTCCGTCACCATTAGCAAAGAAACAGGGCCGGAGAGTTTCCAGTTTGGTAGAATAGTTTAATCTAAATCTTTCACCTGATCGTATTCTGATCTTAAAAGTACCACGATCGCTGAAAAGATATTAAGTAAACTTTTATTTGCGAATATCAAGTTTTGCTTTAATCTCATATACTTGACAATCTTGGTATTTCTTACCAAAAATAAAATTGCTTCCGTTTATGCATGCCAAAAGGTCACTCATGGAGTTTTAGATGGGATGTGTGGTTTGAAGCCCATTATTGCCAAAGACCCAATTCGTTACATAAGCATTGATCTTCTCTTATTTTCACAATCGCAGATTAATATTGCTTTCTGAAGAATTATTTGAACACTGACTGAAGATGCTGATGCATGAATGATAAATGGACCGTTTTTATACGTGAAAGAAATTTAAAAAAATGTTTCTAAAAATATCCAAAATTTTCTCGATTGAAAAGAAAGTTATGACAATTTTCATAACTTATCAGAAAATTCAGGAATCCTGTAGATTACAATAGGAGATTTTAGAATATTTTGTTTGTTGCAAATGGTTAATTTTTTTGAAAATAGAACCTATTCGTTTTTCAAAAATTCATTTTTTTATGCACTTGGGTTTTAGATATAAGATTTGTTTTAACATGAATATAAACAACGTCGGGGGCATCAAATAAATACACAGAGAACTACCGACAGGCTAAACCGACTCTATATGGCGGTATATGTGGTCTCTCACTCTGAATCAATCCAGTGTTAACTAAGGCTAGTTAGCAAGGTTATTTTCGAGGCTTCATGCAATATCTGTCACAGAAAATCAACATTAAAAAAGATTTAAAAATCACGCAAGATTTAGTAATTTTTACTCAACAAACTTGGATTTATTCTTCCATTATTCTGTATGACGCATATAAACTTACAGCCGTTAATACAGACTCATCCACGAAATATTTCCATGTTTAATGGATCAGCGGATTCAGTGATCCATGCAATTACAAAGTAGATAATCGTTTGATTTCTAATATACACAAAAAACCCATTTATTGTTTAAATTTTATTACACACGACACTTTCTATCAGACTATCCTAATTTATGCTTAATGGGTTATTTCGATGAGAGTTCGAAAATTATAAGGCAGCCATTGTAATAACGATTCAGCGACACAATAGAGAAAGACGCTTCAGATCGACTAACGTCACCAGCATCAGTCACTTTTCACATGATATAGATTACACACGTGAGGACACTCGTGCAGCTATGAGGGAGGGACATGGCGCCAACTTCCTCCTGAGGCTGATAGCCGGAATACTGTTTCCTACAATTTATAAACTAGTATGGTGGCGAGGAAGAGAGACGTCTGAGAGGTCGACTCAGTAGGTCAGTAATTAAAATTAGCAAATGGAGGTGTAAAAATTAAGGAATTTAAAAAAATTAACAAATTGGGAGAGTGGTACGAAGTCCACTCATAGCTATCAGGTCGCTGCAAACGTTTTTCCGATTTTTATATATTGTTAATTTGGGGTTTCTATGCTTGTGAAGGTGTATGTAGATAAGTTATATTTCGTTTCGTGGCAGGTGCTTTTGAATTCATTATGCAAAACATACCTATTTAAAAATCATAAAACGGACACGTGTTTCAGGGTTGTGAGAGAAGCGTGGACTGAACAGCTTTTCGTGTAGTTTGCTGCACGAGTTCAAACCAGGCCACAAGGCGAGCGAGGCGACTCGTAACATTAAGCCAGCATGGGGCGAGGACACAGCAAATGAGCGCACAGTACAGCGATGGTTTGCAAAGTTTCGATCAGGAGATGTGAGCCTCGAGGATGAGGAACGTAGCGGACGTCCTTCCAGCTGTGATGACGACCGTCTGAAAGCCTCAGTTGAAGCCGATCCAAGAAAAACAGTACCAGAAATTGCTGGAGAGCTTGACGTAAGCACTGCAACTGTTTCCCGGCATCTTGACGCGATCTTCGCTTGTCACAAGAAACAAAAAACGAACCATTTCTTGACCGAATCATTACGCGTGATGGAAAATGGATCCTTTACGACAATCGCAAACGATCAGCACAGTGGGCTCGACAGAGACAAGGCGCCGAACCACATTCCAAAACCCAGCCTCTACCCAAAGAAGATCATGGTCACTGTCTGGTGGACTGAAATTGGTGTCATATACCATAACTTGCCACCTGGCGAAAGCATCACAGCTGGAAGATACTGTCGTGAATTAAACGTTGTTCATCAAAAAACTCCCAACGACAGCTGGCTTTGGTGAATCGTAGAGGCCCAATCCCGCTCCACGACAATACTCGTCCTCGTATTGCAAAAGTGACTCTTCAGAAACTGAACACTTTGGGGTACGAAGTTCTCCATCACCCAGCCTGTTCACCAGACCTTTCTCTCACAGACAAACACCTTGACAGCTTCCTCCATATGAAATTCTTCTCCAACCGGGCAGCAAATGAAACTGTCCTCCAACAGTTTATCGACTCCAGAAATCTAGATTTTTAACAAAATGGTATAAATGCGCTTCAAACTCGTTGGCAGAAGTGTACTGATTGTAACGGAACTTCCTTTGATTAATAAACTACACGTTTAGCAACAACATGAAGTCTTATTCTTGCGGTAAGAAACCGACAAACCTTTGTAACAACCTAATATATAACTGGTGTAACCTTTGAAGAGCACTGTATTACAGAATGTCTTTGCAGTGTTAAAGTTGTGAAGGACCGACTCGCTTTTTATTGATACTATCACCGTAAAACAAATGTTTTATGAAGTTACGAAGATAAGCCTGGAACAATAAATAGTTCCTAACAACCTAAGCAATAAATGAAAGCCTTTTATTATTCTTAACTCATTTTGCAGTTATGACACGCTAAATTATCATTAATGCTGGCTGCAGACACACAACAAGTGTTGCTAGCGAAAAGTAGATTTCTTTAACCTTTGCCAAAGCTTGGCTTGAGTTGGATTCAATAATTTATTTCAATACTGAAACGTTTGTCTAAATCTGATATTTATATATGTTAGTGTCAGACTATCTTAAGAACATAACTGAGTAAAGATCTGCTGACATAAATAAAGCTCCAAATAATTATAAAAATTCAGACATTCCTGCCCATATCACAGACTTTCATTTTATTAATAAAGCATCGAATCCATTTTTTTTAAAATCGCACTGCACAAAAGAATGACGTTATTTTACTGTAATATCATAAATAAAGTATCTGATATGCATTAGAAAGATTAATACGACTCACATATTGTTAAAGAAAGAGTTGTTTCATGTGAACTTTAGAGAAATTATTTTAAAAATTGTTTGTCTTTTTCATAACTGTTTTAAATAATAAATGTTACGCCAAAATTTGCAAGAAGGCGTTTTAAATATATTTGACTGTAGGCAGCAACTGCGACGTCTCACTAATTAAAGACAATGTTCAAAAGATGATAAAGTTAAAGAAACAATCATTAAAAGTGGCATTTACCCAAAGATTAGCTTCATTAAGATTTCTCGCTTTCTTAAAAAAAAAACTATCTAAAACTGGAATTTTACCAATTTTACACGAATGTCAATTCCTCACACCTATATAAATAAAACTATTCGAATTAATGTAGTGCACGGATGATGTCCAATCTAGCAATCTCCAGATCTGAAGCAGCAGTTGCAGAAATGTCTTTAATGATGGTAATTACTTAATGATTTTATTTCTGTAGTCATTAGCTTAATCAACTAACCCGAACACCCTCACTGTGCGCAGCTTTGAGAACCAAGGATTAAAAAAAAAAATAACAAAGAAACAAAGCAGCCAGCATCTGGGAATGATCTGCGAGCATTAATAACCGGACCTGTTCAGACGTACCGACCGACTGCCTTTATCATCTGGACACCGTGCCTTCCCTTTAACGCTTCAGCGGCAGGTGCCTCACCACGTCGCGATAACTGTTATAGTCTTGAAGGGTGAGTTTTTTCCTATTCCGAAACAGTTCGTCTCGTTCATCTTCCGAGTGTCACTATTCAGACCCTATTTTTCGCTGCTGGGATCTCTGCCAATTTAAAACCTTGTGCGAAACCGTCCGACACCCCCCAAAAAACTCTTTTTGTTCTTTCTTCCATTGGAGAGGCGTCCGGACCCTGAAAACCTAAGTGCGTGATGCAAGTGTCGAAATACGGGGCATAGTTACTTTTTAAAAAGTCTATTCGATCGAAATTGCCTTCGATACCCTTCACACGCAGGTAATTAGATATCAGATGAATTTAGATATTCCTTAATTTGCCTGTCAAAGCATGATCTAAAAACAGCTCGTAGTCACAAACTATTTATATCACTTCCTAAGACAGAGCGGTAATGATCAGTGATTCACCACCGCGTATCTTTACAGATCGTTCATTCGAAGCTGATTTTTAAAAAAAAATAAACCGTTTTCCGCGAACTCCGCTCCTATAGCAGCAAAAGCTTCGCTAGCACATGATGCTGCCTTCATCATGTCTTAAGATTATCCTTGTTCTTCCTGACACTTAAAGAAATTATAATAATAATACAACAATTAGAAAATCTTTACGCATAGCAGCCTGATTTTTTTCTTCTTCTAAGATTCTAAGCAAAATCGGTTAAATTATCTATTCATCGCGCCAAGCGAGAGGTTGTCTTTGTACAGTGGTGCCCAGTTTATCGTATTGCGCCGACCGTCTGGCCAAGCGGGCCCAAAGTAGACAGACGACCTAAGGAAATAGTTCCTAATATCAAGTCTTGCTGTAGTTGCAGACTTACTCGTCAAATTCATCATTCCTACTTGTAACTTTATATTAGTTAAATACGCTTATATATCAGGTATACTTCGTTTTCTCAACTGTGGTAGCTGTATGACGCCGTATCTGCTGACAGACTTCGTGGAATACGGTGTGGTTGCTAGCCGGAAAAACCACCATGTCGGAATGGCGACATATAGAAAATTGGTGTTTAGCCACTAGAGTTAACAGGGTTTAAAAAAAAAAACAACAAAAAATCATAGGGCAAACAAATTAACGCCAGGAAATTTTCATTTTTCAAAATTCATTAAAATAAAAACTCACATTTCATCCAGGTTTCTTTATTTCGCATATTTTATCTAGACATACCTCGAGACCCCTCCCCAGACAGTAGCTGGCTCTACTCAGCAGCATAGCGATCGATGAAAATACTTGAAACTCCCAGAAGAGCGAAAGGCTGTCTGTTGTCATCTCGAGTGAGATAAGTTATGCAGCTTTTGCGTTAATGCCCAGATATTCGTTTTTAAAGCGAAAATCCAATCTTTACAGAGGACACCAGAGTAGTTACTATATTTCTATTCAAACCACTGATTTACCAGACATTTGAAAAGTAACCCCACCCCCCGCACAAACACAGAGAGAGACAGACAGAAGAAAATTTTTTTCCACTCTTAATTTCCTATTTCTCTTCGCACGAAAATCTCTTTACTTTCGCTTTTGCTTTAATTACTTTCGTTATATTGATAAAGGATTTTTACTTCATTTCGGTTGCCGCCCGGAACACGTATGTTAGCTGGAAATATTCCAGCAATTTAAACATTTAACGCTCTCCGAAATTAAATTTGCGAGTTACGATGAGCGAACGTGAAGGGGGAAGTCTATATTTGCTTCAGCCTCGGTAGAAGTGCCAGAATACGAAGCGACTCGACTAGGGAAGAAGTAGCACGTGTTCACTGGCTAATAGTCCGGTAATTGGCAATTACGTCCATCGATTGGCGGAGTGCTTGTCAGCAATACCGACAAAACAAGTCGCATTTTCAATAACTGAAGCGGAAATTTCAACTGGAAAATAACAGGTGAATGAAATTCAATTATTTTGATGCAGATATCGGAATTTTCAAAAAAATAATAAAAGAAAATCAGATCCTTTCTCGTTAATCAAAGCAAAGATTGCAGTAAGTTTTCCAGGTTAGGGTAGACCAGCTGACGAGGTCTAATGTCTACCTTTTAACATAACCTTTCGAAAGATGAGGTTGAATTCTCGATCTAAACCACAGCCGAATGTAAATATTCGGAAGATCACGAAACTGACGAAAGATCAATTCTACCCACCACGACCGCCAGTAATTTGTCTTCACAGATATCCAGGCCATTTATCATTATTGGCTTTGTGATAAATTCAATACAAAAATATGACTACAACAACAAAAAAGTTTAATATTTAACAAACGTTATCAAATAAACGAAAATACAGTGTCTGTGCAAAAGATCATTTTGATTAACGACACACAACATTCAAGAAATATTTTTCTATGGCTGATATTTCTTAGAATGTTGTTTTTCTCTGTTATCCGAATAATATAAATTTGTGGTCAACATATTGAAAAAAATCTAAAATACTCGAATATATGTGGGGGGGAGAGATAATCATCATCATCATGGGGAGAAAGGTGTTGCTTGGGGGAAAGGAACCTTTTAGGCCACAGAACATTGGAAGATGTTAGATGTGTTCCCCTTGGGGCTGATTTACGTGCACGATGAGTCTTCCCGCATTATCGTCCATGATGGAAAACTGTTACCCGTTACTTCGCAGAAACGGTATAGCAAGGGGTCTAAATAAGTATGAGCTCGTCCAGGTAGCGATGGCCTGTTACCGTTTCGTAAAACGAGTCAGTTCGCTTTCGTGGTCACGTGAAACAACAGAGAAATCTGCAGATCAGAGCACTACCACCATCACAAAACCGCTCTCTCTCTCTCTCTCTCTCTCTCTCTCTCTCCTCTCTCTCTCTCTCTCTCCTCTCTCTCTCTCGCTTTCCCTGTATTGACGTCATATATTTCTGTACTGACGTCATCTCTCTCTCTCTTTCTCTGTATTCACGTCATTTATTTCTGTACTGACGTCATCTCTCTCTCTCCCTCTTTGCACTGACTTTCTCTCTCTCTTTCTCTGTATTCACGTCATCTATTTCTGTACTGACGTTATCTCTCTATCTCTCTCTTTCCCTGTATTGACGTCATCTATTTATGTACTGACGTCATATATATATCTCTCTCTTTCTCTGTACTGACGTCATCTCTCTCTCTTTCTCTGTATTCACGGCATCTATTTCTGTACTGATGTTATCTCTCTCTCTCTCTCTCTCTCTCTCTCTCTCTCTCTCTCCTCTCTCTCTCTCTCTCTCTCTCTCTCTCTCGCTCTAACAAGTCGTTGCAGTGAACATAACTTGGATTTCGTTCTCGCCAAGCACGTAAACAACCAATCTGCGACGAGTTATGTTTTAGAAGAACAGTATGTAACATAGGAAAGAGATTCTAATAGAAAACGCCATCGCTTGGACTTAAAATTGACAGTTCTTGGTGTATCGTTAAAGGGAAGGTTAGCGTTAAAGGACCCTGCCACGTAGCCCCATTAAAATCCTATAATGTTAAGGAAGGTTTTCAGCAATTTGTCTTTCCGCTTTTGGCCGTATAAAATGAGAGTTTATGCAATAATAATTATTTAAACAGGCTCAATTTGGTTTAATAGCTGTAATGAAAGAATGAACCATCATGGATTTTACAAGCTCCTTAAAAGAGAGAAAATCTCCGAGATAAAATAAATCTGGTAGTATGGATTTTCAAACTGTTTTATATTAACACCACCAGCAAATGCCACTGCCAATTTATTCCGTTTATTTACGATCCTATTGCTATTTGTTGGTTTTTTTACTTCAGTTTTCAATATCAAGTAGTGCTACACTTAAACAAGTTTATACTTATGACTGCACATGGCCGACAGTATTTGAAGTTTTTCACGCACTCAGAATTGTTAATTATTTCACGTCCTTCAACAAGAGAACATATATATATATTATACCTGCCTTGTATTTTTCTAGTAACATTTATTTGGAAGTTTCTAAAGTTGGGAAGCGACCCACTCAGGCTGGTACACGACTGCTAAAGTAACAGACCCACGTTCGAATCCCGCTCCTGACCAGCTCAGTTCGATATTCTGCCTCAGTGTGGTTCCTTCTGCTTCTCGCGCTTCTCGGCCGGCTGGGCGTGAATTTCCTTCGATATCTCCAGTTTCCTCCCACGTTAAAAACGTATGAAGAAGAGTTTTGGTAAGGATTTTTCCCTGCCAAAGTCAGAAGTGCCCGGCTCCTACCGGACAATCGCGGAATTACGTTCCAGAGTTGTTTCCCTTGTAAATTTTCGTGTACAGAAAGAGTTTCCAGGTAGAGCCACTTTGTTTATAATTAGTTTTAGATTTTAAAATATTTTACCTGTTCCGTTCTGATTTAAAAAAAAAAAGAAAAAAGAAACGGAAAAAAGTTTTGAGGGAGACATTTTTCTAGATCCTTCTAAATGATTTACACGCATATAAATGCACTACTTTCGATTTACTTCTACTTCCGTTTTTGACTTTGTAATACCTATTCGTGTCTAAATGTGTATTTTCCTTTAAATTTACTTTAACTTTGAAACGCACATCAACGTAGGCTTTCGTTTCAGACGAATATACACACAAATCATATTTAGAAAAGCTCTTCCTGTGTGCAATAATGATGGTAACTTAAAGCAGGATTTTAAAAGAGGCTTCCTTTCGTCGTGAACTAAAACCTAATGAAAGCAACAGATACGTCATAGGTACATTAGTTTCAGTTAATTGGGGGGGGGAGTGACGGAAAGTCCCAAAAGCATCCCCTTGCTCTTTGTAAATAGCATTTTGTTGCTTTTTGATAACCGTCGAATGTCAAAGAATTCATCACTAAGTACGAATACTTAGCCATCATTTTACGCGACTAAGAATTCCAAGAGCTTATTGGAAACTGCCACCATTTATTCTGATCGACATTCAGTATTCTTGAGCTAAACGTCCACATATTTTCCAAAAAAGTGTATTAGAAATTAAATTCACTACCTCTTAATTTGAATTAGAGTCTCTGCATTAGTCCAGTTGGAACTAACAAAAAACAGTCGTCAGCTCTGAGGATTATAGCGTAACTTACGAACGATTTTCGGTTTTTGATTATTCAAAAAAATAAGTGTGTGTGTGGGGGGATATATTTAAAAATCTCTTATTATTAGTTTACTTTTAAAGCAGAGGCCGAAGATTAAAAAAATTACTGAGCAGCAAGCGTTAATATCTCGGACCTCTAGCCTCGACCAGATCACTGTCGCTCTATTTACGTTTGATCTCGCGAGATCCCCCCCCCGTTAACCTGGCAGCGAGATTCCTGTTGACTTTTGGATCGCAGTCTTCCTGCTACAACGCAGTTAACCGGAACAAGGAAAGAAACGAATATGGTTATTTTAAGAAAGTTTATGATCTGTGTGCACTTCGGAAAAAACTCGAAGGCGAGGTCGGCTCTACACGATCTGTTCAGTCGCGGACCATCGCAATATTTCACGCACGTCGTACTCTCGCGAGAATTATGGCTGCCATTATAACTTTTAATCACTTAAGGAAAACCTGAAGTCTTTTAATGAAAACATCTTTTTCCAACTCCATCACCAAAAACTGTTGTTTTCCTTTTTTTTAAATGACCTGCCGACGCCACAGCGGGCGAGAAGTTCTCTCTCTATTATTGACGTCCGATGCCAAGATGCAAAAGAACTCTCCTTTTTTTTTTTACCTCATATTAACAATACATCCAATATCTTTAACACCTTAGCTCTCAAGCGAAGATAACCTGACATAACTTTGTCTGCTTCATGGATATGGAAGATGGCGACCGTATGACGTTTTACGGGTGCGATTTCATATCTCTCTACTTTCACTTTCGAAGAGATTCCTTACTCGCTTTTGGTAATTACTTATTAATAATTTTTGCATTGAAGACAAATAATAAGCTGTTTGAAATTACACGGAGATAGATGGGGTATTCTGTAGCAACTAGCAAAGGCTCTTGTTTAAAGAAAATTTTTTTCAAACCCGACAGAGGGGAAATCGATTTTAAAAAATGGCTGTTATCGCCGGCACGAACATTAACTGGCTTACTTTCAAACGCCATCTACGATTACTGTTATAGAAGTCTGCCATTTAGTAGTATTTCTACGTCAGTAAGAAAGGTATATAGATTATAAATATAGCGAAAGGTTACTTTATCTTTTAAATCTACTTTGTTCATTAAGGATGATGTGTAGTGCTATATATCCCACCAACAAATAATAATTCAACAGTGGCTGGCATAACACCACGGTTAGGGTAAGGGTTAGGGTTAAGGGTTAGGGATAGGTTAGGGTTATGTTTAGGGTTATGGTTAGGGTTTAGGTTAGGGTTAGAGTTAGGGTTTAGGTTAAGGTTAGGGCTAGGGTAAGGGTTAGGCATAGGGGTAGGGTTAGGATTGTGTTTAGGTTAGGTTAGGGTTATTGTTAGGTTAGGGTTATGGTTAAGGTTAGGGTTAGCGTTAGGGTTTAGTTTATGGTTAGTGTTAGGGTTAGTTTTATGGATGGCTTTAGGGTCAGGGTTTATGTTAGGGTCATGGTTAGGATTAGCGTTAAGTTTTAGGGTAGAGGTTATGGTTGCGGTTAGTTTTAGGGTTTAGGTTAGGGTTAGGTTAGGGTTAGGATTTAGATTAGATTTTGGGTGTAAGTTAGGGTTAAATTTATGGTTAGGGTTAGGATTAGGCTTAGGGTTAGGGATAGGGTGAGGGTTAAGTTTAAGGTTAGGATTAGGTTTACGCTTAGGGATAGGGTTTAAGTTAGGGTTAGGGTTAGGGTTAAGTGTTAGGTTTAATGCTATGGTTAAGGTTAGGGTTTGGGTTAGGTTTAGGTTTAGGGTTTGGGTTCAAGTGTAGGGTTAGGGTTAGGGTTAGTGGTTAGCTTTAGGGTTACATTTTCACCTGATCTCTCACGAGTGACAAAGGCTGCCGGCCAAGATGGACCATATTTAAAAGTTATCAAAATGAAAATAATCGATGGGGAAAAGGCAAATCGTTTGGCTCCTCAGCTCTGCCATTAGAAACGAAGTAAAGGTTTCCTTTTCTTTCAGCTCCAGCTGCCCCTTGGGGTTCGACTCCCCTTCAGCTGGCTGGTTCGTCCTCAGGGAAGAAGTCTCTTGGAATTCAAAACTCGCTCGACATCTGCTGAGGAATCTCCATTTTCCACCTCGTTGATTCTGTAGCAACCGCTCTTCTGGTTATTTCTATTTATTTTATCTGACGACTTCCTCCGCGATAGTTCACTTTCTTCCGTGTAGGATCTTTTACTACAAAATGTGCGTAACATATCCCCGTCCCCACAAGTGCTGAATAATTCACCGAATAATCACTCTCGCCCCGCCAAAACTGTGATTATTGTTGAAAATAAACAAACAAATTTACCAAGTACATTAGGAGGAACCCTCTCCACGTTTGTTCAGCTATCAAAGCCATCGCGATGCTGCCAGGTCCGAACCCACGAGATATCCAGCCCCATTGAATTCCTAGCTTCGCCTCAGATGACAAGGATCAATTTGGCTCAAGCCAGTCAGTTCCCGACAATGCCCGAGACCAGAAGCGGCCTCGGAAATCGTCATTACCACGTCTCAGTTGTCGGAGAAACAGTGAGTTTTTCCGTCTTTGGGCTATCCATTGGAAACGCGGTCCGAAAAACGGTCGACAAGTGGACTGGCAGCTGCAACTGTACTGACAACAATTTCATTTGTTCTGCAAGCGTTAGTTTTCCGCAAGCGAATTCTAGTATTCTTCGATCAAATCGGAACCACGCCTGTGATGCTGGGATCGCTTCGTCTCGACCTGTTCGTGTGGCTACACTGCAGCGCCAAAAATTGGTTGTAAATTGGGGAGATCTGGCCCCTTCAGTATTTACACTTGGCTTCAAGTTAGTTCTCCATTGAACGGAGATCTCTCGAAGACATTGGCAAAGGTTCTTCATCTGGATAATATACTTTTTCCTCCGTCCTTATCTGCTTCTGGTGCACAAAACAGACCCAAACGTTATTTAGAACTGACGTTTATAAACTTAAATAGAAACGACTTTCCGTGTCTTTTATATAGTGAAACCCATTTAAACTCCACTATTTTAGTATACGTCGGTCTGCCTTTATCACTGACTACTAATAAACACCACGAAACGTCTATCTTTAACAGCAGATGCTAATAAATATGTAAAGATGAACTTTTTGCATCCTTAATTAGTAAAATCGAGATTAAAGCTGTAAAAAGAATTGGCCTAAAGTTTATATTAACTTAATCTCTTTATTTGTTTCTCCGCCTAAACTGGTCACTTTGAACACAGCACCTTTGTTTTTAGATAGATTTATGCTTGACATTATTCCTGTTGATCGAGTTTACGCCTTTGGAACTGCATAATAACAACCGTTAGCCATTGTCAAATTATATTGTTTTCTTTTCTTTAGATTGCAGTCCAAGATTTTTGTAAATATGAATTATTCATTTGCACCCTGTATAGTAACCGTAGGAAAAAAGAATGGTTCTGAAACATGACATACATTTGCTGCTCACAGTCTGATAAAAAGGCCTCAAGCATGTCTGCCACACTACTTACAGTATCTGTCCGTATGTTTCCTTAGGGGAAAAGCTTTACTTAAAATCACGGCCTATTCGGCGAATATCCGGACCGCCTCGAATAAATAAGCTGGAAGCTGGCGGCGATAAAGAATTTGCAGTCGACAGCGGTCGAAATGTTCCCGTCTTCTTTCGTCCGCGATCTTAAGGGTTAGGTTTGGTTGATTGCGGTAAATAGGAAGTAAAGAGATGTACGAAGGAAAAACTTGAAAACGTGTTGTTGTTTTCCGTTTGCCGGTGTGGTCCGGGTACCGAGCTGAGAGGAACAACGGCCAGATACCCTCGGCCAACCTACACCGGTTCTCGGAAGTGACGTCACCGAGAGAAATGTTTCCGGAATAATTCATTTTCAGATGTGTCAGTACAAACCTATCTCTATGCGAAACGACGTCTGTACAGTAAATATGTGAGTTACAGATGGGTGAAGGGAGATACGAGGGGTTTCTCGCACGACGAACGTAAACGGGGAGTGAATTGATGGCAGACAGTACAGTAGGAGGGTCTGGTCTCCCCTGAAGGTGATACGCAACTCGTAACGGCTTTTCTCGCGCCATTTATCAGCTCGTCAGATCGGAACAGTGGAAGATAAGTCTGCTTTTCTTGTAGTGGTCAAAGCCGTCTCACTAGAGCTTCCTAAACATCCCAGACGGGCATTTAACACAGGTTGTGTGTGTGTGTGTGTGTCTCGGCGATATCGGGCCCTACGTCCGAAGAGATGCCGGGTCTGCGAGTCAAACCAACACGATTCCTGCCCCTCCCACCCAGACCGCCGCAGTGGTCCCTCTCCGTGACACGTGGGGCCTGAGCGACGCGTTTTCGGCACCAGTCCAACCGCTCCTGTCCGAGGCAGTGGGTTAGCAGGGGCGACTACCACGGGTTTGTCTCGAACAGAGCCCTCTTTCGAGCAGCTCCCCACTCCCTGGGCAGCGTGGTTGAGGGAAAGCGAGCTGATGCTTCGCCGCACATAAAGCGACTGCCGCGGTCGAGATCCGTGGTCGGCCATGAAATGATCTTTGGAGAATGCCTCTGTGCACTCAAAACCCCATAGCCAAGAAACCACACTTCCGTTGTCATTTATCCATTCCTCTACCCGTCTTAGACACTTCCCTTCAAAACAGTCGTCCCACCAGAGGCAAAATGGATATGAAGAGAGGACAGTTCCTTTCGTGTCTTCATGCCGAAGTTACGTTTACTTTTTAAAGACACTTTGTTTAACTTTTGGGAAACCAGTGCAGTAGACCCACGTGTACATTCATTAAGCATGCACCAGGGTGCTGTCATAAAACCTCTCAGATGATGAAAGATCGAAAATCCATAAAAAAACTAATTATATTAACTAATAAATTGATTTGTGTACAAATTACGAAATATTTTTCTCAACCCTGGACCCACGATTACGTTCGCCAGTGGTTGTGTATCAATAATGGTGGCATCGTCCAGAATTATATCAATTGTTCATATCTGCTGAGCGGATGCTTTTGACAGTCCAGAGAAGCAGGAATCTCGTAGACGAAAGCTATCGAGGACTAAACGTCGGGGATTTCTTTGGGACATTGAATATACAGTTGTCCCCCGGTATTCGCGGGGGTTACGTCCCTTGAGCACCCGCGAAGAGTGAAAAACCGCGAATATTGGACGTGGTCCATAAAAATGCCTATAAACGCCAAAATATAACGTAAAATATAATAAAATATATAAGTAAATATATAATAATAATTTAATAAAAATACAACACTCAGCGAAACACTCGAGATAGCTACACGCGGTAAACTGGGATGATGCTGGGCTGCATCTGCCTGAGACAGCGCCTCGTGGGCAGCAGCCAATCAGCAGCGAGGAGAAATGGATAACGCTCTTGGATTGGCTACTTTCAAACCTCCAGCCAATAGCATTTATTTTATTGCTGAATTTACGTTAGTATTTATATTACAAAATTAGTAAATTATATTGTTATTAATAATTTAGCGTTAAAAAGCGTGAAAAAATATATATTACCACGAAAAAAGCCATAAAAAAATCGCGGAAGATATTTGCGATTCCGCGAATATGCGGGGGTTTCCATGAACAATTATTAGTTAGGTTCTAAGGAAAATTCCGCGAATAACTGGGTCCGCGATTACGCGGGGGGGGTCGACTGTACTGAGAATCCAAGGCAGACATTTTGTACAGCAAATACTAGGGTCGTTCAGATAAAACCCGGCTGAAAACAGAATCGCTGTAATGGTATCCGGCTGGGTCTTATTTGAACGCTGCTGGTATTTTTTTTTTTTTGTTGTGACAACTTTGCGAACGAAATCAGACTTCAAGAATACATGTCCGCGATTTGCTGAAGAAAGTCTGCTGAATTCGACACAGACATTTTGCCGATCGTCAAGTGGAAGCCGATATTTTCTTGGAAAAGACTTTGGCAAGAAAAAAAAAGGAGAAAAATATCAAGCGAATTGTTGAGAGTTTAAGGCAGACGCCTAGGGTCGGTCTGGCTGGACGAAAAAGGGCTGATGTTCTTCTGGCCCCCCCAGGGTTCTTTTACAGAAAGAAAAAAAAAATCTAGTAGGAAATTAGGGTTGAGTGGGCGGGACCGCGGTCGGAATTCTGCAGGTGGTTGTGAGAAAGGCATAGCGTATCGGAGCATCGGGATGGAAGATGTAGCCAAGCCGGTGGTGCTTTCTCATAGTCTCCATATCCTCCAGAATCTCCGATCGCCGACCAAGAGCAAAACAAATTAAAAGGGGGGAACTGATCGCGTAGGTTTGAAAGAGAAAATCGGTATCCCTTTAGCCACAACCTTATGATTCAATTCTGGACAGGGTCTACCAGAACTGAAAACTTACGGCTTCTTATATTCCACCTTAGCGCCAGCTGTTTTGCTGACCGAGAATCTACTTCTTTCGTGCGTTTCTGCTGTTACGGAAAGCACCTCTTCGCTGTACAGCATGTACTTGTTGCTGATGAAGGCCTCTCGGGTCATTTGTCCAAAGAAGGAACATTCGCTTCCGTGAACTCACAATAGTATCGGTCAGGGATCCAAGAGAATTGTCGAGATCTTTAGTAAACTGTCGTTGAATCTCTGAACGAGCTCTGGTGAACAGGAATATCATGGGATCTGCCTGCTCTTGACCCGGTAGCGATACTACTTCGGTGGTTATCTTCTTACGTAAAAGTCCAGCATATTCACGTGACGCTTAAAGTAAGCAAATTTTGGCCAGACAAATTCGTTTATGAAAGAAGTCCAAATTGCAGGACACTGTATCCCCCCACCCCAACTTCTTTTAAATCAGTTATTTGAGAAATATATATGGTTGTTTTTGTTGGTGTCCGGTTCGGAATTAACTTCAGGTAGCGTCATCTAAATAGTAAATACGAAGCAACTCGTGATCGTTTCAGATTGTCCTCATGCTCTCAACTTCCTTCTTATTTCATTCTCTACAATCCAGATTGGCAAATTATTTTTAAAACATTTAATCATTTAAACTTTTCATAGAGCCAATCCTATGTAATTCTTTTCATTGTTTTACTGCTTAGGCGGGGCCCAGGTTCCGAAATCCATGTTCATTATAGGGCAAAACCTCTTGAATATCTGTGGAAGGGTTACATGGATTTCGTTCGTAATAATTCCAGAGAGTTTTGACATTCAACATACCCCCCCCTCACTCCAGTCTTTAACGCCATGCTAGGTAGAGTAAAATAACTACAATTTCTGTGTCCTTAAATCTGTAGAGTTCAGTTAGGGGGGAAGCCTTTAGGCTATTGAGATTTCGAGCGTGTATGCGCTAACGCTCTCGACAAGACGAGAAGGTTCCTCGGACCTTCGTTCTCACTACGGAAGCTCTTGTTTCCGTTTTTTTATACAAAAGGTTCTCGTAAAATGATTAGAAATGAGGCTTTTCGCGGCATACGAAACTCAGAATGTCTACGAGCTGATGTGGCAGCCGCTAGGGAATATCTCAAGATTGTAGAATATGGAATTGGTCGCAAGCGGATGACTTGTTGATTGGGGAAATCTGGTTCAATCATAAGGTTTCTAGAAGCGGCCGTCCGATATGCATCCGTCAGCCATTATTCGGGTAAATTTGGATGGTTTGTTAAATTTGTCATTTACATGGAAAAAAAAAACATTTTGAAAATGCAAAATTATAGTAACAAGGTGAAAATGAACACCAATGGATCATAATGTTTCGTCACATATGTGCATCTAAGGGTCATGCGAAATACAGGGAAAAGTTACACCGTCCAATGGCCTTTTGTTGCCATGAACATGCAACTTCATTAAATCTGCCACCTGCAGACGCGGTTATTGTTGTCGGGAAGTACGTAGCGTTGTTACTGCTAGCCGCGCCACCGTAGCTATGTTCATAAAAGTCCCACCAGGGGACATGAGCGGACAGAGCCGTCAGAACTGACCTCGTGAAAGCAAGAGTCGTCGCTTGTAGTCATCGGGGACTCGTCTCGTAAGCGTCACCTTCTGCGCTGTTAGCGAGCGAAAGTCATTTTAACTGACACATGTAGATGTGATTAATGGTCTTATAATCAGACTCTAAAATTGCAGCTGATGCCGGTCGACGTCTTTGTTGGTGCTGTTGCTGTTGTTGTTGATGAGCGAGTTGGACTTCCGAACGAGGCTCTTTCGATGGCATTGCATCCCGTAAATACGAGTGACCCGTTCTCCGTCGAGCCGACAAGCTGGCCCGGTCCACCCGGGATAGATGCGGGATTCAGCTGTTTTACTCCGGCCGAGACCCTGCGGAGGAGGATATTTTGGCTCCTACTACTCGATGGTTGTCAATAAATGGCGTGGGGCTGATTGGATGCCCGCTGCTAAACTTTCGGAAATTAGTCCATTTCCACACTTCGATACACTGGAAACACTTCCCGCATAACTTCCACCAAACAACAGAAGAAGAAAAAACATATGATTTTCAAATCTCTCCTCAGAATTCGATGCGATATCTGCGCATGGTAACTGGATCACGGCACACATTTCCGGTAAGTACCATTCTCAAAGAATTCCGGGATTCCTCTGCATTCAGCGGCCGTGCGGGTAAGTATTCTTAAACGACAAGCCGACAATCTTTGGTGAGACTCCTGAAAACCATCTACTATGCCAGGAATGCCATGTGACCCGATCACAGAATTTAGCTTAATTATCTATTTTCGTGTAGAACTAATTTTGTTAAGAATATAGGAAAAATAAAGTTAAGGTTGACCACAATTTTTCTTGCGACATTATCTGATTTTATGCCGCAGAAAGTTTCTATTTTTTAAAACCTCCATAAAAATACGAAGTCTAAATTTCTCCCACCAAAAGGAATTACTTGTTATTTAAACCGGCTAGCATAGTTTTGTACTGCACGGTCTTTATTCTGTACGTGCTCTCTGGTTTAAAAAGGAAAACCTAGAATACTTCGAAACAAATGATTGACGCAAATTCGCCACTTCATCCTGACAAAATCATTGGCGGAAAATTAAAAAAATAAATAAATAAACAATATTCGGGTTAAAAGTGACGGTTGCCATTGGTTACCACTTGGTTAGATTCTGGTTGATGCTCAAGAATTTATTTTTAATTCATCATCTTCGCACGAAGAAGCAAAATTTGGCGGAGCGATAAATGGAAGAAAGAAAAAAAAGGCAGAGGAATGTTTCCTCGTTATTGGCAGCGTGGAATAGCATCTGAAGCATCCTTGCTTTCCCACTGACTAGGTAACCTTGTCGATTTCGGTCTCATGTGATTGATATCTAGATTTGTCATGCACTACAAAAAAGGGGGGTAATCGAGAGCCAGTCGAGTATCACGATGGCAATGCTGCCAAAAAGGCTAAAAAAATAAAATAACAAAAACACGAGACACTTAAAATATATGTGTGTGCTTACAGTTACTGACTTAATGGATTGCAGTAATAGTCTGCCATTTTTTTTTTTTTACCCATAGTATTGGTTTTCGTTAACTGGTCGTTCCAAAACGACTCCGGAATGCAGAAAGTCGTCTTATGCCATCCATGCTGCGAGTAGGACAACGTCGTTATTCACGAGCTGCGCTATTCCTTCACACACACACACACAAAACAATTCTGTCGGGGGCTGCGATTACGAAATCTTGTCTCTGGAAATTGGTTTGAAGCATGCGATGGCGAAAAACCGAAAAAAACTCTCATCCCGGACATCCGATGTCGTGCTGCCAACTCAATGGCTCTTGAACGTCCCATCTTTGTCGGAAGAAGAAGAAGAAAAAAGCAGAAGGCGATAGCGAGTAACAGACGTTAATGGAAACCACCAGTGGAGGAAAAATGTGACCGTAGAAATGTTTTGGAAATAAAGGTCCAATAAAACCACTTCCGTCCTTTGATGTAGGATAATTGCTGCCGATAAACCCCCCCCAAAAGTGGTCTCGGTTGAAACAAAGCCACCAGACAGAAATCAACGATTTGCTTCGGGCGTGAAACTGAATTAAGTTTTGAGCCGAGAATGTGAACCATTCAACGCGAGTGGCTACGCTTCTTTTGTAGCACTGATCTACATCTAAAACGACATTTTCACAACAACAAAATTTACTTTAGATACAATATGCCAAATCTATGAAACTATTCGGCGAATTACAATTTATATAATCAGGTTGTATCCGCCTGGTGCCAAGGTTCCAGCGCGACATGATGAAGACGCGTAACCGTGGCTAAGCCCTTTCAGACCATCCTAGAGGTAACTAACAGAACGTATCTCCGGATCGGCGCTAGCAGGCAGTTTGACAGCTGTAGCCGTGACCACGTCGAAGTGTCCGTTTTTGAATACTGACAATGTAAGTTTCACTTGTCGTCAGGGTTTACGAGGTAATTTTGCAACAAAAAAAAAATTTTTTTTTTTCCTTTTGCCATTAAGTATCTGAAAATCCGCGGCGTACCGTTGCTATGAAAACCGAGATGGTTTAATTCGACTTCATCAGGCACAAAGAAGATCCTGGTGTGATGCAAAAACCTTTGGCTATGGCTGTAGTGGTAGCTATGGTAAAGCCCACACACAGTCTATGCTCTTATAAAACAAATTTCGGTTCCTGCATCAAGTAAAATGTGAAAAATTGGCTGATGCCAACTGGTGGATGCGGAGATCAATCATCAGACCTCGAACGAAGTGGACGCTGGCAGCCTTTCTCTAAGGTTGATGAGCTGTCGTCTCCTGCGAGGACAGGAAAATAGCACCGACGGACGAGCGGATGAATCCGGTCAGAATTCTTGACGCGCCTGAGGGGGTGAGGGGGGGGTGATCTTTGCTGATCTACTGTGGAAAATAGGGTTTCTGGCCCACCCGGAATCTGATCCGATCGAGAGATTTGGAGGCTTGTGGTAAATGAGCAGCGGGATGATCAGCGATGCACGGAAGGTGGTCGACCCGCCTTCGAGCGTTCAGCTTAAATTAGTTGAAGATCTCGGGCCATTTCAGACAGCGGAGTTTGAGCGACTGGGATTCCGCCATTAACTGACGGCTGGTCGGGCGAATTCGCTGTCCCTTACACCCCAGCAGCGTACCCCGCTGTCAGCTGTCCGTACGTAGATCGTCCGGCCCATCGGCAACGTTGACACTCACGAAACTCGATCCGGTCGGCACTGAGGTTCACCCCGCCCCGCAGGTGTCTGCAGTAAGGGTTTTTACTGGGATCACGTGTGGTCCGAATTGATCCCCCCTTCCAGCTTTCATTTTTTTCGTGACACCTGAGAAGATGAAAAGCCTGATTTACTTAAGAAACTACATTAAAAAATTTAAAAAGATCAGGTAAACTGTGCGACCAGAAAACAGCACAGAGATCACCAAGTACATTTTATTGTCATCGGATTTGAGCTTGGGAGGCGAATCAGTCGAGTTGGGGGACTCAATAATCAATACGGTACAGTCAATGGACAATGAACCTTAATTCGTTCAGTAACCTGATCTCTCCCAACAAACACTAAGAACTCTTTTTAACAAGAAAAGAGAAAACAAACAGAGTCTAGCTGAACGATTACATATAAAAGTGCAGTCAACGAACAACATCTGGGTGGAAACAAATCTTCCCTAGGGAGACCAGTTTGCTGGCAGAGAATGAAGATCTTTGGAAAACTTGGTCGTCGAGTAATCCGAGCATTAAAGCCACCGCGGAGCCTATTAGCCGTTCGACATAACGTCGTCAACAGCAGAGCTCCATTTAAAATGGGTTTGAATAGTATCATGGCGGGCGGACGAGAAGGGGCAGAGACTGCGGAACTTGATCGATACGATGCGGATACGAGCTCCCAAGCGATACATAAAACTTAGGCGGCCATGGACTCTAATCCGACAAATTACGACGGAAGATGCAATGATTTCTTCGTAGCTAAATTTGCAACAACAACAACAAAAATATTCTCAGTTTAATCGCTTACCGAAATGTCTGTAATTAATTAATGCATAATGCCAAATACACGCCTACGGGGGGGGTTTGCAACTCTCAAAAACTCGTTTTAAGAAAACGTGGCTTCGTTGATGTCGCGATCTTGCGAAATGTCCAGACAAATAACCCAGGCGGACCAGAATAGATCCAGTGCCAGAAGTATGTACAGCCCTGCCAAACATCGCCGTCCAGTGAATCGCCTGGACCGCATAGAATGGTTTGATTATGGAAAACGTTGAAATAAACTACGGATGTAAAACATTAAAAATATTGTTTCAACACTGATTACGAAGTTAAAAAAATGCGTGCGATGCCAAACTCGAACGCGAATTCTGTGTCGCTTTCCGTAGGCGAAGCGTCAAATCAGATGTAGGATGGCCAAATATCGCCTAATTGTGAAGCGTAGAGGGTTAATGCTTATAAATTCTGGTACTCATGCGTTATTTGCAGAAAGTAGCGTTATGTCAGAAATCTTCCATCTCATTAGTAATCAACTGATCATCATCGCCATCGTCAGTTGATTTCTGTAGATGTAGACTCGCATAAAAAAGAAAGCCTCATGGCAATTTATAACGTTGCGATCGAAAGCAGTCCTCTTCATTCCGAAACCCCAAAGATCGCAGCGGCGTAGGTTAGAGATTCCGATATCTCCTCTCATGGTTTCCTACATTTTTTTTTTTTTTTTTTTGGTAAAGTCAGTGAGAGCTCTTAGGGCATATTATATCCGCTCCGTTCTGGTAATTGTTTATTTGCGGCAGATACAGGGCGCCGCGAGAGGTCGCCAGACACCGCGGTTAGAATGGCTCGAGAAGTGAAGGCATCTAGATACAACTCTGATATGCTCTACCAAATGTGGTATTTTTGGTCTAAGTCTTTTAGTATCCGCTCATCAGGGATTCCAAATTCAACCAACGGGAAGGATCTGCAGCACCTGACGAGAACATATGAGCTTGGGAGTTTGTCGATGGGGGCGGAGGAGAGACTGTTCTCTTTACAAATGTTCCGGCAAGGATCCATCAATGGGAGAAAATCTGAGTTGATAATCTTATTTCAGCTTCTAAAAAGATTATTTTCCTTAGTGTTTCTTGTACTTTCTTTGCTTCTCCGTATTTTTTCTGAGTCTTCGACAGATTTTCAAAAATTTGCTGTTTAAATTTCTCTTTACACACCCACACACGCACATTCTCTCTGTTCTTTCTCTCTGTTGTCTCTCTCTATGTACTGATGTGATATCTCTCTCTGTTCTCTCTCTCTGTACTGACGTCATCTCTCTCTCTCTCTGACGTCATCTCTCTCTGTGTACTGACGTCATCTCTATCTCAGTCTCTCTCTATGTACTGATGTGATATCTCTCTCTGTTCTCTCTCTCTGTACTGACGTCATCTCTCTTTCTGACGTCATCTCTCTCTGTTCTCTCTCTGTACTGACGTCATCTCTCTCTCTGACGTCATCTCTCTCTGTTCTCTCTCTGTGTACTGACGTCATCTCTATCTCAGTCTCTCTCTATGTACTGATGTGATATCTCTCTCTGTTCTCTCTCTCTGTACTGACGTCATCTCTCTCTGTTCTCTCTCTGTACTGACGTCATCTCTCTCTCTCTGACGTCATCTCTCTCTGTTCTCTCTCTGTGTACTGACGTCATCTCTATCTCAGTCTCTCTCTATGTACTGACGTCATCTCTATCTCAGTCTCTCTCTGTTGTCTCTCTCTGTGTACTGACGTCATCTCTATCTCTGTTCTCTCTCTCTGTACTGATGTCATCTCTCTCTGACGTCATCTCTCTCTGTTCTCTCTCTGTGTACTGACGTCATCTCTATCTCAGTCTCTCTCTATGTACTGATGTCATCTCTCTCTCTCTCTCTCTCTCTTCTTACAAAACGTAGGGTAGAAATTTCTTTTATAATTTCTTCCTCTAAATTGTATGGAAATTTTCGCTTTTCATCTTTTCTTAAATGCCAGTGGTAAATAAACATCCGTTATCGTAAAGTAATAGGTGAAAATCATTAAGCTGGTGAAATTTCCATCAGCTGAGATATCATTCGGATGACGTCTCCAGCTTCTCTGTGGGACCAAAGCGCAGAGTTACAGTATCAGGAATAGATGCAGAACTGCGCGGAGACAGGTTAACTCATTTCGAAAATTAAAAAAAACAAAAAAAAATGTACGATATCATTACAAGTTGTGCTTGCTCGATCAAATATCGAGAACAAATTGCCTGTCTCTGCACGATGCTTTCACTAATTCAGACCCGAATCGTTCTGATAGAAAACTGGGCTGTATTCACTATATTTCAAAGTAACATTGTACACGAATTATTAATTACTCGGGATATTTATAAAGCTAATCCCACGTCTGTGATCAATTTAATATGTTAATGCGATTTGTTCTTAGGTAAAATGGTCACAGAGGTAAACAATTACGAATGAACTTCACGGCTCGATTATCTCAGATGTTTTATAAAGAAGGTCTTGTTATCATGGACCATTATAATAGCATTGTGGCATTAGTGAGCTGTCAGTACATGTTACTATCGCCAGTCGTCACTACTCTGCGATTGCAGATCTGTTAGCATTTCGTTTTACCAGTCCAAGAACACAGCCTGCGAATTAGCTGTCGATTGTCTCAGTAAATACATTTAAAACTAATTACGAAATCATCAGAAAACCGACGGCGAAAGTTTTTTCCTAGATAAGAAGATTCCTTTTTAAAAAAAGACATTATCTGCTTCAAGGGTCAGTCGTCATATTCAAACTGATAACAACTGACTGATGAGGATGCTTGAGCGATTATTGTTACCGGGAATAGTAACGATAGGGAGATTATTCATTGAACTCTGTGTGTGAGACTGTGATTAGTTAATCTTCTAAGAAAGTGATAAACCCTGAACAAGTTCAGCCATTCAGCGGAGTTGTTTTCAAATTTTTGTCCCCAGTTCCGAACTCGGAGAAGTTACAAGAGATTAAAAAGAGTCTGAATACTTTGCTTCCACCGAAACATATTTAAGGTTCTACCATTTATTAACGTTAGTTAACCAAATATGAACAACGACACAGGCATTAAGAAAACAGTTTTCAGAGGAAACAATAACATTACTTTATATGTTGCAGAAGATTTTTCTTCTACCAAACTGAAAGTAATCTTAAAATATTTCTTCTTTAAATGTCATTCTGGTGCGACGCGATGCTTAATTTAAAATTACTCATTAAAAAGTTACCAAGTAAATCTAGGAAATAATGAATTAAATAGCTTCCTGGCTGTATCTCGGAGGGTTCCATCGTCAGTTTCCTATTTTTTTAAAATGGGAGTTGAAAAACTGGTAACTTCAGAGCCCAAGAACAATACCAAAAACAGCTACGACGCATGTAAAGTTGTTTGGGTTCTTCTTGACACGAGAACTCCAATGTCACCCATGTGTGCTTCAAATAACGATGTATGGAAAACATTTTAGTTCAGCAGTAGAAATTAATTCTCTCTGTTAATAGACCGGTTTTCTTTTAATATTCCATGGCTTTAAAATACATTGTTAAAATTGACCTAGTTCCATTATACTTTACTTTCGGTGTCTAACCCTAACCCTAACCTTATCTTTGGGATTCTTGGTCAAAGAGACGCAATTGTCTTCAGTATCTCAAGAGTTGCAGGATCGATACGGCCGCCTGAACTTCGTATAGGTGTCAATGTGTTTCACGCTGTTTAAAAATCGCGGATCATTTTCACTGTTGGTTAGTACGGAATTACGCAACAGTAAACAACACGGGATTTGGCGGACAGAGAAATTGCCAAAGAATTTCTAAGATGAAGATTGGAGGACTCCAGCAGCAACTCGTATCGGTTGAACGTAGCGTAAAACAAAGTCATCTTTTGAAGACTCGGATTCGGCATCTAAACTTTGGTACTGCTGCTAGACGATATGGTGGGTAATGATCCGAGTAAACAATGCATTACCAGGATCGTTTATTATATTTTCGAATCATGCAAGCGAGAAGAAACTGTTTCCGGACAGCAACTCATTTGAAATCTGACTGTCAAAATGCAACAGGTGTCGATGGCTCAACACAAACTGTAAAAAAATCTTGCATTCCCAGTATGCGACTAACCATGAGCCAGCACAGGAAACGGTGGGACTAGGCTTTAGACTATATAAGGCTGTCCACGAGAGATTCGACCTTTTCACCTCTCATCAAAACAGCAGATCTTATCGAGACTTCACAGAGCGAGAGAGAAACCAGGAAAGATATTTCACGATGCTAACGTTGCTGAACACGACTACTACGGAGGTGGGTCGTTCATTGATAGAGTAGGCATGGGGTTTACTGTCATAGCGAGATCGGCCGATATGCTACAGAAAGCCATCAAGGCGGGTTTAAGATACAGCGATGAGATCTCGAGATCTCGGATGTTTACGCGAGGCTGGTTAAAACAGGGGGTAACTTCATTCTCACGGATGTCAACATCCATCCACATCGCGCCAGGATATTCGACGAATACCTTGAGCAGAAGACGCCAGTTCGCATGGAGCACCCAGCTAATTCCCCAAAATTCTAAACAGCTGAACACGTCAAAATGCTTCAGGCCGCCAATGGAAGACTGCGAGGTTCATGGCTGAACTTCGCAGAAACCTGGCAGCCCCTTATAAAGGAATGCGACGATACGGTCCCACTGACCAGACAGCAAACAAGCGGTAACTTGCGGCCAACGTGGCGAGACCTTACACGAGAAAGGGAGAAATCGTAAAGCGCGGAGAAGAGCTTCTCTCCTCTACCCGTTTCCTAAATTAATGAACCTGTGTATTTAAGAATTACTTTTAGACAATTTTATTGATTTAAGGTCCTGATCCTTTGCTCTTCGATGTACCGAAGCAAGTGAAGAAATCTACTGGCGGTGCTAAAGACGTTCGGCCATTATGCGTTTAATAACGTTCCTTTTAGGTCGGACTGTCAGCTGACCACTGGTTTACTTTCGTCATATTTCCTACTAAGTTGTCGACATGTTTGACCTAAGTTTACCGTCTAACCACTCGGTCCTTTGTTGTCTCCATCTTCTCTCTTTGCTTTTTTTTTTCTTTTTTTAAAAAAAATGACAATAAAACAAAAAGTAAAGAAAAACTTTTAGGAACCCCCCCCCACTTCCAGTCTGCAGAAAAATAAACTTTCGCTGCAGTTTAGGTCTTGCAATTTCTCGCTTCCTTCAGCTTATAACAAAGACTCGAAAGTGCTTAGAAAGTCGTCGCTGCTAATCAGAAGCCCGAGGAATATTCCTCCACCAAATCTCTTTCTGCCGTAAGATCTGATTACAACGTTTTAATCCTCACAGACGTTTAGATTACTCGTTTATTACGGGGCAAAGATTAATAACCGAGCGTTTATGGTAAAAATATATATATTGATTCGTACGAGAATTTTAAAGAATCGGTCATGTGAAAGCAATCACAGAATTTCTTCCAAGTAAATTACTTGCTAAAGACGGCGCTTCCGCAAATCACTTTCTCCTATTGTTGGCTTTGAAAGGAACTCTGCGCTCAGGAATGAATTCCGAACCACCGATCGCGAGTCTTTGTATTCGTTTATATTTTTGTCGTCAAAGGTTCCACGCTTAATTTTAGCATCTCAGCTAAAACAGACTTCTTTTCTTTTCTATCTCTCCCCGCCCCCTCTCCGCGCCTAGGAGGCGATGAAGTTCATCATACGGAAGCTGCTATGGCGCGCACGGCGTCTTCACTTTCTCTGAAACGCGCAAATTTAGAGCAAACTGTATTTTAAATAGAGGAGAAACAGAGTGGTGGTGGTGGTGGTTGGGGGGGACCAGTCCGCTTGGGAACTGCCTCCTCCCGCCGCCGCGTCGCGGCGCTGCTGACTTCGTCTGGCGACGATGACGCCACAGCGGTGGATGTTCGGCGCGCACATGTCTGAACGACGGGTTCAGGGAACCTCATCACGTTAATAATTCCCAGGCTTCAGTTACGTCGCTTTAATGAAGACTTCAGTAAAAAGAAAAATCGGCAGAGCAATGATGGAAGGCATCAATCAAATCACACAGACCCTGAAACTTTTAAGTGAGAATGACTCAGACTGGAATCGCGGCGAAAGGAATTGTGATGGATGGCATCTGCTGCAGAGAAATACTTGGCAAAAAAAAGAAGAGATGCACCGGAAAGGCAGATAACTCTGGATGCCTTCTTCAATAAACAGAGTGTTCTTCCTCAGGAATTTAGCATTCTACCTTGTGTAAAGTTTTACACTACTGTATTTGTGCGCTGATTTATTGCTTAATGTATAATACTGTAATATTATGTTTACTAATACCCGGACGAACTCTTCATATGTCGCTCACAGGCAAGAAATAGGGTTGTCTTTCCTCATGCCCAACGGTGTGGTAACACCTTTTAGAGTTGTTCCAGTTAGCGAGCGCTAAGCAAGACATTGCCGTACAATAAACACCAGGACGTACAGAAGATCATTACCCGTAGATTTTCAATATATTTAGGAATCGGACGATAGCTAATACGCGACATCTGTTATCCACATTGGAAGTGCTGCGCATCGCTAATCCCAGGTAGAAATACCCGAGCTTTCTACGATCTGGTTTCTTGCGCTAAACCGGTGAATGCTCACGAAGTGACTTTAGGAAAGCGTTTCCTTTAGAATAAGAAA
Organism: Nautilus pompilius; assembly: GCA_018389105.1. Classification (NCBI taxonomy): domain Eukaryota; kingdom Metazoa; phylum Mollusca; class Cephalopoda; order Nautilida; family Nautilidae; genus Nautilus; species Nautilus pompilius. The sequence goes on from JACATO010000682.1 coordinate 469,514, forward strand.
GTTCCACCGGACTAACATTAAACTAATGCTTCCTTGTGAAGTTTTCAGTGCACGGCAACTTTCGTAGGCATATATTCCGTTCGTAACCGTTATTTGCCTACGATAATCCCAGCCTAATACCCTTTTTAGTGATTAATTTTGAAGAAACGAATTCGTGACAACGCGAAGCCCGGCTTTACAAAATGGAGAGCATTTTTTTCGCCCAAGGATAAAGGGATCGGTCTTCCCTTTTCCTATTTAATAAAGATGGAGAGTTGTTTCTGCATTAAGCTGAAATAGCTTCCAGTCCGCCGAATCTTGGCCGTAGGAAAAGCTGAGTACCCTTAGTATTGGGTGGCACTTGTTTCTTCTATATTTAAATCTTCCTAAAAATGCGACCACGTGACTATTTTAGACAAGCCCCTCGAGATATAGGTTCAAAATATCAACAGTTCGTTTATGTGTTTCTTTTAAATTGTAAATCAATACAAATGGGTCCTTAAAGATCGCTTTTCTAAAAGTACATTTTAGTCTTATATTAGCATATTCTTTTAACTGATTACATGCTAGCGGATGCAAAGATTTGTACATTTAAATAATTTCAAAGATTGGTTTTAAAGGACAAACTGCTAAAATGTTTAAGAATCCTGTCTGTAACAGAACGAAAACAAATTACAATAAATAATAATATGCACAAAATAGACAAATGCATTTGAAAAAAAAAAATATGGAACGTGATAAATTCTAACATTCATCATTAATCTTCAGTTCACCTTTAACGACTGAATGTTAAAGCGCCACGCAAAGTTGTACATACAGAGTGCAGTCCCGCGACCCTGTTTAGCTCTTCTGTCGAGGTCCGACGCGGTTCCCGAATGGTTTTTGGAGCACGTGGACACTGTACAAAAGACCGTCCCAGATACGTCTTCTGGGGTTTGGGTCGGGTGAACAAATCAGGTATCTGGGTATTTTATCCTTGAAGGTGTTTTACGACTGTTTTTTTGCTCACCGTGATCGTCCACGAAGGTGAACTGGTCACGGCGACCTCGTCCGGCTTGTAGGGCAACGGATCTGAAGTACGTCACGTGCGGGTTAGGTGACCGGTAGCAGTTCCACAAACCGCAACACCGCCAGCCGCCATATGGTCAGTTACAGACGGCATTAGGTTGGGTCTGGTTGGTTCCTGCCAAACACGTAGACGACCTCCAGCAAAGTGAAAGTAGAAGTCCAGTGCAAATGAGTCTAAGGCTCTCCCACCCTCATTCCACAATGTGTAACTCTGGACGCCTAGAATATAAGTTAATAGGTTGTAGCCATTTCCTGCAGACCGATCGATGATGGAGTTTGACTGATCTTCCGGAATTCATTCTGGTTAGAACGTGCTGGAGCAATACGGTTGTTCGAAGCCAGTCACGAGGTGTGAGGCGCCCCGGCCCCGTGTCACGTGTTTCGCGAACTGAACCCGTCCGTTTGTATCTTCTCCATAGTCAGCTAAGGATAATAGTAGCTACATCTGCCTGCCAAGTTCATTATGTGAGCTTTTGTGAGAGGTCCCCAACTCGGTGTCCCAGGATTTGGCCTGGCTAAAAGCGGAAAGATCAAACGACATCTTCAATGACCAAGATAACTGTAAATATTTGTCAGATCTCATGAAAAATAGCCCTAGATTGTTTTGCTCAGTGTATATAAGCAACTATTTTGTATATTATGTAATACAAATGGCCAAAATCGTAGACTTGCAAATGAAATATCCTATTTTATTATACAGAACATGGTGATTTCTGACGTGTTATGAACAAGGCGTAGGTTAAGGGACGAGTGTAGGAGATGAACTCCTGGAGCTGCCGATAAATCTGAAAACAACGATTCGGGATTTCACACGCCGTCAGAGCCGAAAGACTTTGGGGAAAGTTATGGGCAGCACGTGCATACGGATACATGTTATGTTTAATCTAAATGATACTCATATGGAACACACCCTTCCACGTGACATAACCTTTGACTTTCCACTCTACAGTGGCACCAGTTTCATGCCTGTGTCTTTAATATTATAATATATATATATACTACGAGTATATAATAATAAACGTGAAAAATCATTGAGTTTAATCTTGAAAACCAAATAGTTATTTATTTCCAACTTACGCTAAGCTATGAAAATCTCTTATAAGCTCGTTAGATTATCTTGTATGTTAGCAATCTTGGCCGTGTATTTATCCAAAAATCCATTCAACTATCTTAAAGCGATCGGTCTGTTGCGCAAAGTAGTTTGCTAAGCTACTTTCACAAGGCTGTAGAGTGAAAAGCCATCGGTTGTTTTCACGTGCTACAAACACCATAGAAAACAAGTATCGTAAATATCTCCACTTTCTTAAGCTGTTCATGTATCGTTTATCGCGGCATGAAGGCTCAGCCAAATAAATATTTAACAAGTTGTCTACGCTTGCTGAATAATGGCGTTAATATTTACAGAACCATACTGGCAGCTTTAATATTCGGTAAGGTCTTATATTAAAAGCTTTCGTCGCAACGGCGCATGTCGCCTCTTGCCGACAGCTGACTCGTTGGTCCAGTCACCCAGCCCAAGCAGGAAATCCAACGAGTTGACTTCGTAAGATGAACTATGATGAACCGCCACCAAAGAAGTCAATGGCGCTGCGTCACCGAGATTTGGCCGACCGCACCAAACAGCCAACGAATTTTTGGTTTAATACCCGAACTCCTGAAGTTAACCACGGGCGTGTGGTTGATCTCCTGGTTTTGAACGTTTTAGAAGAGAAAGACGCTGCTAGAGTTTTCGGGAATTTGAACGTTTACAGTTCCACGCAGAATGCTGCAGCTATCTGAGACTGGGTAAGTCATCTTTAAATGACTCCGCTACGCCTCGGGCTTAGAGGAAAATTGATGGAAAATCTTTTATTTGTTTTGACCAGTGTGTTTTTAACAACCTTTAACTGCTAATGACAGCACTTACATTTGCTAAAACCAATAACCAAATTGTTGCCTTTAAACAAGAACGTAAAAAGATACTTCCAGCTTCTGCAACCCGTGTATTTGTTAAAAGCACCGAAGAAGTAAATGTAAGCTCTCGGGTCGACAATATAAAACTACTGCAAATTAAATTGCTTTTCCATACGCTTGAAGAGAGAGAGAGAGAGAGAGAGAGAGAGAGAGAGAGAGAGAGAGAGAGAGAGAGATGCTACTACAAGCAGGCTTTGGGAAAGTCGTAGAAAGATGGCGACAACGTCGAGGATGCAGTATCTAAAATTGCAGCGTAATTTGTCTCGCTTCATACTGTTGTCATGGGCACGCCAAATGTGCAGCGATCCACGACCGCTGGACAAAAGAGTTCCAGCTTTTACTCTGACTCTCTCTCAACCGCGACCATCAGCCCAGGACTCACCACAAACGGGCACCTGGCAGCTAAATATAGTAACGTACCGTTTTTCACGCTACCCAGTTTCAATTACCTCCACTGATCACCACGAAAACATCCGCAGCACTCGGTTTTCACGGTCTTCGCGTCCGGTCCTTGTTCGTTTAGTCACAGCGCGTACCGGAATGAGAAGCGTTAGTGTTGGAGCCGAACTTGTATTACCGGCCGTGTAAGGCACCGAATACGTTCTCTATTTTTCTTCTCCCTCCCTGGAATGTGTCCGTGATAAAAACAACAACAAGACAACCAACATTTAACGTTTTAATCTGCAGGTAAAAATTACCTTTGATGATGTTTGGTGGATCGGCCTTTTATTAAACTCAGGCAGCTGGCCGACCCACAGGGAAGCGAAGGATAGATTGCTAGAAAGCGACCCAACGCACCAGCCAAATTTGTCGTGAACTAATCTGCTCTATACAGCAACAACAACAACAACAACAGAAAGCCGGTAAAAGCAGACTCTTTTCCAGAGAACTCCGTTTCCCTTGGCCATAAATTAATAGTAACAAATCTTACACGTTCTTCACCACTACGTCTCAGTTGCTCGTTTTCCGTATTTCCGAAGCTCTCAGAAGTACAAGAAGTGCACCTATTTTCGTGGATATCTGATCACGGTAAACGTTTGCGAAATTCAACCGATAAAATGCTTGTTTACTTCATCAAATTGCATACAAATTTATCCATCTTTTACTTGATAAATTGAGCTATTCTCTCCTATCACAACACTGTTGTTTTCATATCCTTTTATCTCCATTTAACTTAATGAATCAAGCTACTCTCTAATTGGTGTTGCTTTATCACGTGATGAGCAAGCGCTGAAATATTACAAATAACAACAATGGCGAGAAACAGAGAGAGGCGGATACTCACACATGACGGATCCCAGGTACCAACGGTCCTTAGCGTAAAACTCCAAGAGCGCCGATGGCTGGCAGATCAGCAAGACCAAAAGATCTGCGACGCTCAGGTTGATGAGGCAGAAATTCGTGGGTGTCCGCATTTCCTTTACCCTGATCACCACGACGATCACCGAGACGTTGCCCAGCGTGCCGAGGAGGAAGATGAGCGGGTTGATTACGCTCATGTAAACCAAGATGTATTCGGGAATATCCATGTCCTTTTGGGAAAACTGGGCCGAGGTGGAATTGGTGTCGTTGCAGCCCTCGCCGCCCCATGTTTGGTTTCTGCGATCGGAGCAGACGGCAAGTTGGGTGACGGACGACTCGGGCGCCAGCGATGCGTCTGTCACGTTCTCCATCTGGGATCGAGCCAGTCCAGGAAGTCACCGAGCCGTTTTACTTCTTTCCTCCGATCAGAAAATCCTGTAAGTGGCGGGGAAGAAACAGCGAACAGGAAAGAAAGTTAATATTTAATAAAAAATGATATCATGTCAGAACAAAAGGTATTTCGACATCATCTTTTCTTAATTAAGTGACGAAATTCCGTTATCTGGGATGGTCGTCCTCGTGTAAAATAACAAAGAAGGAAACCACTACAATTTAAAGGACACGAGGTATTTATTGGACGAATGTCGCACAATCTTCTTAAGTAACAATGCGTCTTTCTTCTATTCGATTTTCGTGTTATCAAATTATTAAAATCGATACTTTCCAATTTATAGAAGCCTCTTAAATACTGCAAGTCTTTATGAACGACTGGTTTCGAAAACATGTTTACCCAATTATATTTTTCTTAAAATCGAAATTCGTTTACTTGGTTTTATTTTTATTTTTAGTTACCGTGTTTAACCGACTCGGCCAGGAAAGACACGATACGGAACTAATTCCGCGGAGAATCGCATTTCGGGTTTGCACACACCCATATACTAATACATACACAGACACTAACACACACACATACTAATACATACACAGACACTAACACACACACACATACTAATACATACACAGACACTAACACACACACACATACTAATACATACACAGACACTAACACACACACACACACACTAACACACACACACACACACACATATACTAATACATACACACACTAACACACACATACACACTAACACACACATACACACATATACTAATACATACACACACTAACACACACATACACACATATACTAATACATGCACAGACAGTAACACACACACACTAATACATACACACTAACACACACACACATACTAATACATACACACACTAACACACACATATACACACATATACTAATACATACACACACTAACACACACATACACACATATACTAATACATACACACATTAACACACACACATACACACATATACTAATACTTACACACACTAACACACAAACACGCACACACACACACTTACACACGCACGTGCGCGCGAACACATACACACACTAATATACACACATACTAATACATACACACTATACATACACAGACACTAACACACAGACTAACACACACAGATGCAGAAAAGGAAACCATGGACGCAAAAGCAAAGATCCATAGTTGGAAATCTGTCAAATGGATTATCTGAAGTAATTTTTTTTCTCTTTCCTTTATTACGTAAATAACGGATGGTTAGATCCGGTGAATTTATGATCAGTGTTCAAATCTATCCTCTGTTCAAAAGCGCGGCAACAATTTTTGAGCCGTATCGTGCTTTTTTTTAATTTCAACTGAATTTTAAGTGTTCGGAATTAATTATTAAAAAAAAAAAAAAACTACCTAAGGAGGGTTAGATGATTTTAATTTAACGACTCGAAATCCAATGTCAATCGCTGATTAAGTCTTTCGCGCGTGAGAATGATGACTCACAACCCGTAGTTCCACCGATCTCCGCTGGCGCTGCTCCGTCACAAAATTCAACTTTAAACTCTGAAAAATATTTTGCATAATTCATGATTGGAAATGAGGGAGTTCCGAGGAATTTTACGATTTCTCCCTATCAATAAAGGTAATTCAAAACTTTTTTCAAATAAATGAACAGCATAAATGATGAGACAACCACAAAAAGTTCGATCTGCTCTTCCACTCCGAGACGCGTTTTATTTGAGATCTTTTGAATGTTTCTCGGCCGTTGGCGGACCGTCTGACTGAAAGGCAGCTTAACAAGGATCCAGTGATCTGTTCGTGCTTAAAATATATTAAGTTGTTGTAAAAGACAAGGATCCAGTAATCTGTTCGTGTTTAAAATATATTAAGTTGTTGCAAAAGACAAGGATCCAGTGATCTGTTCGTGTTTAAAATATATTAAGTTGTTGCAAAAGACAAGGATCCAGTGATCTGCTCGTGTTTAAAATATATTAAGTTGTTGCAAAAGACAAGGATCCAGTGATCTGTTCGTGTTTAAAATATATTAAGTTGTTGCAAAAGACAAGGATCCAGTGATCTGTTCGTGTTTAAAAATATATTAAGTTGTTGCAAAAGACAAGGATCCAGTGATCTGTTCGTATTTAAAATATATTATGTTGTTGTAAAAGACAAGGATCCAGTGATCTGTTCGTGTTTAAAATATATTAAGTTGTTGCAAAAGACAAGGATCCAGTGATCTGTTCGTGTTTAAAAATATATTAAATTATTGCAAAAGACAAGGATCCAGTGATCTGTTCGTGTTTAAAATATATTAAGTTGTTGCAAAAGACAAGGATCCAGTGATCTGTTCGTGTTTAAAAATATATTAAGTTGTTGCAAAAAACAAGGATCCAGTGATCTGCTCGTGTTTAAAATATATTAAGTTGTTGTAAAAGACAAGGATCCAGTGATCTGTTCGTGTTTAAAATATATTAAGTTGTTGCAAAAGACAAGGATCCAGTGATCTGTTCGTGTTTAAAATATATTAAGTTGTTGCAAAAGACAAGGATCCAGTAATCTGTTCGTGTTTAAAAATATATTAAGTTGTTGCAAAAGACAAGGATCCAGTGATCTGTTCGTGTTTAAAATATATTAAGTTGTTGTAAAAGACAAGGATCCAGTGATCTGTTCGTGTTTAAAATATATTAAGTTGTTGCAAAAGACAAGGATCCAGTGATCTGTTCGTGTTTAAAATATATTAAATTGTTGCAAAAGACAAGGATCCAGTGATCTGTTCGTGTTTAAAAATATATTAAGTTGTTGCAAAAGACAAGGATCCAGTGATCTGTTCGTGTTTAAAAATATATTAAGTTGTTGCAAAAGACAAGGATCCAGTGATCTGTTCGTGTTTAAAATATATTAAGTTGTTGTAAAAGACAAGGATCCAGTGATCTGTTCGTGTTTAAAATATATTAAGTTGTTGAAAAAGACAAGGATCCTGTGATCTGTTCGTGTTTAAAATATATTAAGTTGTTGCAAAAGTTTTGTCGGCATTTTTTTCACCGCAACAGTGAGACTTCACATCGCTGCTGAACGTGAAGTTCATTAATCAAAGGAAGCTCCACTACAATCATACACTACTTCTGCCGACGAGTTACAAACACATACCATTTTTTTCCAAAAAAATCCGGATTTCTGAAGTCGATATAAATTTACGCATATTTAATGATTGAAAATAAACCTAAATTTTTTTTAAAATGTGATAATTTGAAATCCAGCTTGTAAATAAACCTTTTCAAGAAGACATTAGAAATCATGACGACAAGAGCGATTTTATCAGATGTTTTCAGAATCAGACATTTAGAAATGTCCTGTAGTGCAGTGGTAAGCTATGGTTTGAAAATAATACATTTTGGTATTGTTGGCTCTGGAATAATGCAAAAAAAAAAAAAATGGCCATGGCTGTAGACCGTTGAACATTGATACGTTTTGTGTAATACTGAGATACGGTCACCATCCTTTGCTGCTTTTAATTGCTTACTCTAAGAATAAGAAATATCTTTTAAACGATATTTATTATAATGAGCATATTTCCTGAACTTTTTTTTATTGATGAATGCAGAGATTTATTTGGGGAATAGGCAACATTCTTTAGAAGTAACAGGAATTTCAAGCATTCCTCGGTTTTTCAGCTGAAAATTTGACAGACACTGAACTAAACCGACTGCCATAAGTTATGCAGAAAGTATAAAAATAAAAAACACCAAAAATTGTACCAATATAGTTCAAGTTTTTAATTTACCAAATGTTCAAATCCAATTCTCCTCATGTAACGCAGCATTTATCAGAAATATATAAATGAGATCCATCAAGAACACTTCGATTGGCCTTGGTACGAAGCAGTTAAGAAACTGGCCTGTGTTCACGTCAGTTTTGGATCTGTTGGGGTGCTGGTTTTGGAGCTGCCATATTATCTCGGCCTTTGCATAAAACGAGGGACCGTGGGCCGAGAGGGAGTCGCCGATTAACTACGAGTTTTCAGATTGTTCTCTAAAACACCAAGTGGAATTGACTTTCGATAATCGGGGCCACGGAATCGAACCCCAGCACGGTGACTGCTGATACGCTTGCTAGAAACAAATCTATGTTCCCCCGCCCGTATTCCTAGTCTACGAGGCTGCATTTTGCATCCATATTAACCCATCGAAGACCAAAGGAGCCTGGTTTAAATCGCTTAGAGGGCCCCCAAACAACACAACACTGACAGTGAAGGAATTAGATAGAATATGGAGAAACAAAAAATTCTGGGTATTTGTTTGTTTCTTATCTAAGAAGATAAAAGTAGATAAAGACAGGAGGAAAAATACAGGTGAAGATTTAAAGCTGAATTTAAAGGGGCTGACGAGCCCATAACCAGTTTAGTAGATAAGTAAACAGTAATAATGAACCTATTGACCCCCCGCTCTGTGATGTAGGAGTAAAATGCCAGAATTATTTCGCGTCATCAAAACCGAGCTGATTCACTTCGTATGGTAGGGGAAAAAAAAACACCTGGTTAATAAAAATACAGCCCACCTTTCTTCGGACGTAGAAGGATCACACTTCTCCAATTAGCCCAAGAACGTCTGCTTCTTAGCTATCGAGACAATCACATTTTCCCACTTTTTTATAATTTCAGAACAGAAAACAGGACACCATTTTCGGAAGGAAAACTCTATTCTAGAAATGCTAGAGCATTTCCATCAACCTAGGAGACGGATCCTTTTCCTAATTAATTTTTTCAGAGAAAATATGCACAGAGAAAACCGGTTCTGGGGCATACCCAAATGGCAAATTAGCCAAACAAGAACAGAAATGCTGTTTCTCGGCTACGGCGAGACAGTTTCACCTGCGCGGAGATATTGTCCGAAGACACCAGATCGAAGTCGACTACCACTGGTCGCGTGCAAAGCAGATATATATATATATATATGTATCAGAACTTTAGCACTAACCAAACTTGCTTCTGGACTCCGCGCACTGCAAACTTCTTTTGTAAGAAAAAAGACTTTACTTCTCATTGCTATCATTAATAGGGTCATAGCCATCACCCAGTCGTCTATTGCCGCCGGCCGAAGCACATTCTCTAATGACCACCTGTAATTTATCCTTTTATTATTATTTTTTCACATTCTTTATGTTAGAAGCCCTTTCTGTCTCCTGATTAGGTCCTTGCTTGTTGGTTAGGTCTAGTAAAAAGGGTACTTTCTAAGTAAGCTAAAAGAGTCAGCACGAGTGTGACGTACCAATATTTCAAATTGCGAACCCATTGGATAACGAACAGAATAATGGCTCCAAAGACTTCCCCACGGAAGAGACACCACTAGACGGTTTATTGTCAACCTAGATGCTAGGAGAAGTGGATTAATACAAATAAAAGAGCAACACATGGAGATAAAACACACACTTAGAAAACGTTCTATCAGTACTGTTCACGGAAAACACCGTACAGTGTTATTATTTAGTGATCCAGAAGCCAAAAAGGGGGGGTCTGGAGGCGTCCATGGTCTCTGCGTCAATTCCCATTATCAAAAACCGTTCACATAACCGCAGGGGGGAATGAGCAGCGTCTCTAAAGATGTCCTCACATTCGTCTATGCGAAGTAGGTCTTCCTCCAGGACAAGAAAGAGACGCCTAACGACAGAGGAAAGAGCAGTCCAACTTAATGAACTCTCGATGACAGTATAGATTCCAGGTGAACACACAGTGCCAACCATATCAAGACGATTCAAAAAGTGGTAGTAAACAGGAACCTTTGAAGTCCAGTTCTGCCATCATCAGGAGACTGTAGACCCAACCGATATAAAGTGATGTGCTTGATAGGAAAAATTGTATCGTCCGCCAAATTTTCGGCTAGCGAAATCCGTCAATGTATAGAATGGATCCTGCTACCTTTTATGGAACGTGACAGAATTTTGGTTCCCCAATTATACAAATGTATTCTAACGTGTAGACTGTGTAAAAGTTGGTTTTGTGTCTGCTTTGAATCGGTGGATAAGGAACTGGTAAAAACGACTCCATCCTGTCTATTGCCGTACAGACGCAAGGATAACCCGGCCAGCTGAAACACCAAATACACTAACCCTTACGTGTTATACACGCTAAATAACAGTCAGTATTAAAAAGTATGGTATCTAAGGCTTTTCATCCTATTTACCTTTTATTCGTTACCTTTATTTCATTTAGTTATCTTCTCTATTCTCTTTCGGTACGGAAGGTGCAGCAAGCGATTCCGATATCAGTAAACAGACTCAAAATATCAGCTTCACGAAAACTTAGTCGAAGATTTTTGTTGCCCCCCCCCAGAGAGTTACATTTTGAAATTACCAAATTATATTTGTGGTACTTACACCTGAAATCTAAAACAATTAACTAGGTTTGAAGTGGCGTACTATACTTGCATTGTTTACCGATACATATTTAATAATAATCTCTTTAATTTTCCATTCTTAAAGTGGAAACAAAATCTAACGTAAAAGAAGCAACCGATGCTACAAGGATGGTGAGCTGTCTGTTCCCTTTGCAGGTGAAGTTGGCCCATAAGACAGAATTTCACGATGACTGAGTAGCGGGCTGTGGCTCAACAGATCCGGAATTTGGAGAAAAAGAATTCTTGCTACTATGCTCCATTCTAAGCCGCAGACAGACGAGACCCAAGGAAAGAGTTCGGCTGATCGTTTCTCGTGTATTTTAAGAGAACTATGCACTTATCTTTCTTAGGTATCTATCCCAGCCGTACTAATTAAAAACCTCTTTACAATGGTTCGCTTTAATTATGATTGTGTTAAGATAGCATAGTAGATGAAGTTACAGCCGGTAAAGAGCAGGTTAAAGAAAAAGTTCCACTTAGCGTTGCCAGATCAGGGAAATTCTAACTGGGCTGATGTTAGTCGGTGACAGTTGAAGTTTACCATCTGCCACATTTATTACATTTGGCTGAATCAATGGCAACAACCGATATCCTTTCCCGTTGGTGCTCTGCGCTGTTTCACTGTGTACATGTTGCGATGACAATAACCGGTTACGTTCCTTACCTCACTCACAGCGCTAAATTGTTGCACCCAATTACTGTTATTATTTATCTTCTTCTTCTGATAAGGAACCACCGATTTTTGGTAAATAATAATTGAGTCTGCACTCGTTTCCGTTTAATGTTTCAACCGAAACCGTATAATAATAACATATCTTCATTACGGTCTCGAAGTTAACGTTATCAGTATTTATTGGGTAATTTTTCTGCATACTTGGAAAAGAATTAACATTTTTAGAGTTGTAAATGGTAACTATAATACCTGCGATCGCTTCGGGCACCTGCCAAACTAAGACACGGCAGCAGTTGCATTTGCTGATAAATAATTAAGGCCGACGATTTTTTGTGTATTTCTATCCACGCTTACTGTACGGCCAGTAGAGTTAAAGGGGTTTTTTTTTTAATTTAAAAAAAAAAAAAAAACATCTTTTAAGGTTCTATTACAAATATTAGCAAGTCGATAGTTTTGGTTCCATTAACTCAGTCACCGAACTTTTTCCGTTAATTTTCGGCCGTGCCGTTTCTTAAATCAGTAATACGTAATGAAATGCTGCCAGTGGAAGAAACCATAAGGGAAGTGCCCGGGTTTGGTTGTCATAGCAGAACAAGAATTTTACATTTACCATGAATTTATCGCCAGTCATGCCTCATGGTGGGTCTCTCTCTCTCTCTCCTCCTCTCTCTCTCTCTCTCTCTCTCTCTCTCTCTCCTCTCTCTCTCTCCACAGCAATCTTGCATTAATGCGTACTATACTCGGAAACGTTAAAATCCACGATTATTGTCAAAAATAAGAACAATCATGGAGCAGTGAGGTAACATCTCTCATGTGCTGGCAAGTAGTTCCGAGTTGAGAGAGTTGAGTAGCCAGTAAGAAACCTTTTTGCTCTACTGGAGGTAAAACGCTTCCAAAGGTCTGGTCAGAAAACGTATCTGATAAGACCCTCGAGTGCTTGGTGGCATCTACTCTCTCCTCTGCTAAGTCCGGATTTCAGCAATTTTACTTGGGTTTTGAGAACACCCAACGAAGAATTTCAAGCCCACGTTGGCGAGGTGAGTCATAGCGTTTCGTCTGCAGCCTGGCATGATGTAAGGACAGACGCGGGTCGTGTCAATTCTCCAGGAATCTTTTTATTTTAGGGGCATTTCCTACTGCTTCCCCGACAAGGTTGACTGAGATTTATTTCCCTTGACCTTCAGGAGAATGGCGCAACATTTCTCTTCTTCCCTGGGTTTCCCGAAGCCCCAATCTGGATTGTCATCTGAAAGTAACCCATCATCATTGCCTCACCAACATGATGGGACTAACAACAGTTCTTATACGTATTTGTGGGCGCCGAACCCAGACCAGAATGATGGAAAATCTCATTGATTCAATGTAAAACAGGGAGGCGGCTCCTGGTGTCACAAAAGGTGGCTGACTCGATCAACTGATGAAATAACGAATTTAAGTCCACGCCGTCTTCATTGTTGGCCATTTTCTGAAACAAACTACCATATTTTAATAATAATAATAATAATTAAAAACAGGCTTCCAAATTATTATGGCAGGTCGCTGTAATTATGTAGAATGGTTGTAATCTCGCTGTAGCTTCTTTTATCCGCCTGATGATTGAAAGAATTGCGCTGATGAGCCCACAACCCACCTTTTAATATCACCGAATCACCGACTAATTAATGGTCTCTGTGCACACGGAAACCAGTGTTTGCTAAATTCGTCGTTACTTGGATCAGCAGAAATTACCATTAACTTATGGCTTCAGCTGGTGTTTTCGTCGTAGGGTGGATAACGCTGGTGAACAAACGGTTCCGCTCGCATTAGTTCGCTATATGCGAGATTGCAGAAAGTTGCCAGACTTTTCTGTGACACTGTAATGCCTGTTGTGAGAAGTCTGAAGAAAGATGTCATTTAGAACAGCTGCGTCCTCGGAATACGGTTAGAATAAATAAAGATGTCCTTTTCTCCAGCGATAGCCCCTTTAGGGAATGGGGGGGATAGAAATAAGAAAGGTGACCCCCCCCTAAGCAACTATACATACATTTCGGATGTAATCGGCTTGTAGAATCAAAGAACTCTCTGCTATGGGAACTAATTATTTCAAAAGATCGAATTACCATAATTATTCTCATGCATTTTAGCAACAAAAGAAATCACACGGTTACATTTTGTTCTTTTGTGTCAGCATTTTACAGCGGTGAAACCGTATTTACATTCTAAGATTACTTCCGGCTTTTCTTTGGAAATAAGCAGAACTTTGTTACCATTTTAGCAGCTCCTCTGATCGTCGAACCTAAGACGGCAATGGCCAATGCTGAAGATCGCTGCCAGCTGCTGTCAACCTAAACAAAGGAAGCCGTGCAGATTTGGGGTCGCGCCTCGGCATCAGACGCACTGGTAATTAATTATCTGACTCTGAGAAACTCAAAGAACTGAGCAAACGGCTGAGGGACTCCCCGTGTCGCCAACCGCCGAAAGGTCCACCGCCCTATCGCTTACCTGCGGAAGCTGCACGCGATATTGCACGTTGACACCTTTGTGGACGCGAGTCTATTGCCAGCGGTCACCACGCCTTCCGGCGACACCGATCGGTCTTTGATGAGTTTCCAGTCTTGAGACTAATGCGTCGATGGCATCTGTTGAGCGCGAGCCTTCTACGGACAAGTCCCGGCAAAGAATTTAGAGAGCAAATTTTCGGTGATGTATTGAAGCGACACTTCACGGGGTGTCAACCTGTGACGTCAGTCATAGAGAATGTTAAGAATCCTGAAAACAGTTCAGCGTTTAGAAGCCGATCGCAGACATCGAAGCAGGAAAGAATTGTGGTAGCGCACTACGCTCAGGCCGTCTTCCGCATCTAACCAGTTAGGCGATTTTTCTTCAGTCTTCGTGCCAGCTCGCTACTTAGGTTTCTTCCGAGTCCTCAGTTTTAACTCATTTTTATAAAAAGGCAATTTCTGCCATTGATCAAATCCGTTACGTTAATATAGAAAACCACCAATGCCAGGCAGCAGAGAGAGAGAGAGAGAGAGAGAGAGAAGAGAGAGAGAGAGAGAGAAGAGAGAGAGAGAGAGAGAGAGATGACATCAATAGAGAGAGAGATGACATCAATAGAGAGATGACGTCAATAGAGAGAGAGATGACGTCAGCACAGAGAGAGATGACATCAATAGAGAGAGAGAGATGACATCAATAGAGAGAGATGACGTCAGTAGAGAGAGAGTGTGTGTTCTTATCAGCTTTAACAATTTAATTGCTAATTTCTTCCCTCACATTACTAAACCATTGTGTTTATTTTTCTTAACGGTAATCTTTGGTTCCTCCTGTAATTCACATTCTTTACTCACGTTACTCTTAGCAAAATCATGATGATCGCACTGGTGCTAAACCCATCCTGCTTAATGTCAACACGAACATTCTGATGCCGCGATTTCAGGGCCTAACGACCTGATCCCGGCCTTCGCCCCTGACTCTTTCTAACGCGGACGGTCTCTTAACTGTGATCTTCTTTAAAGTTGACACCGGTGTCGAATATTCCAATAATTTTCCTGAGTTTCCCGGCCTTCCAAGGCCAGATCCGTAGCTGAGCCTGGTCTTCTCGAAGCCCTCATTTCAACACGTGCAGTTGCAGCATCAGATCCAAGATATCACATCTAGGGCCTCCCGTACGACTCTTGAGCTATCATTGTAACACGAAAGCCTTACGCGTGTTCAGACGGTGGTAATCCGTTATGCCTCTCAGGGACGCTACCACAGTAACCGTGACCAAAATGCCTCGCCATAAATCTCCCATCAGCCAGCCCTGAGGGGAACCCGAGGAAGCAGAAAAGCGATGCAGCACATGTTACCACTGAATGGAGTCGCGCGCCATTAGCGCACCCATCTTTAGAGAATCCGTCGGAAGGTTTCCCGCGATTTTTGTATTCACTCGTATGTTTAAGCTCGCAGATTAGGAACAAGGAGCTTTGTTGGGCAATTTGAACAGTGAACGGATATCTCACAACGCAGGAAAAACGTATCAGCCGTGGAAGTATAACAGGTGTAGAAAAGGAAAACCAATTGGTAAAAAGAAATACCAAAACAACAAGTCTATTTACCATATGAAAATCTATTGAATCCGCGCGCCTTATATTAGATAGATTATCCAGGTTCTCCGGGAAATGACACATTCATCGTTTCCAAGAGATATGCATTAATGTACAATCTTTGAATCACACAGCCAGTCCATCAAACACCGAAGAGTATTAACATGGAAACGTCGTTGCGTTACTGATTACTTAGATTACTGGCTAACACGGATAACCCTTTTTTTCCTCTCTTTCTTTCCAGAGTTGGCCAGCGATCTCTTTACTTATTTTATTTTTTTTATTATTCGTTGCCAGAACTAAAGAAACTTTTTCTTATTTTAGTTAAATTAATCAAGCGGAGTCTGACTTTTACAAAGCACGTATTTCTTTAAAAGAAGAAGAAGAAGAAGAAGAAGAAGAAGAAGAAGAAGAAGAAGATCCCGTTGCCATAGCAGTAATTTTCGGTGATATCGATACTTCAGACCAAAGGACGGCAGCTACAGTATCTTCTGATGCGCTGATAATGCAAGCAAACTGACTTCTCATTAACCGGATAAGTGAAGATTCTGGCGCGTAAAGGGTTAATGTATAAATGTCGTTAATAGGGTGTGGTATAAAACACGCGAAAACGCTCCGGCAACAACAGGACAAGATTTCATGCCAGATTTTAAGAAGTTATTTTAATAATTGTTGGTTGTTTTTTTGTTTTTTTTTTCCCTCTCCTTTGTAAACACCGTATTTACCGCGATGGTTAGGTTAAATCTCACCAAGAATCCGCCTTGCAATATGTCATCCGTCAAAAGAGGTCGCCGCACGCTGGGGAACACCGCAATTCGGCGCCGGAGTTTAGCCGGCTAGGTAGGGTAGCGTCGTCCCAGTCGGGTTACCTGCTATCCACTCACGGGGAAATCTCGTTAAGCGCGATATTAAGGGACCCCGACTCCGAGCGATAGCATAGCGCAGAGACCACGTAGAGAAACAGGTCTCGCAAATGTCTCTTTGTTCTCGAGACCCCGAAGGTATTTAGGATCAATGAAGCGAGATTGGCTGACACAGTGGATGGTATTATTATTATTATTATTATTATTATTATTATTATTATTATTATTATTATTATTACCCTTTTAAAACTTTCTCTCTTTGATACGCGTTGACTCAACTGTCGCACTGATCTCGTTAAAACCTTACAGCGAATAAGGGTTAACTTTCGATATGACGCAGAGATTCAAACAAGTTTCGTCAAACTCCAAGATCAGCTCGACGGCAGAATCAACGCAAATGTCTACGGTGGCGCCATCTGGGCTCGCTTTCCCGAGCCCCAGTGACAAGCGTGAGCAGGGCGGCTGAAGCCGCAGTTAAACTCATCTGAGAAAGAAGCTCCTCCACCATCCTCGGTGTGTCAGTAATCAGTGTGTAAAGTTTATCTCTACTTTTAAACGCCAGTAGATTTAAGGTTAAAATGGACACCGGTTAATTTTACTCTGTTAGTAAATACCAGATTATTTCCAGACTTACACATTTCTCCACAACTGCTCATATGTAGGCGATACTCAACAGCCACGGTATACTACACTTACCGCCATAAACGTAGACTCACTAATGAAAGTAATCCAGGAGGATATTTAGATACGTGTGACCAGGGTTCCAGCATAAACTTACTACATTTCCTACCAACCACACGCTAATATTATATATATATATGTCGCACTAATAAAACGATTTTATAAGGATTGTTCTAAAAAGATCCGCAATTATGGCCGCCAGTGTATATACAGGGTGGGCCAAAAAATGCCCCCGATTTCAATGTCAAAGAAAAACTTAACTGATCGGGATATTAGTGTAAAACAAAAACTAAATAATAAGGGAAAGTGAAAAGTTTGTGCTGGCATTAACACAGAATTAACAGAGGGCTTTTCGTCGTTTTGAGGGCAAGTGAATATGTAGAGCGCAGTAGTTGATTGTAGCCTGTAGAGTCTCACCCAGCCCCAGTATTAGCTAGAGCTGGAGTCACAAAATCCTGCAAATCACCAATTGTTCTTGGTTTCTCTTCAAAGACCTTTCATTTAAGATGACTCCATAGAAAAAAAGGGATACATCCGATGATCTTGAAGGCCACAAAAACGGAGACCTGTGGTAAATTATTCATCTTGGAAAATGGTAGATTGGTAGTGTGTGCGAACTTGGAGTTTCATCTATTATTCATTTTGGTTTTTCACAAATATCTCATTCCATCAATTTTTTACTTGACCTCGAAATCGGATACAATCTTTGGTCCACGTGGTACATGTCAATGCAAATATATACCGGACGATAGAAAAACAATTACCTTTTCTGCGTATTTTACTCTTTCTTCCTGATATCTATTTCACGCTATTTGAGCATTATGCAAAACTGTCCGAGATTTGTTGTCAATTTGATCGTATCAAACATTGTGGAATAAATTAATTTTGATTAATTACTTGTCAATTTTATTGATTTCTTTATGCTGATCGTGATGGGTTTTTTCTTTCTTTATCAAGCAGATACGTCTGTCACCTCTCATCTCGCCTCGCTCCTCTCTCTCCTCACTCTCATCTCTCTCCTCATCTCGAAGCTCTCTCTCCAGCTCTTCTCTCCTCTCTTCTCGCTCTCTCTCTCCTCCATCTCTCTCTCCTCTCTCTCTCCTCTCCTCCTCTCTCTCGCTCATCCTCTCCTCTCTCTCTCTCTCCTCTCCCTCCCCATCTCCCTCGAGGTCTCATCGAGTCTCCTCCTCTGTCTGTACTGAAGTCATCTCGTCCATCTCTCTCTCTCCATCGCTCTCTCTCTCTCTCGCTCTCCTACCTTCGCTCATCCATCTCTCTCATCTCACTCACCATCTCTCCATCTCGTCTCTCTCGCCTCTGTCTGTACTGCGTCATCTCTCTCTTGTGTGTGCGGTACGGACTCATCGCTCTCTGTGTGGTGTCTGTACTGCGTCGGAACTACTGACGTCATCTCTCTCCTCCAGCTCTCTCTCTCACTCCCATCTCTATCTCTCTCTCTCTCTTCTTCTCTCTCTCTGTCTGTACTGACGTCATCTTCTCTCTGTGGTGTGTCTCTGACTCATCTCTCTCTCTCTCCTCTCTCTCTCTCTCTCTAGTCTCTCTCTCTCTCCTCTCTCTCTCTCTCCGCCCAACTTTCTATTAATTTATTTTTTAAAGAAGTTTACTGTTTTTGTCAAAATTCATTGATAGTTGCATCGCATCAGCCGAGGAGACAACTCGTTGCGGAAAAGAGAATGTTTTCATAGAGGTCGCTGCACACACCAGAAAGACATTAAAAACCAGACAGGTCCCCGTTATTTCACGGTCCGGCGGTTTAATGAGAAATTACGGTGCCGCCGAGTGCGAAGTCCGCTTACAGATGGATGCCTGACTAAACTTTACTGTGACATTTAATCATATTTTGTAGCTGCAATATGTACCAAACAAGCGCAAAGGACTTCAGATAAAACGCAATACAGTTTTATCAGCTACGGTCTTCGAAGGACCAGCTACAGCGGGCAGCGATTACTAGATACAGCGCGATGGCTTTTGTCCGCGATGCTTGTAATACCCCGTTTCCGTTTTCTTTTTCCAAACCACAGAAGATTATCGCCGATACCGGTTTTATCCCATAAATCTACCAGCGGGCGCTGCCCTGTACTTCCACGCTTTCGTCTCCGATCCCGTCAGCGATACCTGAGGCTGCGCAGCCTTCATCGACAGTTCTGCATGAACCTGCTTGACAGATTCGTCTCTTCGGTAAGACTTGGCCTCCCATCTCGGCCATTTCGAGCGCTTTCGGCACCGTCGGCTGCGGAAACCACAGATTGGATGCGAGAGAAGAATGTTTACTTTAAGAACGATGCTCGAGATGTCAAACACCAATGGAACCCGGGAAGACATCTGGAAACAGTAATCCTAGTTATCGGCAAAGGCCACGTTTCGCGTTGATGTAACTCCAGGTATTTCCCACAATTCCGTGCTAACGGCTTCGGTCACGTGATAACATCTGTCCAGCAAGCGGCGGATACGACTGGACGTGTAGCAGAGATATGATGGAAATACTCCGAACTCTCTGTCTTATTTGCTTTTCAGAGAATAAATAGGTACTTTTTTTTTTTTTTTAGATTCTAGCATTCGGTCACCGGCGGGTTATTACGTAGGAATCTGAAGGGTTTTCTCCCATCTGTCAGTAAAATTACAGGGTGTGTGGGATGTACAACCGCTTTATCCACGGGCGAAGCTTTCAGCGGCCATTACTGACAAATGCCGAAAAATCAAAGTTTCTTCTTCTTCTTTTTTTATCAAACTGACTCGCTTCACTGAAGCAACAACGGGTGCCAGGCAGTACCCGCGAGTTACTTATACGGTGGCGTTGGCGGCTGAAGTCGTGGGAGTTCCGGTTGCACGTCAGATATCCTGGGAAAAAACACCCGTTCGAACTGTCCGCTAAGAAATCCTGTTTTCCTGAGTATTCTAAACGTTTACATTTGTTTCGAGTTGAAAATATAAACGATCAAACTCCATCATTTCAGTAAAATGAAGGATTAAAAAAGATAGAAGTGCAAGAACGTTTCCAAACCGAAATTTAATATAGGGTTTTAAAAAAAAAATTCAGAGTATTGCAAAGATTAATTATTGGTGCGTACGACGTATAAATGAAGCTATATTATAGGGAACTGGAAACCAGGAAGCGGAAAGAAGCTTCGACAAAGTTCCGCTAGTTAAAGAAGTGTAGGAGTAACATCTTTTAAATTGGTCAGCACCCCGAATGTCCTCTTAGCTTGATTACCACCGTAACCCTATCATCGAAGAAAGGCTTTCAGACGAGCTCCGCTATTGACATATTCCGTCCAGCGTCACGACTTCTTGTGAAGAATAGAAGGGACCGAATTAATCTACGTGTCAACGATTAGAACACAGGCGCCCTCCTCAACCCAGAAATAGCTACGATGGGACCCAGAAATTCGCGACTAAGCGTAAAACGCGGATTTCGGAGAGAACCCGGCGATGCTTTCCAACCGGTGGTACTGGGGGTGCACTAAGCCTAACGCTTCGTTAACTTGGTTCGTAGCTGAAAGTCTGCAATGTACCTGGATTCTGTTCACTGAAGTCCGAGACCTCTCAACAACGACGTTAAATTGATTCAGTCTTCCCATACATCGCATTTTCCACACACACCTTTAAAACTCTATTGTCCTTTAAATTGACCGCGATCGAGAGCTAATGAAATTCATTGCATTTCCTCTTGTAAATCTCCTTATTAGTTTTAAACTTTTGTTGTTGTTGTTGTTGTCTACTTTTCTAAAATTCTATTTACCAGCACCAGTCAGTAATCGAACAGGAAGTTTGACTCGGGAAAAGCTGAAAACACGAAAAGTTCTGGTAGCCAGATCGGACCGTTAATGGGCAACGAGAACCATCCACCCACCCACCCCGGGGGTAGCCCCTGAGATGAACCCGGGCACACGATGCGAAATGAAGGCGCTGATCTCGATCCGGCCCCCTAGCGGGAAGTTTCGGTTTAACCCGCCGATTCTTTCAGTACCACCAATGCAGCCATAACCCTGACCACCTGTTTAGATTATTTATTATTTTCCCAGCTGTGAGTAATCATCCCAAAGCCTTGCGAAGAATCACCCAGACGTTCAATCCAGAAGATGTTTTGCTTATTTTATACTTCATCTTCAGTGGCTGGCTAGTAATATAATGAACTGTTGGCATCGAGGAACTTACCCCGTCCTCTCGAATCCCCTGGCAGAAGCGATTAAAATCTTGTCACGTCACTGAAAGAGCGTCTATAGACTAAACTTGGTAACCGAGATCACACCCGTCAGTCACCAGTCAGTCCAGTAAACTTTCTTTGAACTCTTTCCAAGATATCCACACATAATTAAAATACCGTATAAGCGGTGTACCACCACTCGTGCCAACCCAGTGAATTATACATGGAAATGTATAACTTTAACTCGATTTAATATGGCGTAATAATGATTTTCTTGGAAACACGTACCACCCACGTTACCATTCAAACAGACTCCAAGTCAGAGATATTTTACATTCACCAGGGAAATATTCATCTTTGCTTTATCACTAACGACTGACAAGATCGGGTAATCATCATATTCCATTTAGCCTCCTGTTGTTTATCGGGTCCATTTGTCTCAACCCTGACCAAAACTAAAAGTTGCAAGACGTTTTTTTAAAAAAAAAACCTATGGTATTTTGACTTTTCCTAGTTTAGGGACAAAACCAGAAACAAACAACTTAATAATGTATTCAGCCCTTCTAATATTGATCCTGTAATCACACATCATGTATCGGGTCGATAACCCTGGTTCTATTTTCTCGTATAATTTTGTACGCATGGAGAAAATAACACCCTTTCACTCCGATTATGTGTATTTTCTCGTTATTATTACTATTATTATGCCAGGAAGTTACTGCCGCACCTGTCAATTCTCTCTGAAAGGCGGAAGTCGGTATACGCCTGTTTTTCCATCCAGGTATTGACACAAGCTGTCTCAAGCGGTTGTTGGGGCAAGGCGTATTGTCAGAGGTGGACACTTAGTGGAATGGAAGAGAAAGTCTCAGAAACTAAAGATCTGAAGATGCTGATCCCCAAATCTGCCACGGTTTCTCTTTCAACCGTAAGTAAATGAGGTAAAACAACCAAATTATTCCTTAAAGTCTTTTACTTCTAATTTGGGTGAAGCGTTTCAAGACAGGAAAATAGAAATATAACGTCCAAAAATATCCTCATGTATAAATCAGAGGAGACTCTAACGGATTCTTGGAATGGCCGATAGCAAACCCGGAATGCTGGCAATCGTTGATGCAAAATGTTCTTGGAGCTGTTTATGACGGTTCTAGGTGCGCCGCTAATTTAAAATAAAGAATTCCATGAGCGCCTGCAACAACCTTTCTTAATCATAACTCTAAAAGAGTGCATCTGTGTCTGTAGCAAAATAGCTCATGCAAAACACATGTAAGATATAACTGTTTCCCATCTAGAATCGACAGTAAGATAGACATCTCTTGTATGAAAATACATATAGCATCCATACAAACGTTATATGTCTTCATTCTGACCTACTCGTGCAACGTACTTTTACCATTCTGCCATAATTCATCATATTTCATTTTGAAATATATATTGTTCTTTCTACAAAGAACGTTTCACAAGTGTCTGTAATAAATGTGCCCAGAATCTTAACTTAATAGGGCTAAACAGGACAGATACTAAACACATTTCACGCAAATATCACGAAAAGCACCTGGATTCTACGTCGGACATTAAAGGTGAAATACGACTTTTTCTCAAAGTAGCCGCTGTATTCGAAGACGTTTACTTCCGGCTTGCTTCGGGGGAAGGATTTCCGCCTCGTCGGTAAGGTACCCGACTGACAAAGAAGTAACGTAAAATTATTTGCCTATATCTAATTTAAAAGCCCGAATACGTTCCCATTCTGAGCGGTAACGGAGATGCTTCCAGCTGGTGTCTGGTGTTCCAGGTAAACGGACCAGAGGACGCCGACACTGGAGACTGGGGTATGGCGTTCTCGCCAATAGGATCATTCGTCGAGAGGAGAAGAGAACACTTTATGGGGGGGGGGGAGAAAACAGAACTTCCAAAGTAATCTATGCTCTTTCAGCCGCGGATTTTCCGTCTCAGGCTTGTGTGAGGCTGTTCGTATGCGCGTCTATTTAATACGCTTACTTTTACTTAGTTGTTGTATTATAAACCAAACTGGTGAAGGTACGGAACCGGGCGGGTTACGTCTAACGTAACGGTGATGTCCTCTAATTCTGGACTGGAGCGACGTTCGGTAGAGCTACGGTCCGTCTGTCTCTCAGCCGGGACAGAGAAAACATCGGTTTTCCCATCGATTCATTACGAGAAAGAGAGATGAAGAGGGGGCGGGAGAGAGAGAGAGAGAGAGAGAGAGAGAGAGAGAGAGAGAGAGAGAGAGAGAGAGAGAGGAGAGAGAGAGAGATGATGATGATGAGATGATGATGAGAGAGAGAGAGAGAGATGAAGCGGAGAGAGAGAGAGAGCGAGAGAGAGAGAGATGATGATGAGAGAGAGAGAGATGAAGCGGGAGAGAGAGAGAGAGAGAGAGATGATGATGATGATGATGATGATGAGAGAGAGATGAAGCGGGAGAGAGAGAGAGAGATGAAGCGGGAGAGAGAGAGAGAGATGGAGAGAGAGAGAGAGAGAGCGAGAGAGAGAGAGAGAGAGAGAAGAGAGAGAGAGAGCGAGAGAGAGAGTGAGAGAGAGAGAGAACCATATACTTATTTGTGGACGCACTAAATATGCGAACAGTACATTAATCAGGCGAGTAACGCACAACGAACGGACTCTGATAGTGGCGACACGCACGTGATAGCCCCGATATAAGTGAATATCAGATTCACTCGATTTAAGTATTTGTAACGTCTAATTATTAGCCACTTTTTTCCTGTTACGTGGTCTATCGTATAGACCCCCGGACGGCGACTGTCGTTTGACGCAAATCTGTTCTCCCGTTTAAACCCCGATTCTATCAGCCGTCTTACGTCAGGGATTCCCTGGTGCGGTGTCGACAGCGGCCGAAAGCCGTCCGTGTTGCTAACCTACGAAGACATTTGCTTTGGTGCCGTCCTATTTGGAAACAGAAAGATCAAAGAAAAGAGGTAAAAGAAACCAATAAAGTGCGATATCAGTAAAGCTTCATAGCAATAAACACACGTGAAGAATTTAAAGTTATCGCTACAAACATGATCTTGAACAGCTCTAATAATAATAATAATAATAATAATAATAATATAATAATAATAATAATAATAATAATACGATCTCTCTCTATGTTGGACACTAGAAGCTATAGTTAAATACACCCGAGGTATCTTCTTTATAGTAGTTCGTGGTTCATTCTCATAGACTTGAATTGGTACTTTTAGAGCTTCTTTACAGACTCCGTCCCCGCAAAGTCTACGTTCCTGTACTAGTAGCTTTAAAAGTTCTCCAGGATATCTGCTTCGCTCGGGATGGATGCAAAGCAATATCTAGAGAAGTCCTCTAGTTCGAGTTTGTGCAGCGCAGCCCCTGCTGACCACGATCTCCCTGAGGCAAATGCAGAACAAAGAGTCTGTCCGCAACAACAACGAGACAAAAGCTATTCCCGTAAATGTAAGACAAAAGCAGATCCGCCTTACCTTCGAACCCGAGCGTGGACAACTGTTCTTAAAAGCTCGTTCGGAAGCAACATGCCAGCTTCAGGACTAACCAGTCGACTACTAAATCAATTGGAGTTCGTGCAGTTGGGTGACCCCCCCAATCTAGACCGTATCGATTGCTATCCATCTCTTCGCGTCGTGGAGCCCCGTGTATACTGCGATGCTGAACACCGCACGTGAAGAATAGATAATAGAGGCGTATAGCATAAGCAGGCATCGGATTCTATCGTAGGAAAGGAAACCCCTGTTCGCAAGCCATACCGTCACATGATCACTAATGTCAGCGATAAGTTCTGCTGTTTGTTCTAAACATCGGGGGAAGTTCAAAAAAAGATTTACTTCTTCATGATTATTATTCGCATACAGGTGTCAAAGAATTTTCTAGTGAAGATATGCGCAGGTAAAGGCCAGAGAATTCCCTCAACATTTTTCGTAAGCAGTCCTTCATAAATAGTCACACTGCTGCATATATTTGCATGTATTTTAGCACGTGACCAGTGTAAATATAGAAATATATAAAAAACTAAACTTGTCATTATAAGTTGGCTTTTCAATTTTTAATTCCAGGAGAGTTTTTTTTAATATATATATCAGAGTGGATGTGAAGCTATTTGCATTCTTCTTATGAACTTTCGTGTAAAGTAAAAGTACCTAAGTAAATTAAATCACAGCTGCAGGGAATTCAGGAATGGTTCTGTATCTGGGTCCTATTAACGTCTTTCTCATAACTGGAAAAATCCACAACTTTAGACTGATCGATCTGCACATAGCCCGTAACAACAGATGGACTTCAAACTAATCACCTAGATGACACGAGCACAATCCGCCAGTGTCTACACGAGTGGGGAATTTTCCGGCTACTTTGAAAGTAGCCAGTTATCGTATACACCAAGCGGCTTGGTTTCGTTATTCGTATGTTTGATTCTCAGCATCGTGGAATGGACGTGCAGAGCGAACCAGGTAGCGATTGTTGTTCAGTCGGAAAATTTGGCAAAATGTATTCGTTTGAGAACTCCAAGAACGAAGCAAACAGCAGAGGCGGCCCCCTCCTGTGAAATTGGGGTACTACCTGTCGTCAGACAAGGGAAGTGAATTTGCAAACCAGGTGCCATCTTTTTTTTGAATTTACTACCCGATTCTTCGTGATTTCCATGGGCGCAACCGGTATTTTGTTTTGAAGATGAAGATGGAGCAACCGTAAGATTTTACCGTGCAGTGAGACAAGACGTAAATACAATGGATCCTAAGAATACCGCGCCGTTCAGAATTGAAGGGAGTCCGTGAAGAGAACCACGGAGGCCGTATTTCGTCCCTTTCTTACGAACTTGTGAGTTCTTGGTATTACTCACTAATAACTAGTTTAGACTTTAGTCAAAGTCTTCACGAGCATTATTTGGAGGGATGGCGAAAAATCATATAATTATGATGAACAGAAGAGCAACTGATGAAAGCTTAAGAGTTCTTACACAGCTAAGGAAAGGAAACCAAGAATATATAATATACAGAAGGCAAATATTTAAAATTGCTATCAGGTCGTTACAAACCTTTTGTCATTTTTATATTATGTTAATTTGGGGCTCATTTTTTTCATGTTTGTGAAGGTATATATATAGGCAAGTTATGCATCGTTTTGTGGCGTGTGCTTTGGCATACATTAAGCGAAACCTACCTTTTCAAAAGTCATGAAGTGAATATTTATTTCAGGGTTCTGATCTGAGTGAATTATGGATAGAAAAGATTTTCGTATAGTTTGCTTCACGAGTTCAAACCGGGCCACAAACCGAGCGAGACAGCTCGAGACATTAAGCCAGCATGGGGCGAGGACAGAGCAAATGAACGCACAGTACAGCGATGGTTTGCAAAGTTTCGATCAAGAGATGAGAGCCTCGAAGACGAGGGACGTAGCGGACGTCCTTCCAGCTGTGATGACGACCGTCTGAAAGCCTCAGTTGAGGCTGATCAAAGAAAGTCAGTGCGAGAAATTGCTGGAGAGCTTGACGTAAGCACTGCAACTGATTCCCGGAAACTTGACACAGACGGCAAAGTGATAAAGCTTGACAAGTGGGTGCCTTATGGGTTGAATGAACAACAGGAAAATCGTCTATTGGAGAACTGCTCTTCGCTTGTCATAGGAAACAGAAATGACCAATTTCTTGACCGAATCATTACGTGTCATGAAAAATGGATCCTTTACGACAATCGCAGACGATCAGCACAGTGGCACAACAGAAAAAAGACATAACCACATTCCAAAATCCAAGCCTCCACCCAAAGAAGGTCATGGTCACTGTCTGGTGGACTGCAGCTGGTGTCATCCACTATAACTTCTTGCAACCTTCCGGAAGCATCACAGCTGAAAGGTACTGTCGTGAATTAAACGTTGTTCACCAGAATCTCTCCCAAAAACAGCCGGCTTTGGTGAATCGAAGAGGCCCAATCCTGCTCCATGACAATACTCGACCTCGTGTTGAAGAAGTGACCATTCAGAAACTGAATACATTGGGGCACCAAGTTCTCCCTCACCCAGCCTATTCACCAGACCATTCTCCCACAGACCACCACCTTTTCAAACATCTCGACAGCTTTCTCCGCATGAACTCCTTCTCCAACCAAGCAGCAATTGAAACTGCCTTCCAACAGTTTATCGACTCCAGAAATCTAAACTCTTTACAAAATGGTATAAATGCGCTTGTAACTCGTTGGCAGAAGTGTATTGATTGTAATGGAGCTTCCTTTGATTAATAAACTTCACGTTCAGCAGCAATATGAAATCTCATTGTTGCGGTAAAAAAAACAGACAAAACTTTTGTAACAACGTATTAGCTTAATTTTAAAATTGATTAATTATTTTTTTAAGGATGGGATTATCCATTTTTCTTGATATCATCTGTCTACCGTAGTGCTTTTGATTTTATTTTTCATATGTTGATGGCAGAGTTTCATCAAACCAGTGCGTCATCTGCAAGCAGCCAGCTTGGTGATGTTCATACCTGAGAGTCAAGCGGGAGTGTCTGCTTTACCACCCAACCATTTTCCAGTCCCTGATGCTGAAGGTGAAGGTTCTGATGCGGTCGCTATCGCCAGTAAGGATAAACAAATTACGGTTGCCAAACAGGATGCCAAGCAGAAACAACGAAAACAGACTGGCGGGATAAAAGAGAATTCCGACAAGCATTTCAAGCCGGTTACGGATGACGTCGTCAGGGTATCCACCGACGAGCCGGATTATGGAAAAGGGAAAACTCTCCTCATGTAAAAGCGATCGTTACAAGCCGCGGAAATACGCTTCTAGTACCTCGTCACCAAACCGTGGATTTCTTAAGAGCTTTATTTCCGTATTCACTTTATCCCATTTGAGGAAAGGTTCGCGCTGAATAGCCGAAGATTTTCCTTACACGTGGAGCCCGCTCTGAAAGGAGTTTTTACAGAGACAGTCCTCTAGGTCAGTGAGCTTTCCGAGCTCAGCAGCACGAGAAAAGATGCAACTGTGCGAAATCTAAAACTGAGAGCAATAGTGATGGCTCCACGGCCGTCCGTCCTGGCCAAATTCAGCAAACTCACGTGAGTAAAAACTTCGACTGGTTAATTTAGACATTTGCTCTTTAATTTGTGTGTAAATATGGAGAATAAAATTGTGATGATAACAGGTTTGTTTGGAACATAATTAGTTACGGTCGGTGTAATCTCGCGGTTTATTGTACAGGATTATTCAAAAAGAATGAACCGATTTCGTGACGCATTACTTCAGTTCTCGAGCATCGTCATGGA
Organism: Nautilus pompilius; assembly: GCA_018389105.1. NCBI lineage: Eukaryota > Metazoa > Mollusca > Cephalopoda > Nautilida > Nautilidae > Nautilus > Nautilus pompilius. The sequence goes on from JACATO010000682.1 coordinate 498,316, forward strand.
ATGAGTCAGTGACCATTTGAAAGAGGAGTTTTCTAAGTTTTTATTGGCTGCACAGGGGGCGCTGTAGTCGCGCAGTTCTTCCGGAAACGTTCAGTTGTTTGTTTACCCTCAGAATGGCGAGTCCTCAGCAAAAGGCGTTCTGCGTTCTCGAGTTTGCGAAAACAAAATCGGTTGTCACGATGCAGCGTGATTTTCGAAAACGATTCGACATTAATCCGCCCTCTCCTAAGAACATTCGACGGTGGTTTCAACAGTTTCAAGAGAGTGGATGTCTGTGTAAAGGAAAAAGTCCAGGACGACCAGGGGAACCCGCGGAAGTCCACAAATCGAGCCAGCCGTGAGCTTGCGATCCCTCAATCCACTATCTGGCGTGTGCTAAGAAGACGTCTACATTTGAAACCATACAGACTACGCCTCGTCCAGGCACTTACCAATGACGACAAGAGGAAGCGGATGGAATTTTGCGAATCGATGCTGGAGATGATGGAAGACGAAACCTTCATTTCACGTTTAATTTTTAGTGATGAAGCGACTTTTCACTTGAGCGGCGCAGTCAATCGTCACAACGTGCGTATTTGGGGAACAGAGTACCCACACGAAACAGTTGAGCATGAAAGAGATTCCCCTAAGGTGAACGTCTTCTGTGCTGTGTCTCAGGACAAGGCTTATGGTCCCTTTTTCTTTGAAGGAAACACCGTTACAGTACAAACCTATGCTCCAAAACTGGCTCTTCACTTCACTGCAAGCGAATTCGCATGACTTCCTTTTCCAACAAGATGGAGCACCGCCCCATCGGCACCTGATGGTTCGAGCTTTTTTAAATGAAAAAGTGCCCCAGCGATGGATTGGTCGGAAAGGGGCCCAAGACCTTGCTCTTTGTGCTTGGCCTGCGAGATCCCCAGACCTCACCGTGTGTGATTTTTTTCTTACGGGGATATGTAAAAGATCGCGTTTATGATCCACCGCTACCCACTAACCTCGATGACCTTAAACATCGAATAACAACAGCGATCAACTCAGTGGATCGTGACATGCTGATACGCGTCTGGGAGGAATTCTCTTATCGCATTGATGTTGCCCGTGCTGCAGGTGGTGGCCACATTGAACACTTGTAAGACAGAAAATAAAACTTGATTGTGAGTAGAACACGTGTGACTTAGCTGGAGTTTTCTATTGCTTTTCCTTATTAAAATATTGCGTAATGAAATCGGTTCATTGTTTTTGAATAACCCTGTACTTACTACGTGCCTTCAGAACGTCCAGGGCGGTTATAAGAAGAGTGGTACCGAGCTGACTTAAAATAAAACTTCCATGAGGTAAGGAAAGGAAATTCCCAGCCGTGACCTTTAGCGGCGAAATGTCAAGAGACACAGGGATGAGCAGCTGCAGAGGTTTCGGAAAAAACCGGCCGGATAAATCCTCAGTTTGGCCGACGAGGATGACGTCCACGTTGCGGAAGGCTCCAGCTTTCAACCTTGGACTTCAGAGACTTGCCACCTTCTTAGACGAGCGGTTCCCAGATAAAGTTAGAACTGCGTTTACTGCTATTGTCTCGACGAAGCTTCGCTGGAGAAGACCGGATGTGCCACCTGAATCACGTGGTCCATTCGCTCGTCGAGGAGTGTCCACGTAAAAACAAAACAACTTTCTTTTGAACATTGGGAAAATTCTCTTTAACGGAGCTTTGTTAGGACCATAGATCAATATGTATATTTCAGTACACCTATTGTTATATTTAAACAAGTCATTTGCTTTTTTTGTTGTTGTTTGCAACAACTAGCGCCCCCGGCCTCTTGTCTTGACCATCTTCGTGTTCTTTTCCGCTCTATTAGTTTTTTCCATTATATAAATTTGTCTATCAGCTGACTGACTTCTTTGAAACCTTTCTTCCGTTCAGACCATTCTCTGCAAACCATACCGACTTAGGGAAATCAACAGGTTCACGCTGCCCGCTGATCTTCGTGCATCATCGCGCGAAGTGCCCTCTCCGTCTTTGGAAGTTTCCATCTCTTGTCTGTAGCGGATTCCGAACACCCGGCAAACACCTAGTTTGCCCAGTCGACCACCAAACCAAGCCGTCGAGGGGTTCGGAATCTAGTTAACTTTGAACACTTTGCCCACTCTAAATTTTATGTAGTGTTAACGTGGAATCAAAAAGACTTTCGACGCTGATCCATCAGAAATGTGTGAGGGCTTCGATATGGAAGAGTTCAAGGAAATTCCTTCTTTTCAGAATTTATAGATTTTAGCACGAAAATATTTAGAATATTATAAAGTTCGAGGTTAGAGGAATTTCGTAAGATGTCAGGAAATAAAATTCGCAGAATTCTAGATATTACTGGCATTTTTTATAGAGGTTTCAGCTTAAAATTCTTTAGATATTTGTTGGTGGGGTTGTGTGTGTGCGTCAACAGGGAGTCGTAAGAAGTCTGTGCTGGTTCAGCCCGTTAAGGCCGATAAAAGAAAAAAAAAATGCGTCGTCCGGATTAAAGCTGACTGATGGCTTTAGAAATCTTCGACCTTTGACTTATTCGCTTCGCTAAATCGTTTGGGTCACTTCCGGTTGGGGACATAGATGTTCTGAAAGGAGATCCCGAAGGTGTTTTTATAAGTTACAATGAGCGTGGAGATGTGGGAGGCGAGAGAAATTCGAGTTGGAAAACCCATTGCCCAACATTTTCTTTTGTTTTGTGTTTTCTTAAATTCTGTACTTTCGTCTTTATCCAGGCACGGCTGCTGGTAACCGCGTGGTTACAGACAGCACTGCGAATTTCTCCTGCTATTTGACGTAGTGAAAATTATGTGGGCAATTAGTTACCTGTCAGTTATCCACTATGCTCAAGGTAATTTTATGAATAATTAAAAAAGGGCTCATTAGCAGCGAACACTTCCGCCTTCGCGGACTAACTTGGGAGCTAAGATGGATCTATCCTGGCCATAACCCAAAGTGATTCTTCTTTTTTCAGTTCCACTATTCACTTTGGTTGCTCTCGCTAAATAACAATAGATTTCTAGTCTAACGTTTCATCTTTATCCAAAGATGCGTTCCTCTCTCAAACACAAGTGCATCGGTACTCTGCGTTAACTAATCCGTCTCCATACGTTGAAGATACTGTTTTTTTTAAATCAAATTATTTAGATAACCGTTGTCGTCTTGTTATGCTGTATAGCAGTGATTCTCAACCAGGGGTAGAAATTTACCCCCTGGGGGTAAATATATCATACCTGCAAATTAAGTATTAATCCTGTAACACACCATACCCGGTCAGCCTGTATTAGAAAAACTATGGCTGGCATGGGCGTAGATCCTTGGGAGATGCCCTTTGATGTAGGATGTACTATCCACCATACCCCCTAAAATTCCTTTGTTTTTGATAATAAAATCATATATATTCATTCAAAAATGTACGAATCATAAAAACAGAACTGTTCATATTTTTTATCCCACAAGAATTTGCTCTGAAAAAAACTCCTTTTATTGTTAAGATTTTTATTTGTTCTGTTGTCTTTTGATTGTAAATAAATCTCTTCCTCTTTTTAATAATAATAAAGTTGTTCTTTTTTTCTGTGCCTCTATGCCGGCTACACGAGGGAGTAAGAGGGTAAATGGCGGAAAGGGGGGGTAAATGAGAGAGGAAGGGTTGAGAATCAGTTGTTCCCACCTTTCTACAAGGCGTACAGCAGATGTGTGGAGGGAGTCACCTTGGAAAAGCCAAATGATTCATGAAGAGGCTGCCGTATACTGAATGCTTTTTTTTTAAAAAAAGGAACGTGTGTGGAAAAAATCAAGGAAATGACGTGAGTTCCGGTAAAATAACACAAATGGAAAAACAATTATTTAAAATTTTAAAAAAAGGATTGAATACACCTTTAAATTTATACAGAGACATGCGTGTTCCCTAATTCGGATTCCCACTGAGCATCACTTGCTGCGGGTAGGAGGAGGCAGTTAAACTTGGTATATATTACCATTGGAATCTGCACTGCTCTCGTTACGGATATTCTAAGGTGTCAAGTCTGAAGAGGCGGAATTTTTACTTTTGTCTGACATTGAAAGCGCGGACGACGCCATTTCCAAGCGTGAAACGGAAAAGAATTGTGGCGCATAAGTCGGCCTCTGAATAATAAGAGCACCTGATAAACCACGTGAAAATGACGTCATTCCGGACCGGCTCACTGAACTGCGGGATGCTTCGTTGACCTCGAGCGAGGTCCACCTTCCGAAACAATACACGGCTGGTCGGGCTGGGTTAGTCAGATAACTATTGAAGTCACTGAAACTCGCGCAAGAGACGGCTTTTTTTTTTTGACTTCCTTATGACCTCCGTATCGCAGCACCTGGCAGTTCCTTTTAAGGACCGATGCCCCATTTCGCTTGGCTGCACTCCATCGTCCCGAAAAGCAGATCTGGCCGGTTTTAAGAATTCCGACTCACGACTGGCCTCGAATAACGCCAATAAACGACGTAAGTTCTGTCAGCCAGAGTCGTGAACAGTTCTTGAACACTTTTATTCCACGGAGGTTAGAAAAAAGAGCAACAAATCAACAGTTTTCTAAATCAACGGCCGCTCTATCTGGATAACCAAGTCCCCCCCCAGGTAACAACATACCTTATACTTTCGTTATCCCTACTCTTTAATCGATAATAATTACAGTATTAACGTTGACAACATTATATTTCTTCTTTATCCTTCTTGACCATTTCCTGTCTCAAGTCCACATAGAAATTCTTTCATTAAAATCTCCATTTCAACTCCAGTTTTTCTAAATTTTACACAGAAAACTATGCATAGAATTGCATCCATCGTATTTATAGGCATTCTTTTGTCCCCCCTTTGATAGAATATGCAAGAGAATTATTGGCATTTCTTACGTTCAGAAAAATGTGGATATCTAAAAAAAGACATTACTGGATGAATATTTAATTTGATAAGTTAACGGAAAAGAAAAGAAAATCATAAAAGAGAAAATGAACATAACACCGAGGTGCGTTGATAAATTTAAAAAAAAAAACACAACAATTTATGCAAATTTATTATGCTACCAATCGTTACAACAAAAAGATACATTTCTGGAACTTTCTATTGATATAAAATAAGAAAAAAAACAATAAATAAATTGAACAATTTGATGGACACTCATACACACAAATACACACATACTTGCACACAAACAATCAAACATATATGCACACACACACAAACACATATACACACATGCACACATACACACACATAAATGCACAGATACACGCATACACACATGCACACATACATACACATAAATGCACAGATACACGCATACACACATGCACACATACATACACAAATACATATTCGCACACATACACACATGCACACATACACACACATATTGCCTTTAACTAGCAAGAAAAGACGACCAGTTGCTAGGTTCAGGAAGCAAAGACGCCATGACTTATACAAGCAACTAGGGGAAAATAAAAATTCCATTTAAGTTTATCTTTTTATACTGATTGACACTAGCATTGCCACGAAATACCATTGGGAATTTATTTATTGGAAAAACCACTTTTGTTGATAGAATTTCTATAATTGCAGGCTACAGTGACAGGCCGGGTCTGGAGTCAGGACCTCTGCTACATTCCACCTTTTAACCCCTAGTTTACTTTGAAGACATGGCAGAGATCTACGCTCTGATCTTTTAAATGAAACGTAATTGAAAATCAAAAGCAGTTCGGTGATGCGGGGTCTCACCATTTTATTTATTCAAGAATTTTGATAGTAAACCTGGAAAATATTTTGTCGTTTTTTTACTTTCTAAGAAAAGCCTATTTAACTATAAACAAACACCCTTTACCATTCCTTTGTCTTTCCAATTGCTGCCCACAACAATTTGTCTGCTCTATCACAAATGAGCACAAATTCTAATAGATTTTGGATTTTTTTTTGTTTGAAAGACTTTTTCCCAAGCCAAAGAATGCAATCAATTTTGTCACATTCCGTACGACCTTGACCTTCGATCGGCTCTAATTCTATAACAGTTTTCTGATGTTTTGGAATACTGAATATTTTTGCTCTTTGGATCTGGAATATTATCAAAGGAATTAAAATTGCATTTCATTTCTTCGTTTCTAATAGGATGGAAAAGTTGTACCTGTGGCACGTGGTTCTGGTGATTAGCTAACGAGAGCGTGGGTTAGGGTAGATCTTATGCCTGTTATCCGATGTGTATGTGCATTTCGCATAAAATATCAATTTGTTCAGTCACGAACTGTACGCAGAGTTACCGGCCCTGCCAGGAGTCAATTGGATCGATAGTTTTTCTCACCTGAAAAGCGGTTAAGAGTTCGAGAATTTCACGCCCGCCGTGTCTAACAGAAGGGGAGGGGGCACTGGGGGAACAGGATGGAAATGAAAAGCAGTGGAAGTGGAAAATATTGGCAAGTTCGCGGTGGCCTGTGGGACACGAGAGATATCGTACTGGACACAGCTTTCGAGGTCTTCCTTAACCCATACCAAACCACGGTAAGACCCGTGACCGCGTATCAGCGGGGGAAGGGCTGACTCCTTTTCAGGGCCAGTTTCAGATGAGAACTCAGCGGTGTTCAGGGTTTTATTTAAGCCGGAGGAGGAACTCTCTTCCTCAGTTAAGGTAAGAAAATCGGGCTACACCGGGGCGGTGCCAGATGCACTGCCAAAAGCGGGAAGCAGTGACGAAAGACGAAGCGAAAATGACCAACGGCCTGTGATGATGCTGTGTATCGCTAGTTGTTGGAAACATCACATTTGATCTCTGTAGTCCGAAACCATCAGTCTGGGTGAAGGTTCGGGGGGGGGGAGAAGGAACTGTCTCATTACACATCCCGCGGAACCAACCGACCGTATGGTGCTGACCTCGCCTAAAGAACTAACAAACAGTTGGTTTACTTTTGCGTTACATTACCCACAAGTAAATCAAACCGTAACGTTTCGAGCGACCACTTTCACCTCTTCTTTCCGTCGGGAATTCTCTCATATAAGCTACCATGTCCTCTTGCCTAGTTGTGACGACCCGGTCTAGTTTTTTATAGCGATTATATGGAAAAAACCCAGCTTTTTTATTATTATTATAAAATAATTTTTAAAAATATTTTTAGATGATTTTTTTTTAAAAAAAAAAACAAATTTCTGCGAGAGACAATAACTTCCGGGCACATTTTCTGTTCTAATCAGCATTCTATCTAATGAAACCGCTTCTCAGAATTAATTTTAGATCAGTGGATAAGGAAGAGGACCAACAGTTTATCCCGAGCTACTGTAACAAAACGTCTACAGACGTAAGAAAGTTTTTTGACAGACATTTCCGGTAAACCTATTTTTTTTAACATATGGAGAGTGCACTTTATTGTTTATATGGAAAGACAAACCAATAGGCAAACGTATGCACGAACCGACCGACTTCAGGTATACAGGCGAGTGTAAGGTGATGTCTCAAAATTTATTTCTGACATAAAGACCAACAAAGCAAATTCTCAACATGTGAGCAGTAAGCAGATTCACTAACGAATGAAGAAGTGGGTAATCATTCTACGAAAATTCTTTTAATTAAATAAGTATGAGTAAGAACTAAACTCGGGGACTGTCTCTTTTAAACATTAAAGATCTTTTGGAAATTATTATGTAAAAACAAAAAAAAAACCGACTTAAAGCGTTAGAAATGTTTGTTGTTTTACTTTATATTAAATCCTTTATCTGGCTTCTCAAGCGGAGTATGACAATAAATAATACCAAAACATAAATTTGCTGAATAGTTGAAAAACAAAGACAGTACAGAATTTATGCGCTATATCGCCAGTCTAACAAAAGTATTGGATGTCTCTTTAAAGAAGTATATCTGGTACAAGAAGATAGTACACTTACGAGGAACGAACCAACCAGAGGTCCTGAAACAAGAAGATAGTACACTTACGAGGAACGAACAAATCAGAGGTCCCGGAACAAGAGGATAGTATACTTACGAGGAACGAACCTATCAGAGGTCCTGAAACAAGATAGTACACTTACGAGGAACGAACCAACCAGAGGTCCTGAAACAAGAGGATAGTACACTTACGAGGAACGAACCAACCAGAGGTCCTGAAACAAGAGGATAGTACACTTACGAGGAACGAACCAATCAGAGGTCCTGAAACAAGAGGATAGTACACTTATAACGAGCGAACCAACCAAAAGTTTTCAGAGGAAGAGAATCCATTTCGAAAGAATGTATGTCCTTTTATGAAAGCATTCCTGGTATATATCCTTTTGACTTAAATTTTTAAAAAGTAACCAAAAAATACACTTTGGCTACTCTATCTCTCCGTATTTTGATTTCGTCAAAAAATAATAAATTGCAAGAAACGTTTTTAGCGAAACTTACGCATTTGACAAAGAAAGACGGTCGTTGGAACTGTCGTTCTGTTACGGCCACGACTTCGGTGGCTCAATCAAATCTCTTCTACCAAAGCTCGGCTTCTTGAAGCCGATCCACAGACGGGCGGAGAAAACAAAAAGCAAACCGACACAAAGCGAAGAGATCGAAGGTGACCATTCACATAACTCTTGATGTGGGCATATTTTCGTTCTTGCGCATAGGTTAGACATTAAGGTGGCTCTTGTTCAGACTAAAATTTTTGCGACAATAAAATTAACACCTGCCGCTTGTTTTCCACCGTCAAGTGACTAGATTTTGCAGAGATCGAAGCATCCCTGCTGGCGACAGGCGTGGACTGCGGAATGTAAACTGTACTTCGTTTTTAACGAGTTCCAAAAATACTCTACAGACCACCATTAATTAAGGTATTAAATATGAAAGATAATAACTGTCTATGCAAAAAAAAATGTGATCTTTTGTTGATTTTTGTATCACTCATTAAAGATGAAGTATGGATGATATCTTCTCTAGTGAATTCTTCGGAGTTGCACATCCTGCTCTCGTGACGAAGGCTGCCTACTTCCCGTCAAATAAAAATTAGACTAATTTGTTTTGCTGTTTGACAATAATTCTCGTTCACGGCAAGAAAAGGTCCTAAGCTCGGCTCTCGAGAGAAGATCATTGATTTTTCATCAGTTGGCGGCGGATGATGCTGTTTGGAGGTCTTCGCAGTAAGTCAACAGGAACTAAGTTAGATGAATGTACTCTCGCAAAACAAAAACACAAAAAAAAAACAAGCTGATAATTGCGGACAGGAAGGACGGTTTCCTTGTATTCTAAACAGATAAGACGATTTTCTGTTTTACATCTCCGAGAACCGGCTGCTGGTTTTCCGCCTCTTGCTGGAATGGAGCCAGGGTCAGCAAAGGATAATGTGCAAGATTTCGCCGCAAGTAGGAGGCCAAAGCTGCTGTTGGGTGCCACCGAAAGAAAGTTGTTAGCCCGGTGTCCGCCTGTCTAACAGGAACCCTTTGTCATTTTCTGGCAATTTACCGAGATGGTGGTGCCCGCTGGAATTTCCTCCAACGACTGTCCCGGATGTTGGCGATCGATGGACCACTTACTGGACTGAAACAAGTTAGTTCTCGTAGAAGGGTCGTAAACATGGTGTGTTCTGAAGACGATAAGGGCCTGTCTTTCGGCGGTTGTGATGACAGGGCGTTTTGGCTTGGAAGGCGAGATAAAAGCATGCAGCTGACTGTAAAGCTGCTGAAAATAATGACAGCAACGATAAAGGATAAAGATTCCAAGATCAACGGAGCGAGAGATAAAGAAATCAATCAAAAAACTTGAATGCTGCTGGAAAATAACGTGTGAAGACTAAAACGACTCGACCTTTTTTTAATATTATTATTATTATTTCGCTGCCTCTTCACATTAAATGTCGAAAGAATAAACATGTGTATAACTTAAAAGGTCAATAGGTTAGCGTTTTGAAGAAGAAAGATTCAACTGTTTGATGCATATATGTATAATTCTATGTCAACGAAGAATAGCCGCCTGTAGGCTCGTTCCGGTTATATGTCGTTAAAAAAAAAATTCCAAATGAAATAAAATTAATAAGCAGGCTCCCCCTGGCGGCCAGGGGAGGACTACTTCAACGTACAAGTTGGAAGATTCAACAGAAAAGTTGGCTTAAACTTACGCGTCATTTTAGGGGGAAAAGTTTCGAAAAATTTCGAGTAAGCGATTATCTTCAGCTCAAAAGTTAATTTCGATATTCGTAATTTAAAAAAGAAACAAAAAGCAACAGCATAAAAGACTCTAAACAAACACACAAAAAAATTAGCACGGACCGATTCTTTCGCAGGTTTATGATCAAATGGTTCGAGAGAAATGGGGAGGAGCGCCACCTGGTGGAGATAATTCAGTTTCCTTAGTACAGACGGAAGGCTCAAGGCGGAGATGTCTCGCGCCTGCGCATTAGCAGGCCGAATACCTGGAACCTCAACGGCGTGGGGGGAGGAGAGGGATATATGAGAATAGTTGTTGCTAGTGATGGGAGTAAGCTGCGGATAAAGCCATAGCACGGCCTTAACTTGGAAGAGACAGACGACACCGTGTACAATGACGCGGACAGTTACATATCGAGCTTCAGTGGGGACTTCGCTGTGAAAAACAGAAACAAAAGGACCCGACCTCTATTATATATACCCTGCCGTTACAACGGGATGAAGGCTTAACCCTAACCCTGCCGTTACATCGGGATGAAGGCTTAACCCTAACCCTGCCGTTACATCGGGATGAAGGCTTAACCCTAACCCTGCCGTTACAACGGGATGAAGGCTTAACCCTAACCCTGCCGTTACAACGGGATGAAGGCTTAACCCTAACCCTGCCGTTACATCGGGATGAAGGCTTAACCCTAACCCTGCCGTTACAACGGGATGAAGGCTTAACCCTAACCCTGCCGTTACAACGGGATGAAGGCTTAACCCTAACCCTGCCGTTACATCGGGATGAAGTCCCGATTAAAACGCATGTTTTATTTGTATGTTATCAGTTGTGTTCTGGATACAACGGCCGCGAGTCATCTGCACTTAGGAAGACATTACCGGTGTCGGACTTGTTCTTAGCAAAACGTGCTGTCTTCTCGCGAGTCTCGGCCAGCGTAAGACGCCGGGATTTCTCTCGCTCCGAAGTCCTGTCGCCGAACGATTCACCACCCACCACACTTTTCCTTTCTGTATTCATAACGAAATACGTTATCGTTTGAAAGAGTAGGCCTTCTTACCGAGGTTTCGTGAACACTTCGGTTGGCAAGTCTGCATCGGCAGTCGCTTTTCAATCGGAGCCAGGCACCCTTTTTTTTCTTCTTTATCTTTAAAAAACCCAGGGACATTAATTTGGATTTAAGCAAAACCTAAGGCTGCACAAATGGGAGAAGAAGCAAAATCGTCGAGCCCGGTTTGACGCTGCCCGCCAACAACCTGACAAAACAAGAGCTGGGGAGATTTTAACTGAAGACAGCTGTATACGTGTATAAGGACAAACCTAAGTGTACAGGAGATAAGTAGAGCGTGAATAACGAAGCGGAGAACATATAATTCGTTTAAATTCGGTTTTTGTTAGTACACAAACCTGGATGTCGTAATTCTCGGCATAGAGTCTGTTTGTGACCTGGCCGGATTGTTGACACCATCGAGACGAAACTTGGGTCCTGTCCTCGCCATAGAATCCAGTACAGAAGATGGCTCCCGCTCTTTCGGGTAGGGGGAGATAACTTCATCCCTCGCACGCGGAACTAGTTTCGCAGAATAAACTAGATGGAATTTTCCAGTGGTAAAAATTCAGTTCTTAAACAGATACAAATGTCCGAACCTGGAATTGGTATTCAAGCATCCTGTTAAGGTGAATAATTTCAAGATGCTTGTCTTTTTAAAGCATGCTATCGTTACCACAAAACGGACACTGTAATATCTTATAAAATATTCTTTTGGAAACAATGTCCTTAATATGTTTGAAACAGAAAATTTTGTTAAGTTCTTCGCGCGAACGAAATTCTGTAAATTTAGAGGCAAAAGCTACTCAACATGGTTACCAGTTGATTGGTGACCCTGTTCTTGCATCGACTGCGTGGAGGAAATTGTGCACGCCCAGTTAACAAGAATAGCGGGTGAATTATGGGTTTACGATACAGATTGATGTTTGTATCTCTATTTAATTTGTTATGCAAATAAATTTAAAAAAAAAATAATAATAAAAAATCCGTCAATTTCCGTCTCCCTGGTAAAAGTCAGCTGATCATCCTATGCATTCTAAATCAAGCTACTAACGTCATCCTTGATGAATTAACAGATTCGTCGCCAACATAGAAGCGTGGAAAGCAGTGATCAAGGAAGGCATCTTCGTTTGCACAGAGAGAGATAACGGCAAGAATGAGCGTAGGTGCAGAACTTATGCTTTAAATAAAGTTGATTTCGAGGTAGTAAACCCGAATCAGTAACTTCTAAAGGTGGTACATGCTTCAATCAGGATAATCGTGAAGCAGTTTCTGCAAATCGTACGTCTAGAAAGTAGAATTTATGAATAATTGTTTAGACTATACGACTTTTAATTTCGAAAATTCTTGAGTTTGAAAGCTTGAAATAAACTAAAACCTTTTACTGTGTACTGATTTTAAGTATGTGCACACAAAATAAAGTTAAAGTGTAACTGTGAGTTCTAACTGGAGACAGTGGAACCACCCATACTAAACTATAGAAACTCTAAGATACTGTTTCTTGGAATATACCGTTTTTTTATTATCAGCAATGCGCAAATTAATTCAAATCACATTAACCTTCATGAAACTCTCTCCTTGATGAATATCGATCAAGGCGTCAATCGTCAGGATTGCTAAATAAATTGTTAATCGACAAATGGAAGTTTCTAATTTCCGCAAGTCGATGACCAGACGCCGAGCCAAAATATGAATGTAAGAGAATTTTGAGCGAGAGAATACGGAATGAAACAGGAATCACTTCAGGGTTCAATTTGTATTCATAACCAATTTCTTTTGCACCCAGTCAGTGAGTGAATTAATGGCTGGTTATCATGATGCGAGTTTTCACCGTAAGCTTCGAACGCATGGTTCTTCTTTATTTGGTCAAAAGATTCATTATTCCCGTCGTCGTTGAAGTTATGGATATCATTTGTCTTAAGTGATATAGCACAGCAAAACCTGACTTCTGCAATCAATTATGCACACAATATTCAAATTGCTACACAATACCCATGCGTGTTCTTTCACCGCTGAATAGTAAATTTGTTTCGATATTCCAAACTTCTTCATGTTTACCGTAGTGAACATAATCCTAAGAGACAGAGATGGCCATTATACAGTTCTTGAGAAATAACGTTGCGGTGACTGTCTAAAAATATCGTGGCGGAATTTCACCGATAAGCCAACATCGGGTAAAGTTGGTCACTGGTTCTTCATGGAAGCCATTAAAGACAACAGAGATGTCTTGTTCATCCTGTTTGGCTCTTGGTAAGATTAGAATTAAATTTTTAAAAAAAGAAACGAAAATCACGGCTAAAAAGATAAAAAAACAGTGGTAATACCTGAACAATTATAATTTTTGAGCAGCAAGTTAAATCGCAGTCACTCTATTAATCAAATTATCTGGTGCTGAAGTTTGGCTTTTGCCTCTTACTAACTACTAAAGTAAACTTGTGTAATTTACAATTTCTCTCTCTTATATTTGTAAAATTGTTACGTGATTATTTTAGCGTATAAATCCGTTCCTTCATTTGACAGACTAATTCTTGTAGATTGGTTTCAGTTTTTCACAGCGTATCTTTCATTTTTTTTTTGTTTTTTTCTTAAAATAGTGACATTTTCTCCTAAATCTTTTCGATTTACGTCCACAACCTGTCGTCGGTGTAATTTACATAGCGTCTTTAACAGAACAGAACTGTAAACGAATCCCTGCTGAACTCCTGGTCACGTGGGGCAATCTGGAACCATTACAAATTCGATTGTACCCAACTTGTCTGCTCGTGAGGTCTTTATTTATGACGATGAATATATCGATCGTGTTCATTTAGTTTACAGTACTTTTGTTGTTCCCCCCCATCTCTTATAGGGAATTAGGCGGAAACTTTACCAGAAACCCAACAAGCCTGGTATACACGATTAGGTGTCAGAAAAGAGGTGGCGACATCCGGTGTGAAGAGACACGGGTGCTTTCGGTTTTCCGGTTCCTAACCAAACTAAAACTTTGCGATAAGAAAACTCGGTGTCCATTTTTGCTTTTTCTCCGAAAGTCGCGCCGACGCAAAATGTCTGCGTCTCGCTGAAGAGCCTGGGAAGAGGGGGGGAATATTTCTGTTGATTGTGCCGAACTTAAAGAAACCTGTCCCTGTTTCAGCTTCATCTCGCATCCGGATACGGACCTACGGGGCTTTCCTCGTTCTGTCGCCTCGCTGCGCAGTGGGAGAAGAACCCTCGTCCCACCGACTTGAAGCAATCGTATCCATTGACTGTGGTCTACATATTCTTCTCCTTGAAGTCGTACTTATTATCCTTGCTGGCGCCCTGCCTCCAACACCCCTCGCTTTTATTTCTGAGCGAAAGCCTTCAAAACGCTTGCCGTTTGTTGAGCTTTCTCTGATGGAGCTAATCGTTTTCGCTACTTTCTTCAGCACCGCCCTAAGATCTGGGTAAATACCCAGAGACGCCAGAGACCGCTGGGAACTGAAATGTATCAAACGACGTCATTGCCGACTGTCTTGGGTATTCTTTATCCCCACCTGTCATGTCTGCTGCACCATCATTGTAAAGCCTTTGCAATTAACCCAGTCCAGTTTGCGCCTTCCAACTACGGCCTCATGGAATGCTTCATATATCTGAGCTTCTGTTGTATTTGTTGGCAAAGTTAGACAGCAGAGCGAGTCTTCCATAAAGGTATCTCCCACACACATGCCTCTCATAAACTAACAGTGCTGAACAACGCTAAATATCAGTTCTCCCGGCAAAATGGATAGCAAAATCTCGGGCTCACTGTAACCGAATAATAAGCTTGGCTTCTAATGTTCTGCAATGGAACGTATTCGTCGAGACATGGCGCTATCGCAACTTCTCAATAGATTTATCGTCAAAAAAGGGTGCAAACCACATCCAGAGATGCTTGGAAGATACTTCTTTCGGCAACTGTACGGGCCATCTCTTTGTGCCACACGGTGCGCAACCAAATACGTCGCCAATTATCATTCAGAGTAGCTGATCGGCCAAGAACCTGCGCCGATTACCTTCATCCCCGTTTCTTCCGCTGAAAATATTTAAGAGGCTTATCAAGAAAGGCTTCCAACGCTTTGTATATAAATGTCTAAGACGGCACAGAACATGCCTCGTCCACGATTAGGTTTTCTGCTGAGGCGGTAGTTTACACGAGGTCAACACGACAGAGGGCTGCCCGCTACCACTTGTATCTGTCGCGGTGTTAACAGAACTGGCGGAGGGCGCGCGAGTAAATTCGAAACGTCTAGATCACGGGTCGTATACCCGACTGACACCCGGACCCTTAAGCTACATCGTGGCCGGCCGGCGGGTCCAGTACTCCGTCCATGCCTGCCTTATGCAGTCTGCGAATCGTAAAAAAAAACAAAAAACAAAAAAAAACTGTATACAAATAAGTCTAACCGGAAATATATAACCCGTCTGACGTTTAAATAATTAATTGGCAATTAATATCCTGTCACTCAGCATCTGGTCGCCACCCTACTTCGAAAACCTCTGGTCTGGATGATGCCGATACACTGATTGCTAGTGATGCCAGTTTGTTTGTGGAAAACTTAAAGACTTCTCCATTTGATACCGAACGCATTTTGGAATTGGATTACAAATGATCCCGCAATATCTCGGCACATTCTTCACGGATGGCTGAAAAATTTAATAGGTAATACATATTCCGAGGTATATTTTCGAACGGAATAAATTTTGGTGTACGGTTCGGAAGTATCTTGCGGCGATCGTGTGTTGTTGCTCAGTACCGGAAAGAAGTCATCCACGTCTTTCTAATGACTGTATTAAGCAATTAAAAAGACTACAGATGATTTTTAAAAATATTCTGTCGGCGGAGTAAAGCTGATTTTTTTTTTTTTTTAAATTTAGAGATAAATATTATCGACAATTGAGATTGTGCCCGAGCAGAGGTTTCTCACACAGAAGGCGTGGTCAGGAAGTCTACTACGGTCGCGTGGTACAAATTCGCGTTACTAATGCGAGGTTGAAGTTTATCTGCAGTACTCGAAAAACCGGAAGTTATCTCCGCCATGTTCTATCACGTCCACAAATACTTACCGAGAGGAATTGTCCAGAGTTATTAGTATTCAGCGTTCAGAGTTTTGCTGTGGATACGGATCTCCGGTTCGTTCAGGTCCCTCTACGAAACCAGGGTGGATCCGACCCGCCTCTATTTGACCACGATCTATCAGGGGAGAACCATGTCTGTGAGTGAAGCACGTGTCCATTTACTAAGTTACTGTATACAAGCCTTCCGTTTTCGTGAGGATAGGTATTCTTTCACGGGTTATCTCACGTGTCAAAAGAACCCAACCTCAAGTTAATGGTTGGCATTATATGTACGCACCCACGACAGTCCTGCAGATGGCGTTCCGAAGGTGTGTACTGGTATAAAAGACATCCAGTATCCAGCACTGGAGCTTAAATGTAAGCGCTCATAACCTCTCAAAAAGACGCATTCTTGTATTCATTTGATCCCAGCCCGGAGTATACACTGGTAAAGCAACCAGTCTTTATTTAATCAATATTTTATGCTTGTATTGATCCATGCTCCAAGTATACCGAATTAATAAAATGGACTCCAATACTGCTGAATGTACAATTGCTTGTCTCTGCGTTCTTTTTTCCTGAACTGGATGCTACAATTCCTTCTACCAACCAACATTGCTGTACTACTTTAATCTTTTGCAAGAGTTTCCAACCTACTCCATCTAAACGTTACTTTCAATTAGTCGACCCAGTGCGCTCGTTTCTGATAGAGTTTAAAGCCCTACACGCTGTTGGTACAAAAAGTGGTTCGCATATCGAAAGTATTAGAACGGCCCAGATGGAAAGGTCTGACCACCCCACTGACAAGATACCAAACACAGCCAGGACAGAGTGGCTGATGAACTTCAACCGTAAATATAATCTTTAGAATCGCATTTACGAGTATATTTTTGTATGCAACCCCATCCACACCTCCCCGATAGGGTAATGTTGCGGGGGCAAAGTGGATCAGGTTAACGTTACTATGGCCCAACCCTTACGACAAGGTGATTTTAGAACTGGAGACACGTTGCGCCATCTAATGGCAGCTAGTTTGCGTGGCGTATTTTCATTTGACATATACTGATGAACGTGAAAGGAAGCACCTGTTTTTAGTCGGTAAGGAGTAGATTTTCTAAAATACTTGTGAGGTAGAAATTGTGCATCTTTTGCCTAAGCAGTATAGAAAAAAACGTATTATTTAAAATTTGGGTATTTATTTCTCTTTTTTGAAAGGTGATACCAAGTAGTTTTATAAGGTACTACTGCATATGTGGAGTTAAATGGGAATTTTTGTAGGTATGGGCTGTTTGGGGGCAAAGTGGGTTCGCATCTCTCATAGCAGAATTGATCATAGCACATTGGAAACAAGTAAAAACCAGAAGCCCTGAACTAATTACCGTTTAAACATGAAATTCCGGTTCTTTCAAAAGTGTGAAAGATTGAATATCATGGCATGAACAACCAGATTTTCTTAACGTTATGTCCTCGTGCTAGATGGGAAGCCGTATACATTGGCAGACACGTGGTACCTGGCCTCTATGGAGTTTGTGCTAGGTCATTTGTGGCTGGTATCTCAGTCTTGGATTTTGTGAAATAATTAGCATCAGGTGTTCCGCTCTATGGCTTATATTTTAGGCAAAGTGAACCAAAACACCGGCCAGTTCGGGAATTCCCCCTCGGTTAGGAGCTTTACTTCCGAAATTGTCCTGATTTCTTCTCTGTAGATTATTCGACGAAGTCTCACGATTTTTAAGGGAAAATTAAAATTTCTAAGACAGCATTCACAACTGATGAAATATCGAACCCCAGCATTCTTCTTTTGTTTGTTGTTTACTTGTTTTGGATTTTACTGGGAATTTACAGTTTGTAAGAATGGAAGGAATATTATACCTTTAAGTGCAATCGAGTGTTTTATAGTCTGATAACAGCTACGAGCTACGGTTGGCGGAAGAGAACAATAAATCAGAGTACGACAAATCGACCCCATCCTCTCCTGAAATCGAAATCTGCTCTAGATTTTAGCAGTCCATCTCTCTCTATCCACCGAACTACCGCGCCGCAGAAAACCACGTTGAAGACCGCTTTCAGTTGCCCATTCTTCCTTCCTTGCTTATTAAGTCACAGACGGGCGTGCTATGTCATCTCGCAAGATTCTTGAACAACTGTTTTTCTTTTTTCTTTCCATAGTATAAATCACCTCCTGACTTCAGGGTGGGGGAGCAGAGTTTAGCGGTACCTCGGTGAGTGCATGGAAGATGGAGATATTTCGGCGCCAGCATTGAGAAAGAAACCGCACAAATACTGGCTTCGTGGATGCAGAGCAGAGCGCAAACCATCGCTGAGGCGGCCGAAGTTGCTTCAGTCGCCGGCCTGCCGACGGAGAGAAGCATTACCGCATCATGCCAACCGTGGACCGCCAGGAATTCTTTGATTTACGGTTGATTGGGTGCAGGTGCGGCTAAGAAAGCGCACGGTCGTAATAAACAAAGTAAATGCAGCCAGACACGAGACGGTGCTGAGAGAAAAAAGAAAAACAGAGAAGAAAAAAAGAAATGCCAGGGTTAGAATTCGTTTCTGGTCGTTAGAGCTGACCGGGAATCGGTTCACAGATTATGAGGTGGTGACGTCGGAATGGTCTGACCAATTACTGATTCAAAGCTTCAGCGAACCAAATGATTTTAATCGGTGAAACATTTTATAGAGATCGCTAATCAAGGCTCCGTGTTGCTGCCCATTAAAGGTTTTTTTTTTTTGGTTTTCCAAATAAACTGGAACACTTTGAAAAGGGAAGCGGAACCGTTTGGCGTATGCATTTGTTTGCGTTGAAAAGGCCATCTCTCTAAATGGTCAGAGCGGTAGCAAACCTCACTGCTGTAAAATGAATCGTCATGGTCCAATGACTTCTCTGCCAAAAGCATCGATGCAGTTAAATGCATGTTACGATTGCAGCGGGAAATAAGGTTATGAGGGCTACGGGTCTAGAAGCCACGTGATCGTGTTGAGATTCGAAGCAGAACGGTGAGAGAAGGAAGTGGGCGTGGTGCGAGCTGCTATGTCAACAAGATCTGATGCGCAACAACTGAAGCGTCAGCACGGAAAAGACCGAGGTAGGCAGGCAGGCGAGCTATCACCAGCGGTGTGAGAATCAGAAGGCGTTTATGGCAGACATCGCCGGCCCTTCCTTCGGACGGATACCCGAGAACTTCACACTTTCAGCAAGAAACCGCATGACTGCACGCCGGGTGAGCCCCTTCCGCCCTATCTCCAGCAACAGCTGCACGCCGGGGAGAGCCCGTTCCGCCCCATCTCCAGCAAAGCAACAAGTGGTCGCATGGCCGCCCTCGCCGCCGCCCCTCCTCTGATCTCGAACCAACCGTGCATCAGCGAGAAGAGAGCGAAGCTGACGACTGCAACACCACGCACCAGTGCGGAAACAGATCCAACTCAAAGCTGCAACTTTCCAGAAGATACCGAAGCCTTTCTCTCCTTTCCGAAACCTCACATGATCAAGTATTTCGATACTCCGACTTCTGCGGGACGTACCGTCTTTCCTCGACTTTCCCTTTTACCTTTCAAGCGCCCAGTATTGGTATTTCCTGAGATGGCGTTCCTCCGGTGGATAAATGGCTGGCATAACTGTGTATAGCTCTCATCGCGTCAGCCGTACCATTAGCTATCTTCCACTCAAAGGGCGTTTCTTAAGTATTTCAGTATACCTGATGCCCAAACAGTAAATGCTTTCTGACCCTTTCCAAAAGGTCACCGTGTCGGAAAGGCCCACCTTCTTGCATTCTTCTAGTTGCACGCCATTACGCAGTAAAACATCGGTTATCGCCCTTACCTGTTTCCTGTTCGTGAAGATAAATGAGCGCAACTTCTGCTCGTCTTTTCGAAACTTATGTTTGTAAAAAAAAGACTAATTCGTTTTACATTTTCTGCCTGTGAGATCATTGTAGTCCGCCTTTTACTTCCAACGCCTCAATCAGTTAGCATGGTGTTCTGGTGGATATTTGGGAAAGTCTGCGTTTATGTCTTCTAGACAAACGTATATAAAAAAAAAACAAAACAACAACATCTACTTCCGGCAGAACGTCTTCCCTGAGCGACACTGTTCGTTGGTGGACGCTAAAGCATCAGAAAGTAGACGACTGATTTAATCTGATTTTGCATTGGGTATCAGCCACTATTCGTGGTTTTATCCTACGTTCCAACGACAGTCCACGAAATCCATGCCGATTGTATTTAGCCTATGGTTGATAGATAATTCAGCTCACGTATGCTGGGCAACATCGAAGATGGCCAAGGCTAGTTTTCTTAAGAAACGATACCGATAACAGCGGAAATAAACCCGGTGAGGTTAATGAATCGCATTGGTGCATAAAAACCGCACGAGAGTATTGTTACAAACGACTTTTTAAAAGCAAAAGTGTCTGAACCATTTGTTTCCGACTCGTCCATCAGCAGTCGATGATGGTTTTTGGTTATACATAATTATTTTTTTTTTTTAAAGAAAAGATAACTCGCCCCAATTCGATAACCGGTGGGTAAGTGTAACGTGTAAGGTGATGGGAGGGGTGGGGTCCTGTCTTGCTGTGGTTGAGGACTCCACTTTTCCTCCTCCACAACGGTTCCAATTCGGCCGGACCTCTCTCCTTAACCGGTCCGTAATCGCGTCGGTTCTCATCGCAGCACCGATCACAAGAGTTCAGCTGTGTTCTCTCTCTCTCTCTGTACTGACATCATCTCTCTCTCTCTCTCTCTCTCTCTCTCTCTCTCTCTCTCTCTGTACTGACATCATCATCACCACATCACCATCATCATCTCTTTCCCTCTCTGTACTTTCTCTCTCTCTCTCTCTCT
Organism: Nautilus pompilius; assembly: GCA_018389105.1. Taxonomy (NCBI): domain Eukaryota; kingdom Metazoa; phylum Mollusca; class Cephalopoda; order Nautilida; family Nautilidae; genus Nautilus; species Nautilus pompilius. The sequence continues at coordinate 519,368 of JACATO010000682.1, forward strand.
CTCTCTGTACTGACATCATCATCGTCATCATCATCATCACCATCATCATCTCTTTCCCTCTCTGTACTTTCTCTCTCTCTCTCTCTCTCTCTCTATGTACTGACATCATCATCATCATCATCATCATCATCATCACCATCATCATCTCTTTCCCTCTCTGTACTTTCTCTCTCTCTCTGTACTGACATCATCATCACCATCATCACCATCATCTCTCTCTCTCTCTCTCTCTCACTCTCTCTCTCTCTCCATCTCTCTCTCTCTCTCGGACGCCGCTCTGCCTGCGTGCGGAGGCGAGACGCTTCAGCCCTGGGATCCTTCCGCGACGCTCTACTCGAGGATTACCGGTAGAGAAACCACAACAAAAACACGTCTCGTCTCCCTATCTTCGGTCGGTTTTATGCACGCGAAAGTTAAAGCGATACACAGTTAATTTGTAATATTTCCGATCCGTCTTAAAACCAAAGCCTCTTCTTTCTAAACTCCAAGTCTAAATCACGCGCATAACTTTGAAACTCTGGTAAAACTTAAGAATTTTTCAGAAAATCCATCTGAATCAAACGGGCAGAAAGGAAGATCTGGGTTAATTGGGTTTTAGAAAAATTTTTAAAAAATGGTTCTTCCTAAGTTGAACACATCGAAGGTGAGGTTTGTAAACCGAAACCACGTTGATCATGGAGAAAGTTCATCAGAAGGTCGCGTTTCCCTTTTTTTTCCCAATTAGGCCGCATTAACCACCTCATTAAATGGCAGTGCCATCAGCAGTTAAGTGGCCGCATCACTTAGAGGTGGGATGATTACTGTCATCAACGAAGATCCGCAAACGTGATCAGAAGAAAACCGAAGCTGTTAGGAGAGTTCGCAGTGGGCGGGGGGGGGCGTGCCATGCCCGGTGGCTCTCTCTAAACTACTGTTTAATTATTTTCCGCGGAAAAACAAAAGTTTAAAGCTGAACTTTGTAAATGTTGTCATTAATGTGGAAATTTTACAGTCCCAGCTACTATTTGGAGTCTTCCCAGCCCGCGCTGCTGCTAACTTCGAGGTGGGGCGAGGAGGTACCCGGATGTACTTAATGGCGGTTCTTCACCACCCAGGTACCCGGATGCACCTAATGGCGGTTCTTCACCACCAAGGTACCCGGATGAACCTAATGGCGGTTCTTCACCACCCAGGTACCCGGATGCACCTAATGGCGGTTCTTCACCACCCAGGTACCCGGATGCACCTAATGGCGGTTCTTCACCACCCAGGTACCCGGATGCACCTAATGGCGGTTCTTCACCATCCAGGTACCCGGATGCACCTAATGGCGGTTCGTCACCACCAAATTAACTTTAAAAAAAAAAAAGGTATATTAAAGATTTGATCATTTTAAAGCTGAATGTAAAATCTAAATTGTTAGTTCTAGAATAGTTAGAGACGCGTCACTGGATACAAATCGTTGTAAAAGATGAAAATGTTCATTTGTTTTTTTTAAGGTCGGTAAATATAATTTTTAAACATGATTAAAATTAAACTAGGAAGAGCTGGCTATCGAGGCTGGCGATAAGATGCTGGCAAAACCATTGCTAGCAGTAGCCTGGTAACCATACAATCGATGGACTCCTAGTCATAACCAATTTGTGCTTTTATTATGTTATTTATGATTTTCCTTCCGTTTTCTGAAACGAAATTGTCTTGCGAGAATAGTGTCCGTAATTACGAGCAGAGACAGAACGTCTGGCTTCTGTTACCTGTAAGGCGTTCAGGGAAATACTACAGAAACGATTACCAATTACCAGAATGAAAGAAAATCAAATCAAATACATAACAATCTCTAGTAGGAGAGCTCTTAAGATTTTGCCCTTAAACTATTTTTCACCTTGAAATTTAAAGCATGAATAGTCTATTTCCCAACTGCAAACACGGCTGTCACGTACCAGTTTAGATGAGGACCTCACCCACATTTCCCACCCAGCGCAACCTTAAGAGGACTCGCTCTCTCGAGTTAACCCGCTCCATACCAGGGTCGGGTCGCTCCACTTTAAAAGAGTCAAAATCTAGCCATATAAATTCGTCGTAACGCATAATACAGTTGTAAAAAGAAATTTTTTTTTTTTTTTTAAATTCAAAAGTCAATTTTGTTAGAAAGTAATAAGAAGTTGCCCACGAATCAGATCTAGATATCTCGGTGTATCGCTGGATGCAAACTGTATTTACAGGAAAATCGTAAATAAGTCGATTTTGCAAAAAAAAAAAAAAAAAAAAAAATTGATGGATAGTTTCCTTACTGGCCGCAGAGGGCGGGGCGGGGCGGGGCGGAAATCACAGCCTGCCGAACTCATTCCACAAGATATTCACGCGTATTCTCGAGACTGCATAATCGGATGATGTATCAAGACTGTAGGAAGTAACTGACGCTATGCCCTATCCGCCGTATAACTTACTCGAAAAAATAGGAGCAGGCACCGGATCAGAAACAAAATAATAACAAAGACGCGAAGTTTCCTTTCTTACGATGCGAAAGATGGAGAGATTTGTCTCCAGATTTTCAGTTTAGATGCGCGAGAGCCGTCTCCGGTCTCCCTCCCTTACTCGCCGTCTCCGCGCTTGGAGGATGGCACACAGCGGATATCGACTCAATGAAGTCTTAACATGTCTCTCAAGCTAATGTCAGCTGACCGGTTTTGTAAATTTTAGATGGAAACACGTCCCGGCAAGTTTCCGAGGGATCTTCTATCAGCGGAGCTGATTTCTTGCTAATCGCGAGCTCAGGTTCGACTAATCCACTTGGTCCCAGGTAAAGTATATCTGGAAAAAAAATTTTACAAATGTATAGTATATGTCTGACATAAACACAGAAGTGCGTCGTTCTTCTATATGAAGCACCGGCAGTACCAGCTCAAACAAATAAACCAATCTATAACCGAATAGTACATCGAGTTGCCAGGACTCATTAACAATTCTTTCACGTAAAAATACCTTCTAACATCTAATCTCCACAGAACTTTAACTAATTTGTAACTATGACCCTTAGTAACTGTAGATAATCAAATATATAATAACGCTGAAACTCCCTGATTATCTGTAACACGTCTGCTAGTTATCTTCAACATTTGAAATTCAAACTTGGCAGATATATTATATATTTAACCGTCTAATGTATTTTATTGCAAATGTCCTAGCGAAGCTATGCTGCCACTGAATCAATATGGTGTTCTCGAATACTCCACGCCAGCGCAGAGTTTATGCAGCGACACTAAAACGTATGTAACTTTGTCTTTTACTTAATCTCGTTTATCAGTTTGGTGAGAAAATTCTAAAGATAAGAAACGAAAGCAAACTTCCTGACGGGTGGATCGGTCGAGAATTGGTCTTCTGCGAGCGACTAAATGGTATTTATAAATCTAATTTAAAAATGAGGTAACAACAGAGACAAAAAAAAGAAAGTGGGGAAACTTGTCAGAACCATTCAGAACCAAAATTACGAGATTGCGCCAAAGCATATTAACAAACCAACACTTTTTATTACATGATTAAAATAAGAAGAGAGAGAGAGAGGGGGGATGGAGAGAGAGAGATGATGAGAGAGAGAGAGAGAGAGAGAGAGAGGGTATGGAGAGATAGAGAGAGTTGATGAGAGAGAGAGAAGAGGAGAGAGAGAGAGAGCGAGAGAGAGAGGGGGATGGAGAGAGAGGAGATGGAGAGAGAGAGAGAGAGAGGGGGATGGAGAGAGAGAGATGATGAGAGAGAGAGAGAGGGGATGGAGAGAGAGAGAGAGAGAGAGGGGATGGAGAGAGAGAGGAGAGAGAGAGAGAGAGATGAGAGAGAGAGAGAGAGAGAGAGGAGAGAGAGAGAGAGAGAGAGAGAGAGAAGAGAGAAGTATCCACGTGTAGGGTTTTATATCTCTAACTTCTTTCTTTCTTTTGTTATGTTATCAATTCACATTAAAAGTGGTGGTGTTTGTTGACTATTTTCTTCGAAAGAAGAAAGCTCACGGTCTCCAGGCGATACTCTCTGATTTTGCAGTCCATATTAGTTCTCCGCAAGACCATTAGCCTAATGAATCTTCACGTAGGAAATTCCGTTGCCTGGAAACCATTCTACGGGAAATTTAGAATTTACCTGATTATATAAAGTCAGATTTACTTAATACATTCTAAGGTGCATGTCCATTCGTCTAACGTTGAATTAGGCTTAAATGTACTTAGTTGAGTTTTGAGAGGCTGACTCTGTTTCTCCAAGATTGACTACAAGTTCACCACTCGGAGTGTTTATTATGCCAATCTGCTGATTACCGGAGGCTGACAAACAGGTTCTTCATTGGCTGGTTGCCAAATAGAAGAAAGGGAAGAAGGTTGTGCGTGTTCCCTTGTAAAAAAAAAAAAAAAATACAAAAAGACATTTGGGCTTATTTCGAACAGATGGAAGGATGTGGGTGTGGCGGAGATTCTGTGGAGCTTTAAACCCTGATCTAGGCGCGTGTTTCGCTGGTATTCATTACCGTCTCAGGCTCTGTATCCGGATGAGAGTGGGACTTACAGGACGACAAAGCCATCGCCTATTGGCTCCACATTGCACGAGACCAACGCAGAACCCCGACTCTCACTCCACACAGTCTCCTTTCCAGCCTTTAGTCTCAGTTTCACCAGCCTCCTCCTCCTCCTCCTCCTCCTCCTCCGCCCCGCAATGATTTCGTAAGTCTGCATCACAGTATCCCACCTCTGCTTTTGTCAGTGGATAGTTGATTTATTACCCCAGTCAAAACGGATTCTTCCCTGTCTCTTTAATGTGCCGCCGACAGAATCGTTTATGGCGTCTTTGAGTTTATGCTCGACGACATTTGGATAAAGCTGTGAAAACTTCTCATTAGATTTATGCATATAACTTTATCCTTTCTCTCTAAAGCATCCTCCTCTATTTTTGTCAATGAGTGCACATCTACGACGTCCGCGCACAGATAGGGGAAAACCAATCATCGAATGCGAAACAGGGAAGGTGGGGTTGAGGCATTACCAATTCCCCGTTTTAAGGGGACACCTTTAAAATCCGGAAATCGGGAGGAGGGGGGGGCGGGCCGCTGAAGTATCTGAAAAGAACATAACTGCGTGCTTTAGAAGGAATGACTTCGGGTCATCCCAGACTCGGACAGCGGTCGTCGCTTTACGGTAGATGATAAACCACTGATCCGATTTTCTTGATAATCACTTCATAGAAAAGGACCCTGATCCGACACTACTAACCGCGCTGACATCGCTGCTCGATAATAGCAGCATCCATCACCACCCCCACCAACCTCCCCCTCCCCTCCCTCCACCGGTCCTCGGTTTGGTCTCCCTGGGCCCAGAAGCGAGACCTAGTTCCAACCGCCGTTTTACCGTCGGAAATCCCTCGTCGTCGTGACTTCACGACTATCGTGCGGCAAGACGATCCCTTCGTTACTCGCACATCTAAAGAAATTGCGAAACCGATATTTTAACCGGTTTTCGAGTTGTCGTTACGCACCTGATGACCCCGGGGAAGTCCAGGTAAAGGAGAGTAGTAGATCCGCTACAGCAAAAATCGAGGCACCCCCATACCAGATCCTCGAAAACCTTTAGGGCTTCCGCCCCACTAACGAAAAGGAACCTTCCACACTTCCTTTGTCCATTTCCGGATTATTCGTGGAAAACACCACTTTGCACACACACGCGCGCGCGCACTACCGACTTCGGAGTAGTAGCGAGGTATAACCCCTCGGTTAATCCCGAATCCACAAAGAGCTGGAGTTCGAGGAAGGAGTTTCGGAAACTAATCACAAATTACAATAATTAGGTTTTGCATTTCGCGTGAATCAAATTTAAAGTGACTACAGTCGTAGAATTTGATTTTTATTGTTACGTGATGCTCATAATATACACATACACATGCACAGAACAAACACACTTTGTTATTTTCCCCACAGCTATACTATTAGGGATATTCACGCAGTAACTCGTCCCCCTACTCGTTCGCCGCCACCGATGTTTACCGTCGGTTTTGGCTCGGTCCCAGAAATTGGCAGTAACTCAAAAGACGGAGTACCCAGAGACAGGATGTTGCGGGATACCGGATGCTTCTAACGAAGACAATGCGACAACGACATGGGGGCGCGAGGGGTGTGTGGCACGGACTGAAACCAGCGACTACGTTCACTGTTTAATCGGTCGCTAGGTGGCGAGTGCCGTAGTCAAGTATTAAAATCGTGGAAAAGATGTGCGATTAAAAGTATTAATTTTATATAAAAACGCAGGTTTTAGTTTCGATAGAATTACTTTAGAACATTAGAGGGCATTTTCACAGGAGAGCGACTTGTAAGACGATTTACCGTCGCTCTGCCGATTGTGAAAGATGTCGTATGATTTTCCAACTCTTCACCAACCAGAAGAGCCTCGAGCCGGGCTCCAAGCGGCTCTTTGTGTCTCGGTAGGTTGTAACAGGAGACGTTTTCCCCTCTGCGTCGTTATTCCAAATTTGCGAACCTGTCACGAATGTTTCCACAATGAAGTTGCCGAACACTGAGGGACGACGGCGCTCTTCACCTTTAGGGGTGCTCTGTCACGTGACCGGAGAAATGTACTAATTGTCTCTGATGAAACCGTTACGGGCAATCGCTACCCAGATAACTTATTCGGCTCTGTCGCTATACCGACTTGTGCAAAGTTTAGGAAAATCTTTTCACTTCTGTGGACCATCGTACGAAAATAGCCGTAAATTACCACTAAGGGGGAATATCAAACGACCTCCATTTGCCTTATTGTTGCCACTACTCGAATCCCTTAGAATATGTATTGGATGAGCTAGCTGTCCAGGTTTATTGGACAGCAACCGTGTTCTCATGTGACCATTTCGGAACTGTACCGGATGTCTTGCGAAAGATAGCAGCCGCAGCTAAGCGGCCATACACGCTACGCAGGGTCATATATTGGTGCGTGGATGGTGTCTCTTCTTTGTTCTTATCACGTGACTAAATGCATGGAACAATGTCAAGGCAATGTCACATTTTGGTCAATTTTGAATTGCGTGGAAGGGTGTTAAGCTCCAGTAAATAGGTAGAATCTTTGTCACATTTTGTCTGTATCGCTTTATTATTCCGTAGACACATGTTTAACCAATCAGAAATTTTCCATTTGTTTCTTTTTTTGTGAGATAAAGAAGATTCTGGGTTCCTAAGCACACTGGAAATGCACTTCATGTATAATATATACCGCAGTCTGTCTCGCTGTGTAATGGCGTCATATCTCTGTAATGACGTCTCTATCTCTCTCTCTCTCTCTCCGCTCTCTCTCTCTCCCTCTCTCTCTCTCTATCTCTCTCTCTCTCTTCCTCCACCTCTCTCTCTCTCTCTCCATCTCTCTCTCTTCCCCAGTCCTTTTGCTTTCGCTCTTCGCTCTCCGCAGGGAGTTCGTTGTTAGCGAGTGAGTCAGAATTTTTCTGTTACAAAGAGGTAATTTCTAAACTCGTATACAATTCCTTTTGGAGAATATCCATCCCACCTGAAATAAAGAGAACAGATGGCTAATATAAAATAAATCAAATCTAAATTCCTCCCAGACCCCTGAAGGTCTCTTTATGTTTCAGAAGCAATAAAATGTGTGGGGAAAATCTGTTTTGTTCTTATGTTTGATGAAATTAGCTATTATTCTTTTCGCTTTGTATACGTGTGCATTTTTCCTCTTTAAATTACCATTAAGATTTCACTGGCAAATGCCTCGGTGAATACCAGTAATTCGAAGAATGTTAGATTTATTGAATTAACCTTCCAACAAAAACTCCGAGCTGGCCCCCCTTTTTTTTTCTATACGAACATGTGAGAGAAAGAGAACGTAATATCATTTAAAAGTTTTCATAGAGATTCCAGAAACTCTCCTCGGGCAACTGATGGCCAAAAATCTGCAAACTGACGAGAGGGCGGGAGCAGACTCCAATTGTGACACAGCGAACACCGGAAAGAAAAGCGACATTTACCGTGTCTTTAATGGCAGAGGAAAACAAACCCGAAAACTTCCACGTGGTGCTTAAAGTCGTGTAAATACCAGTTAAAGATCATCGTTTGGCTTCCGACCGGTCCGTGATGCGACCGGCTTGATCACGTGGGCAGAGTCCGGCGACGAGACCGTTATGTGACCAAATCAGTCATTGTTGGTCGGGTGCACATCAAACAATAGGTTCGGCGGAACAATTCCCGCCGTGTCATGGCGCAGAGAGGAAAAAATAATTTTAGACGAGCGATAAAGGAAAAAAAAAACAGCACTAGTTAACTTCCGGGAATCCAGAACGAGACTGTACTACGCCACCCAATCTCACAATGTGACGTCATCGACTTCCTGGGTAGACATTTTGCAACTAATGCACTCCAGGCCAAGTTTACTTCGCGCGATACTCAACTTACTGGGTAGAATCTTCCATTTGTATAGGCAATAGGAAGGCAACTAGGAACAACGTTTCTGTCCAGGAGCTTATAGCTGACATATTTCTATAGGCTCGGCAGCGGATTCCGAAAGTTGGCGATATTGTTAGTTTCTAAGATGGGACATCCCCTCGGCTGGGACGGAAGTGCCCTCTGCAGGACTATCTGACATTTCGATTTTAATTTTCTTTTCCTTTCTTCTGGGAGTAGAGAGCGACATCCAAAGTTTGTGGAATAAATTAACAGTAGGCACAGAAACATCAGATAACCCTGGAAAATAACGGTCTGGCTGTGATGAAACCAGGGCTGAAAATATCAAGATGTGATGAATACTGACAAATTCCTTGCTAACATGGAGCTTCGTTTGTGAAAAAATCCCAGAGCTGAATAGTTGTTTTTTTTTTCGGATTCTGCGTATTTACTTGTAGCGCCTGGAATTGATGTTGTTACCGAGCTTTCGTTTGTCATAATTCAAGATTCATCAAACAGAAATTAAACAAATAAATAATATGGCGTGCGACTTGAAAGCAACAGAAAATATCAACTAAAAATAAATGATTAGGAAATAGTATGCAAGATCAGAAATGGTAACATAATTCTGTTTTCATTTCTTATTTATCTCATTTGTTCTTAATTTTTTGGCAACAGATAAAGCCAACAAAATTTTAGTATCAACTAATAGCTGAATGTATCATCGCAATTACTTGAAGCAAAAAAGATGTTTAACCATCTCAAATTATTCAATTTTTTTGGACAAATATGATTTCCGAGATGTGTTCACCCTCCCCTGTAAATTGTTTTGCCGTCTTTTGTTTTTGTTATAGAATAAATACAATAGGAAAACTGTTTAATGTTTCTACATTCAGCCATTAGTTGCATATAACTGAAGTCACAGAAACAGACAGGATAGGGGTGTTTAAATTTGAA